>VDFB02047230.1:416144515-416553622 GCA_007258455.2 Sequoia sempervirens | reverse complement strand
TCTCCCACTACCCCCTCTCTCTCTCAAGTATCTCCCTCCTACCCCCACTCTCCCTTTCTCTCCCTCTCCCTCCATATCTCTCTCTCAAGTCATAATTTAAAAAGAATATAATTTATATTTATATTAATATTAAAAATTAATTTTTAATAGAGGGGGTTCAACCAAACATCTTTAGAATGTTCAACCGAACCCCATTTAAATCTATTTTTTTTATTTAATGTTAAATAGGTTTGGTCAAACCCACATTCGACTGAACATTATTTTTTTGTTTGACCAAACAATTGTTCGACCGAACCCACTTATTTTCACCCACATGCTCTCAGGCACCAAAATTGCTCAGAATTTTGCACTTTGAAGCTTGATTTGAGAATGAAAATGGAGGAGATCTCAAAAACCCAACTGGTATCAGGTTTCCCTCAAAACAAGCTATCCAATGAATATAATTTTAATATGTTTTGATTATATTATCTTTTTTTTTTAAGTTTTATTAAATATAAGTTTTTCACCAAAACAAAACTCTTTGTTATGCACATGTGGAAAAATAGAAGATTATCAAAAAAAAAATTAAAAAAATATGAGTGCACTAGATATTGGAGTCCTTGATCCAACAAAAAAAAGAAATAATTTCGATAGATACATTAAAAGTTATGCGTTATATGGTTGCATTATGCCGAATTGTAACCGATTTGACTTTGAAACTTGATTAAAGAAAAAATATTCAATAAAAAAATATCTAACCAAGTGGAAGCACTAGATATCAGAGTTACAAATCTAAATTCAAAAGAATTAGAATTTTATCTTTCAAGGAAAAAATTTATGCATTATATGTACATCACTTTTTAAAAATGTTGTTTTTGAAAACCAATTCGGAGATAGAAAAAGAAGTGCAATCTAATTCCAAAATTTTGAAAAAATATGTTTAGAATCTATATAGAAAAAATGTGACAAGACTCTAGTTTGCATCATCTTCAAATTCCTCATAGTTTAATCGCTATAGGTGCTCGAATGTGAAGATTTAGTTTAAAAAAAAAAAATCAGTGTCCAGTTTGGCCAAAAATTGTAAACCACTATTGTGGGATCACCGTTATAACACTTCCAAAACCATCACGAAGTGGTGAACCTATCATCAAATTCCCATGGTATGATGACAAGGCCTATTGTAAATACCATGGAGTAAAAGGTCATGATGCATCAAAATGTGTTACACTCCAAAAACTCGTCCAAGACCTTATTTATCAAAGAGAAATAGCTATTGAAGACAACATTCAAGGTTCAACTACTAATGATAATAGTCACAATGTCTCAACCTCAAAACTTGACAACAATGATCAAGATATATCTACCATTGATCTTATTGAAGATGTCTTTACCTTTCCTAGTGAGCAAGAGGACATACATCAAGAATTTAATCCCAAGCATGATCAAAATCAATCACCAAATTCTAGCAACGATCCAATCCAAGATATATTGACATCCTTCAACCTCATGGTAGTATATATTGATGATCAAGAGACTCTTAATCCAATACTTATACCTAATGTATAAAATCTAAGCCAAGAGCTATCACCCATATGTCCACATTTCAAGTAAATCCAAGGATCCTTTACAAGAAATTCCTTCTTTAAAATTGATTCATTTCAAGAACGTGAACCAAAGCATATCAAAGATAACACCACACAAAGTTAAGATCAAGAATCCCTATCATCAAATTACTATAATGACTTGGCAAGTATCTTCCAAGACATCCAATGTTTTCCAAAAGAAGAACAAATCCATATACCAAGTGCACATACATCTGCCCATGAGATGCTTACTCCTAAAGGACATGTTGATGATCTTCATCTGAAACAAGAGTCTCATACTATTGGAATTGTTACCAATGAACAAGAGTCTCCTACTCTTAATATCTTTTCACATGATCAAGGCATAGCAAAATCTAGAGACATATCAGAAATGGATCATGAAGAAGACTTATACATAATTTGTGAATCAGAAACATCCTTTGAAGAACAAGAAAAAATGGATCATGAAGAAGCCTTCTACATGGATTGTGAATTAGAAACATCCTTTGAAGATCAAGCCAAAGATATCAATCAAGAAGTTATCCCACATATTGATGGCCTTGTCACTTATAAACTTGGATCACTTACCTTTGTTAGAGAAAGTTATCTTACTAATGAAGAAACTATCAAATTTGAAGACCTACAATGTAGAGAAGAGAAGGATTAGCACCCTATTTCCAAAATAAATTTATCCTATTGTAAATAAAAATTTTCAACTAATGCATTATCAAGGTAGAGGATTAGGCATACATGAATAGGGTATCCTAGAACCAGTGCATATTATTGAAAAACCTAAGCATCAAGGTCTTGGTTATTCATCCATAAGGGAATCTAAACATATCAGTGATACCTCTATAATACTGGGGGCAACTTTATCTAATACAAACATCAACATAGAGAGCACAAAGAGTCCTTATGATGAAATTTCTACCAACGCTAGACAACTAGCCAAATCATGAATCGTCATCCACTCACATTTCAACCCTCTAATTGGGACCAACAACAAGGGAAAAAGATATATTAAAAAAAAAGAGGAAATATTTGAAGCAAAAGAATTGGTAAAATAAAATGGACAAAACAAATAAAAATGCCAAATAAAAAGAAATAAAATTATCCCTATCAAACTCCATTGGTCAAAGAAACTATGGGGAAAAATAAAAAAGGGAAGTTCATCCATCCAAAATGTCCAATGATGCAAAAGAAAGCATCACGAGTGACCTACAAGGTATATCAAGATGTCCCAATAGAATCTCCTTATCCACCCATCATTGCTCATCATCCTAAGTTTGGAGAGTCAAAGATTCCAAGCTGTCAACCTATCCATCTGAATCTCATAGCCCTCAATGCATTTTGTCATTGATGATATCCATATCTCACATTGACCATTTATTGGTAGCAACTCTTTATTATAAGGACTCTAAGGGAACCCTATCACGATGTATGCATCAAGGTAAGGTTAACTCCAGTATCGACAAAGAAGACAAAAATCATTAGGGGTTACATTCAAGCACCCGTATCTTAGCAAAACAACTCCTTTAAGTGGGATATTGTTATCCAACTTTATGACAACAAGAACACCTATATTAGCCCCAACAACATCTGCATCAACACCACCTGGTGGGTCAACATGAGCATAAAATCCTTCAAAAAAAATCATCAAAAAAATCAATCAACAAAAAAAATCAAGAAAATAGTCAAGAGAAAAATCATCCTCTAGTGAAAACCACCACAGTGGCACTTTGGAAAAGTACCATGATGAAAACCTAGCAAATAGGCATCATGTGTAGAATTGAACATCTACGTGTGCCATTTTAGGTGGAAGCATCTTAGCCTATCCATAATAAATCCAACATTTCATCCATCTTATCCATAATAAAATCCATGAACCATTCATCCAACCCATTTTTATCCTAATCCAACTTATCTTGATCTTGGTAAATTTTTAGTGTACACTTCACACTTGCTTATGGTAAACATCTTGACATGGGTCACTATCATTGATCCTATCCTATCTAGCATTATCTGATCCATGAAGGAATTTTCCAAAGGGGCATACTCTATCCGAATATGTTAAATCCAATCATAAGATAATCCTTGCCTTTTTTTTACATTGCTAGACATTGGGGCTAGGTAATTACATCTTGCTTTAGATTAAATCTTGATCCATGTCTTCTAGCTCACATTGTGATCTATGCATCATCCAAACAATTCAAACAAACCATGTCAGTTGCATCTTGATAATACTTCAATGTGGTATCAAAACATTCGACAATCTTGTTCCTAGCCTGGCTACAAATCTTAATCAATCATTATCCGATCAATCAATCATCATCTTCAGATGTATCTTGCCCAATCCTCGTGTTGTTCCTATCATGACACCATTATATTTGCATTATTGTGTATCCTCAATAATGTTATCATTATCAAAAATTACTTAATCAGATCAATCAATTTTAGCTAGCATATCAACAAGATTTCAAAAGACTATTGATATCCTTACATACTGATATCTCTTTATCATACATCCATATGATCAACATCAAAATCCAAAAACATCCAGAAAATAAACAAAATTCAAAAACATCAAACTCCAAAAATAGTGTCACTCAATACAGTTGAACTACATTGTCTCTAAGCTTGCACGTAGGCAAGGCTAATCTTTGATCAATCCCCAAGACACTAGATCAGTCCCTTTAGGTGTCCCTCTTGGTCTTTAAAATTTGATTGAAAATCCAAACAAAAAGCATTAAAACATCTTATCAAAATCCAAAAATATTCATAAAAATACATAAAGCAACAAAAACAACATCAAATAAATTAGAAAATCATAAAAAAGTCCCACCTCCATTGTGGCCTATCCACAATAAAAAATTCATCCATGTAATAAACAATCATCATTTTCACCCTTTGACAAAGCAAACAACAAACAAAGCAACATCAAAAGCTATAACTTTCAAGCAAACAATTACAAAATTTTTATTGTAAATAGACTAAAACAATACAATCTTCAACTCACAATCTTTCAACGCAAAACATTTGAGAAAGTTCGATGAGTTAGACCTTTTCTTGACACAAGCTACAGGTCTCATGAAGTCCTATGATTGGAGAATCGAAGCCGTTAAGGATTTCTAGTTGTCGTGGAAGTTATGAATGGGGAACGTTTCCATCCCAAACCATAAGGAACTCCCACATGTCATCAAGGCCTTCCAAACTTTGCAGAAATAGATTGCCACCACCTCGGAGCCTAGAAGTGAAGTGCCATCAACTTAGTTCAATTATTTGTATTTTTTGAAATACTTTTATTTAATTTTGGGTGAGAGGAAGTTACTCTACCCACCTTATATATGTAATTATTCTTAACTATTTCAGCTCTCTGAATATCTTTAGAAAAAGACTTAGTATTACAACATTGAATTCAATTTTGTTGTGAACTGAAATCCCTATTTGTCGGTGTGCATTTGGTTTGCAAAGATAACATATAATCTTAAATCTGTGCATTTGAGATGATTTTGAATGTTTATGCTTTCTTGTGAGTTGGTATATGCATTGTCTTTGTATTTGATTTTAGTTTATCAGTAATATTGGGTCTACATTTTTTCTATTACATTTATACAATTGGCCTTTGTGCCAATCATTATATGCAATCTGTTCTATTTGTATTGGTAATTTTGCTAGTATTTTATGGTTTGTTAAGCATATGGTGGCCTTTGAGCCTACCCTATTAGTGTTCTTTCCTTTGTACTTAATATTAGGATTTTTCCTTTATTAGGTTTTCCTTTCCTGCTTTTGGGTTAAAAGCACGCCCATGTTTAGTTAGGACATACAAATTTATTGCATATCATATGAGGGAGTTGTACCTCCAAAATTTAGAGGAAATTCACAAATGAAATTGTGAACTTTCCAGAGCTGTTGGGAACAATCACACCTTTCAGAGTTAAGAATTTTTCCATTTCTCAAGGTGCGCAATCTGTTAGCCAATAGAGACAAAGACAATTCAATATGGCATTGCACCAGTGGGTGCATGGATACTAATGAAATAGGCCCATAAGGAAGAATTAATTTGTAGATGCCAATAACGATCAACTTCATTGACTATCTTTTAAAGGATAGTTTTGTTAGAAGCCTCAACTTGACCATTTCTTTGGGGTAATATGGATTGGAGAAGTAATGTTACATATGGAATTTTTGGCAAAGGGCATGGAAATCTTGACATTTGAATGGTATTTAATTATCTATGAAAATAGCAAGGGGAATGTCATAATGACATATTATGTAGTGAAGGATTAATTTGGAAATTTTCTTTTTGGTGTTGTGGGTTAGTGGAATGGATTTGAACCACCTTGTAAAATACTTAGTGGTGGTGATTATCAATTTATGAACATTAGAGGAAGATGGGTGAATTTTTCCAATGAGATCAAAGTACCACTATGAAAAAGGCCATGAAGTAGTAATAGGTTGCAATTTCTATGAGGGTGCATGTATTAGACCTCCATGCCACTAGCATTGTAATTATTTATTGGAAAATATAATAGAATATTGCTCCATAGTAGGCTAATAATAGCCCATTCTTAGCAACATTTTAGTGAAGGTAATGTCGTTCCTTGCACACATTCGCCATTCAAAATAAGAACCCCCTTTCTTCTTTTTGTTCGCAGTTAAATTGGTCTCAGAGTTCATTCTAGACTAGGGGAACTGAAATTCATGAGTTTGCCTCTTTTTTGATCTTTAGTTGAATTGCGGAGCTCTTACGCTTGTAGGAATATACTACATTTGTTCAAAAATTTAGAAATGTAAAAGTTTTCCCTTCATCAGAATATCTCTATAGATGTCTTGAGGTCCCACCAACACTTCTTCAAGTTCATTCATGAAACGATTTACTCCAAAATTTCTTATTGTGGGATTTGGTGTATGCTTGGATATATCTATTGTATTCTCATACTTCCACATGACCCCTTAAGATTTAAAATTCCCTTCTCAAAATGACTTTTTATAGAACTTTCATCCCATAGTGGATTTGTCTTGTTCCATGCAAATGCTTGACTAGGCAAAAAAATGTTCACGTAAAATTGGATTAGCTTACTCTGCCATGTGCGGATAAATTGTCAACTTTTCACATATCATTTGTGTTTGCCTAGCAAAATGGATGAAATTCAAAATCAAGAAGATCAATGCTATGTGTGAGTAAATTGTCAAATTTTCACATATCATTTGTTGGCCTAGCAAGATGGATGAAATTCAAAATGAAGAAGATTAATGCCATGTGCGGGTAAATTGTCAACTTTTCACATATCATTTGTGTTGGCCTAGCAACATGGATGAAATTCAAAATCAAGAAGATCAATGTCATATGAAGAAGATTAATGCCATGTGCGGGTACATTGTCAAATTTTCACATATCATTTATGTTGGCCTAGTATATGAGTGAAAGTCTACTCTAAGGCGATCACACATGGATTGTTGTTTGCGATCCAAAGGCTTGTTAATGAATACTTATACTTTTCACAGAAAATAAATTATTCCACTCAAGGGATCGCTTGTGAAAAGCTTGTAAAATTGACCATCTTAAAATCCATGGTGATAAGGATTTGAATAATATGAGGGGGAGGATCTCACAGATTTAACATGAAGGTTTTACCAAAGTTCGTGACAACAATCTCTCCTTCACGTGATTCAAATTTAGATATAACATGTTCCCTTCGTCCATAAATTAACGATTATCTCCTTCGCCTTCACATGGAATTTAAAATTCCTGATGAAACCTTTGACTATGGGATGTTTAGCCTGGTATAAACATATCATATCATCCTAAGAGCTTCCACTTATTCACCATATCATTCTTAATCCAACTGCTTGTATTAAACTTCATTGTAGCATTCACGAGGGAATGGATCACATTGTCATTCTTCATTTCTTCTGGTAATTGGTTAAAAAGTAGTTTATTATTATTTTCATGGAGATGAATGTATATAGAGTAAAAGAACTTGAGAAGTCTTGTATATTGCATCAGAAAACATGCCATTCTCATTTGAAGTAGTTGATTAGCATCAGATTTGCACAATAGGTTGATGTTGTCTATGCGTTCATATTGGAAATTATGTCCAAATCTAGAATATATTTTTTTGTTCTGGTTATTTTCATGCTATTTTATTTTTCTGAAGGAGCTGTAATAGAAGGTGTAACATAAAATGAATAATGATCATTTAATGATGTTCCCAAAATTTAATGTCAAAAACATGATTTGTTGCTCTAGTTATCGAGAAGATGTTTTATATTTGAAAACATCAACCCAGAGGTGTTATTTTTGTCTTATTCATAAAGACAACTTTTAGGATGATGTATAATAGAATTTAGTGGGGGATACGACAAAAAAATAATATTATTCGAATAATTTAATCTATATGTAATCTCATCCTTTGGTGTAGGATTAATCCTCACCCTCCATTGTATTCTACGTTTCCTTGCCTTTCCTATATAAGGCATTCACTTTTTCTTTTACATTTTAGTAGATTTGGAATAGACTCGGTAGTTTTTAGTAATAGTTAAAGATTTAGGAGTTTAGAAGTTGTTAGAGATATTAGAGACATAAGGAATTGTTGTACTCAAGACTATTTTGAATTCAATACAAGCATAAACATTGATTTTGGTGTTTTATGGAATCTTTCAATAGTTCTTCATGGATCCTTTTTGAATGTTAGATAAAGTTCAATTGCAATGATGATGATGTATTTATATAATTGATGGATCGTTGGTTCATACCATTTATGGCTTGTTGATTGTAAGTTTCTATGTATAGCTAGTCTGAACTTATCTTTGAATTTACTTCAATTGTGAAGGTTTTCTTGAGTTGCACCATATCTATGTATTTACGTGAATTTTTATGATTTGAAAACTTTATATCCAAAGAAGATTGCATTGTTTTTGTAACATTGTGGATTTACTTGATTAAACAAAAATTGGTCTATTTGAAAGATATTTCTATCTACAACACTTTAAATCATTATTGTAGTTGTCCATAAGAATTTATACCCCATCCTTTCTCACCCTTATCTTTTGAAGTTTATTTAAAATTAGAAAATTAGTTAGGAACATCATTTCATTGCCATATTAGATGATAAAAATCATTCTCAAATCGCATATTTGAAGATACATTCAAGGTTTTATATTTCATACAAATCTATCCAAAATCCTCATGAGGTTTCTAGTTCATAAACATAAGCCCATTGTGAAAAAAAAATACACATTATACTACTGAGTTATTTTGCACAATTAGGACCCAACATTTGAATCCTTGGCCTAGTCATTTTCTAAGTAAACTTAGGATTTGATTTCCTTCCAAGAGAGATACAGTACTTAGTATTTTTTGTGTGTTATGCATATAAAAATATTGATCAACAGAGTGGTGCTAGGAGGGCATGATCCATATTAATGAGTTGGAACTAGAATGAGCTTTCAAGTTTCTAATAAGAGATATGCTAAATCTCTTTATATGTAAAATCCATAAAAACTATATTTTTTTAAAAGTTTGAACTCAAATGGATAATCGGTGTTGTGATGAATTTTTTTAGGATGGTGTCCCTCTATTTCAAGATATTTTAAATAGGTAGCTATATCCTAAGAATTTGTCTCATTTTTCTTTATTAGGAAAGTGTAGGATACATGGTACTATGCTAAGAATGATGAATTAAATTGTCTAACATTTTTTACAAGAATGGATTTGGCCTTGGAAATAAAGATCTTCTTTTGGGAAGTGTATAGTATTGAAGAGTATGTAGGATTGGGTGAAGCCACTTCCTTAGATGATGAAAGTACAAAATTGAAGGGATATATAGATTTTATTACAAAATTCATGAAGGATCGACCAAGTCTTGGGAATGAGCTATGTTTGGAAAAAGATTGCTACCTAATTGGTGCAAAGTACAAAATGTTGCACACTTAGAATTTACATGTTCATTATTTCAAACTACAATTCAAAAAGCCAAAGTTCATTTGGGAATCCTAGAACAATTAGGTACAGATATTGAGGGGTCTTCTAGTTTTCATACAAATAATTTACAAGTGTCAAAAAGTCAAGTGTCAAAAGGATACACTAATGAAAAGACTCAATAGATAGACATTGACACAAATTTTGGAACATCATCAACATAAATCATAACAAATGAAGTAATGTCTGGACAGGATTGTTGTAATTTAATATAGCTAAACAATCGGTATATCATATTTTCAACTCTCTTTAGGATACAACTAGGAGTAAGGATGAGTTTTTTGGGGCTTAGATTGATGATGAAGACCCTTCTTCTTATATTAAGAACCCACAAACATCAAAAGATCAATTCAACTTTGTAGATATGAAAGGAGATTATGAAACAACAACAACAAAAAATATCATAGATAGAGAAAATAAGGTGTCTCCTAATCTTTTTGAATCAAATGACCTATTGCAAGATTATAGAATCTTAGGAAAACTAGACATTTTATCAGTTGATTGGAGCTAGGACAAAGTATTTGAGCCTCAAATGGTAAAAATTGTAGAAGTTCTTGATGAATATCTAGAGACACAAGACTTAGAAAAATATTTTGGTTGTACCTAGTTATTTACATCAATATAATTCCCACTACAAGTTGAAATAGGGAAGTTTTCTCTTCCATTGGATAATATTACTTCATTGCATTTAAATGAATTTAGTGGGATAGATTCATGCATGTCATGTTGTGATGAATAGTCTCACCTAACCAATGTTGATATATAGGAAATTGATAAAGACACTAGTATACTTCTTAAGCATAGAGTGTTGAACACACATAAGTATTAAGAGGGGGGTTGAATCAGTACTTAATCAAATTATTTTCATTCATTAGAAATTAATCACATGAAAATCATGAAAATAAGAACACATAAGAATGCAACCATAATGTGCCAAATTTTACATGGAAAACCCTACAAGGAAAAAACAATGGTGAGCAAGTTGCTTGGATCTATTGTCCAAATCTAGCCTCACAAGTAAAAATAGAATTTTACAATAGGTTTTTGGCTTCAACCAAATGAATTTTACAACTCCCTACATAATGTAACACTTACAACAAAGGTTACAACCTCAACGTACTACTGGAATATTTCAACACTTCAATTACCTCCAACTCATTGATTTTTGGTACACTCACACACACGTCTACTTAGCAAACTCTGCTACCTTTGACTCACTACCTATATCACACATTCTCATACTTATATTTGGAAATTCTTCTTCACAATTTCACAAAAAACTCATTGTTGAGCTATTTGAAATGATCCTTACCAAATTTCATTACCAAAAGAGATTCTACAAATTCTTATTCACACATTACCTTCTCAAAATATTTACCACACATCCACACCCCTTTTTAAAAAAAATATATTCTATTTGTATCCTCCACAAGCTTCAAAAAAATTTCTCCCTTGTTAGCGAAAAATAAATAACATGAAACATGCATCATCCATATCAGGTTGGCTCCATACACATCCATGGTAGAAGGAAAACTCATGTGGCTCAAATCAAGAGATAGATGGGACCTATTTTTCCATAGAATACATTTTCAAACTAGCTCACATTCAAAAACAAACTAAATGAAAATGGAGAAGTGGTAAGGAACAAGGAAAGGATTGTGTGTAAAGGCTACTCACAAGTTGAGTGAATAGATTTTGAGGAGACATTTGCTTCAGTGGAAAGAATGGAAGCTATTAGGATATTTTTTGCTTTTGCAGCACACAAGAATTTCAAAGTTTATCAAATGGATGTGAAGTTTTCTTTCTTGAATGGAGAATTGGAAGAAGAGCTATATATAGAACAAAAAAAATTATTTCATTTATTATAGAAACCGGATATGGTATGCATATTGAAGAAGGAATTGTATGGATTGAAGAAATCTCCTACAACTTGGTACACAAGGTTGGATAGGTACTTGATACATCAAGGATTCAATAAAGGTATCACAAATAGCAATCTTTACTTTAAAGTTGAAAAGGATCAAATCTTGATTGTGGTTGTATATGCTGATGACATAATCTTTGGAGGAAATGAAGCTATGTATAAGAAGTTTGTAGAGGAAATCGGAAAGAGTTTGAAATGTCTATGTTTAAGGAGATGAATTTCTTCCTCGAACTACAAATAAATCAGATAGATAAAGATATTTTCATTTTACAATCAAAGTATATCAAGGAAATGTTGAAGAAGTTTGGAATAGAAGACTCTAAACTAGTATGTACTCCTATGGTTACTAGTTGTAAGCTAAGTAAGAATGAAGAATATCCTAAGGATGATCAAAGAAAGTATAGATCAATGATTGAAGGACTGCTATATTTAACTGCTACTAGACTAGATATCATGCATGAAGTTTGTCTTATGGATAGATTTCAAGAAGATCCTAGAGAGTCACATGTTGTAGTAGTGAAAATAATATTCAGATACTTGAAAGGCACTCTAGAACATGGTTTATGGTATCCAAAGGATACTGATTTCTCTCTAAGTACTTATACAAATGCAAATTTGGTAGGTTGTGTGGATGAAAGGAGTACAAGCGGTGGTGCTTTCTTTCTAGGAAGAAGATTTTTTCCTTGGCTAAGCAAGAATATTTAGTGTCATTATCTACTATAGAGGAAAAGTGCATTGTTGCATCATCATGATGCACACAGGTGTTGTGGATGAAGCAAACCTTTAAGAATATCAAAGTGTCATATGATGAACCAATTCCTATCTTATTCAACAATACAAGTGCTATCGATATTTCAAAGAATTTGATAATGCATTCGAGGAAAAAGCATATCTTGATTTGGTATCACTTTCTAAGAGAAAAGGTTGCAGAGAATGAGGTGAAGCCGAAGTATGTGCCTACTAAAGATAAAGTTGCAGATATCTTCGCAAAGGCTCTTCCTAAGGATATTTTTGAGTATCTCTGAGAGAAGTTAGGGGTTATTTCCCCTCATTTCATTTAGATGCATAAGGTTATGCATCAATCCAATGGATTTCAAGATTCATTCCTTGTTTTGGACTGATATTGGTGGCTACCTCTCAGGGGGAGTAGGTAGTGGAATTGTTGGTTGTTGCAGTCATGGGGAGTAAGTGTTTTCATTATGTAGTGGTTGTTGATCAATGCAATATGGTTTGTGCTCCTAAGGGGGAGTATACTGAGTAGTGAAGCAAAGATAGTTGTAGAGAAGTTCTGAGAAGGTTGATTGATGTCAAAAGAGAAACATAAGTAATGCAAATATTTTTTTCCTTTACCATTGATGTCAAAGGGGGAGAATGAAGCATGTGAAAAATATAAGTTGAAAGCGGGAGAGTGAGTAATGTGAAAGAGAAAAATACCAAGTCATGTGAGGGAAAAATATAAAATGAAATAGGTATATGGAGAAGAGCTGTTGTGTTTGTTGTTGATGGATTTTCACATCATGTGTTGCCATCAATGACAAAGGGGGAGACTGTTGCAAGTATGAGTAGATTGGTGTTGTAATTGATATCAACAAGCTTGTGTTGTCATTGATGAGAAGAAGATTATTGCAATAATATGTGTAGTTATTGGTGCTATCTATGTTCTTGCATTAATGATGCTTTGATTAATTGCATTATGTTGTCATTAGTAAGCTACTAGTGTCAACCTCTAGTGTTTCTTTGATAAGCTTCTGTCTATGGGTGTATGGTTGAGTTTCTAGGTTACAGTTGGTTCTATAGTGTTCTAGAAGTACTAAAGATGATGAGGATGTGTCTTTGGTGCTTGGTTTCCAAGTGCTTTTGGAATGTTTTGATTAAAAGAGGAAAGAGTGAGTTGCAATTCGTTGTGAGTTGAAGAGTATTGTTCTGGTGTTTCTCCATAGTTCTTTTAGGTTGAATGTCTTCTTGTGTGTTTTGGATATGTTGATCAAAGGTGTTCAGAGTTGTTGTATTCAAAATTTGGTATGTTGGATCGCTGTGTAGAAGAAGTTGTGTTCACTAGTGTGTGAATTGTGTATTGTAGAGGTGTTTGGGAGAAATGCTTTTGCTCCATGTTTCTCCACAATTTGGTTTTAGGTCTTGTATATTTGAAGGCATGTTGATAGTGTTGGTATATTTCCTCAGTTGAAGCTGTTCAAGGTTTGGTGCTTTGGAAGTTAGTTTCTTGAGTTATAGTGTATGGTAGATTTGTTTGAGTGTGTCATGTGTGTACATGCTTTAGTTGAAAGTTTTTGTGAAGGAGTTTGTTGGTTTTTAGGGTGTTTATGGAATATTTCAGATTGTGTTTAGGTGATATTAGTTGTCCACGAGTTGTTGTTGGATCAAAGGAAACATATAATTAAAATTTTAATGCTTTTTACATGGGTAATGGTTGATCTTGGGTGTTTACATTACTTGTGAAATTTTTGGACACATGGCATGGCATGTATGAGTGGATTTAGGTCCTAGAAAAGGTGTGGTGTGGTTCATCTTCATTCCTTTCCACCACGGGAATGTGTTGGTGCCAACCTAATTTTAATTTGCATGGTTGAGGTGCATAGCTAACCTTGGAGAATTTTTTCAAGGTTGAAGATGATGTAATATGATTTGAGTTGTTGAGGGATGTGAAGGGAGATGAGTATGATGCGAGTGATGAAAATTGTAGAGTTGTAGGGTGTGAATTTGTAAAGTGTAGTGTGAGATTTCATGTGTTAGATTACTGAATGCAGTGAGTAGAAGGTGTCTACAATTCTTTAGAGAGACTATGAAGGTGTTGGTGATGCTATGGTGGAATGTTTTTCTGCTTTGAGATCGATTTCTCATTGTAACACTCTTCTCTATCTTCTTTTCTATTTTGGCAGTGATCTCTTGGTAGTGAGTCTTTCTTTCTCTTGGGCAGTGAGCCCTCTAGAAGTGAGCCCTATTGTATTCAGTGTTGATATTACTTTATATTGTGAGTTAATCCTCACTATGGTTTTTCCCATATTGGGTTTTCCACGTAAATATGGTGTCTTTTTGTGCATGGTGTTGATTTGATTCAGTTTATTTTATTTACTTTCATGATAAAACATTCTAATAAGATTAAGGGTTAATTGGATTAATATGGATCTGAATGTTTGTGAGGGTTTTGAAGTTTTAAGGACCCCCCTCTTATTTGTCTTGTGCATTCAACATGTCTCCCATATTTTGGTGAATTTCTTCTTGATTTTTATAGGGGTTTTGAAGAGAATATTTAAGCAGCAACAATATATATTTTAGAGAAATTGAAGAAAAATTGAGTGATTTATTGCAGAATTAGTGTTTCTACCCGCACATATCTTCCAAATCCTTATGAATTTCTTCTTAATTTTTAGTGGATTTTTGAAAAAGTAAGAGATAATCCTATATTAAAAATTATAGATTAATTGGAACATATTCATGTGATTTATTGAAGAATTAGGGATTACAACAAACTTGCTCTCAAAGCTACACAACACCTATTTTTTGGGAGATTTTTTAAGGAAAGTGTAACCTTGACCATAGTAATTTACATAAAAAAATTCAATATTTTGATTTCATTTATGTGATTTATTACAAAATTATCTTTCTATAACTTATTTGCAACAAAAAGTAGCCACAAAAAAGAAGAAAAATAAAAATAACAAGAAGTAGAACAAGACAAAGAGCAAGAGTAAGAAAAAGAGAAATAACAAGAGCGAGAACAAGAAAAGGAGCAAGAACAAGAACGAGATGAAGAGAAAGAGAAAGAGAAAAACTAATAAGAACACAAGTAAGAACAAGAAGAAGAAGTGGAAGTAAAAAAGGAGATGAAGAAGAAGAAAAAGAAAAAAGTTAGCATTGAGGACAATGCTTTTGTAAAGAGGGGAATTTTATGCTCCTACCCCTACAATGTGTATAGTGTTATGAGTAATCAGCTTGTAGCTACCTTAACTCTTAATTAAGTCATTATTAAATTATTATATTGTTATTTAGGTATTTAGATCAGCCTAAGGCTTATATAGGGTTATCTAGGTCGGCCTTAGTGATATCCTAGCATAAATATGGTATATATAAGAGGTATAGGTAGGTTATTATCATCATTTTGAGTATTGATTCCTTATTAAGACTATTGGAGGTATCCCCCTTGAAGTGGATTAGGAGGTTGCCCTCTCAAAATGACATTATTATTATCAAGTATTTGCAACATATTTTATACTATATTATTATTATTGTGCAAGTTGTTTCATTGCATAATGGGGTGAGGGTTTCAACCTATGATTTTATATATGTTATATACATATATACATATGTATACATATAAAAAATATATTATATCATAGAATAATATTTTTATATAAATGATAAAACCTACATTACAAATTACCTTAATTTTATATATAAATGAAAGGTTATAAAAATAATAATTAATAACCTCATATATATATGATTTTTTAATCAAAAGTTCACTAAAGCTAAGATGTTTTTTGTGTTACCCCACTAGAGCTAGTGATAGTTTTAGGATTTGCATGTTGATTATTTGGCTGAAATTAACTATCAACCATTGGTTTTATGGTTTTAGTAGAAATTATTAAGTACATTTATTAAATGAGAATTAATGCGGTTTTCTCTTTGGTTTTTAAGGGTCATTTTAATTTTTTATTGTTTTTCTTCTCTTCTAGTTATTTTTAATATTTTCCCTTATACTAGTTTTCATTCTTGTTATCATTATTCATGAAATTTTGGTTGAATTTAAGAGGCTTGTTGTATTTTTGGAGGTTAATTGTATTTGGTAACATGTTTTGAGTTATATTGTCATTTTGATTATTTTTTCTTGCATATTAAATAGTTGAACATGTTAATTGTTAATAGAAATAATGTTGAAATTGTTTATAATTAATATTCTAAGAAGAATATAGTAGAATTTTTATTTAATGATATATTGTGATTTTTTATGTTAAAAAATTCAACTATTCAAACTTCACAAACAGTTGTTTATTTTTTATTATTTTTCTTTAGTATTTTTTGTTTAAACTTAAATTGTAAATATTTGTTGAGAATTAATGTGCACATCCTTTATATATTTGATTATTGGATTTAAAAAATTATATTGAGATTTAATTTTCTCAATCTTTTTATATGATCCTATATTTTTTATTCAATAATATTTATTTATATTTGATCTACTTTGCCCATGAATATGCTTATATATGTTATTATTGAGATTATTAATCTTTTTTCATATCTACTATGCTCAACATCTATATATGATCATAAATATTTGTTGGATTTAATATTCTCTTGACCTCTATGATCATTTATATTATTGATATTGGCTATGAATATTAAATATTACAACTTTTAATGATTGTTACTTGATATTTTGTGTAGACATTTCAACCTCTATAAGATTCATTAGAATTTATTTCTTGAGAATTTGAAGTAATTCTTAAAATCTTTAGATATCTCAGTCTCTAAATGATTGATTTTAAGTCAATAATTGTTATCAACCTAGTTGTCATAGGTTGAGGATAGTTAAATAATAAATTATCTATATTTATAGTCATTGGGTCTCAAATCATGTTAATGTTGATCTACAATGTTTTATTTTAAAAAAGAAGAGAATGTTTTCTAGTAATGAGTAGAAAATTATTGAAATCTTATACTATTGTATCAATATTTTATTTTAAAAAAGAAGAGAATGTTTTCTAGTAATGAGTAGAAAATTATTGAAATCTTATACTATTGTATCAATATTTTGGTAAAAATAAAGTGTTTATGGGTTTTAAAATCTTGAGAGTTTATGATTACTGTGTTTAATTATGTGATTTTTATTTTTGATTGGTTATTATACCATTTAAATAATTATGTGAGTATTATTGGGTTTTTTCATGAATTATTATACCCTACTTAGTGTTTAGGAGTGGGATTAGGAAAATGCCACAAATAAATGTCAAGATTTTTTTGATAAATATATTTATGTAGGCTTATTGGTTATTTGTAAAAAATGTGGATGTTGAATTTTGGGAAATCAAAAGGATATTTTCTTCAATAGTTTTATACTTCTTGAAAGGAATTTGATTTAGAGATTAGTATTATGATTACATGATTGTAAATTTTCTTGTACCATTTGCATGATATTCGGGGAGGTGATGCGATTATTTGTACAATATTATCTTATAAGGCATGAATTGGATGGGTTATGATAATTTTATTGGTTTGATTATATTGGAAAAGTAGGTTTCGAAGGTACCCAAAACCCATTACATCACATTAGAGAAAAATGTTGCTAAAGAGAAAGAAATTGAAACATAAGCATCATCCAAAAGTAAACCAACAACCAAAAAGCAACAACCCAACAACAAAGAAATAGAAATAGAAAAAACAACACAAAACATAAACTATTTCATATTTTTCAAGGTGTTTTCCACCTCGATCTCCTGGTTGTAGTGTAGATTGACCATGCCTATTAATTCTTGCTTTTCTTCATAAAATGTCTTCCTAATATTCCCCCTAGTTTTGGTGCATGGGTATTTGGCCTCTTCTTTGGCGTTGGTAATATTATTGTTATTATATATTGTAATGAAGTTTAAATCTATCCTTGTGGAAATTAAAACTAAACTCAAACTTGATTATCAAACATTAGTATAATTCAATAATTTATATATATAAAAATAATATGTTATTTGTTAGATTTTTTTATTTATAGATTCACAATTGAGTAATCATTTGAATTATTTATATTAAGAAATTTTACATTTAATGATATAGCTGCATGAATAAGACAAAATAATTGAATTCATTCTATCATTAATTTAACTCAAGCTTAATATATCTAATTAAATTAAATAAAATTATTAGATGCTAAGTGAGCTATGATAAATTGTCATAACCCAACCCCTGGGGTGTCGACCGGTTGGTTGAGTTGTTGAAAGACATAGAAAACTAATGTAGGTTCAAACCTTGAATAATCTAGCCACCACAGTGTAGGGCCACTATTGGGATTCACACAACCTAGAGGATTAGTTTCAAGTCACCTGCACTAATTTGGCAACAGGGTTGCAGTGCTGAGCTAGAGACACCTCTGAGATATTTTTTAAAAAAAAGTGTCATAACCCACTTTTTAAGCTCTATTATTTAGAATGATTAATTGAATTTGGTAAGTTAGAAAATAATGATAATAATTTTAAAATGTTCCTTGTTAGTTTAATTTGATAAGTGATAAGTATGAAAAGATTTATTTTCTTAAGGATAATTAATTTAGTATGTATTTATATATTTATTTTGCATATAGTTATTAAAATGATTTCATTAGTCAATGTGGATTAAGATATTAAAGTTAATTCCATTAGAAAAATTATAGTTAAATTATTTATATCACATAAATATTATCTTAAGATATTGAAATAAGAAATTATAAATAGAATCAAACCATGTATACATTGATGTATATTGTTTTTGATTAGAGGTAAATAGGTTTTGAAGGGGCCCCGAAACCCTTTACAAAAAAGAACAGCTAAAGGAAAAGATAACTAAATAGAGCAAACAATAGCACCATCAACACGACATCAACCAAAAAGAAAGGACAAAAATGACAGAACTACATATTCTTCAAAATGTTTGCAACTTCCATCTCACTCTTCATAGTCTTCTGATGTGCATCCATGACTTCAAACATATCTTTAGCAGGGACCCCAACGTACACCTTGGTCTTATTGTGAGTTCTAACACCAATCCCAACCACATTTACCTCACTAACCAAAACATTCTGCGAACCATCATCCTTGTCAACTAAGGCTTCCTCCACCACATGCCTTTCACTAGAAACATCTTTCTCCCCATGAGCAACCTCCATATATTTCTTGGCCTTTTCATTAGGAGTAGAAAGGCCCTTAGCCTCATACCTCATAACAGATTTAGTCCTTTCCATAACCTTGTCCAAATTTTTGCTAAACCTTTCCAATTTTTCTTCCAAGGTCAGAGTTCTTTGTTTGAACATCTGCTTCATCTTCAACATCTCCTTAGCAACAATCTTTAAGGAATCAAATAGCTCATCAACTTGATTCTTAACAGAAGACTACGAAGATTCCCCCACTTTTCTCACAACACCTAGAACCCTAACATTAGTCATGGTGAACTCATGAAAGACCCATTTAAACAGTTTAAATAGGGAAATGGTGCCCTCCTTAGCCATACCCAAAACATTAGGTAGATCCTCCCAATCAAAGTTAAACAAATCCTTATCCTCAACATCACCCTCCTAGGAATAATATTCTTATCTTGGCTCTCATATACCTCCTTACCTTTAACCCCAAATATCAGGATTTGGATCTTGTGAAGAGAGCTAACAATGTCCTCAACCACTAACCTCCTTCTATTCTTCATCTCCAAGTCTTCACCCGAAGATCCCAAAGCATCCTACCCATCACCCATCTTCGAAGGAGAAGCAACATACTCCTATAGAGGACTACTAGATCTAATATTGCTCCCCTCCTTTAAACCCTTCTTTCTCTTGGTCCCCAAAATAGGGGGCCACAGAGACACCTCTTTAACAATATCAATCATATCTTTCAAGATAGTAGAAGGAGGAACATGCCTAGATTTACCAGGTTTTACACCAACCTCTTCCTCACTATAGGTCTCATAATCCTTCGAGATAGGAACAGAGTTCCCTTTACCAGTCTTCCCCATAGTAGGAGGTTGCGATATCACTTCCATAGCGGCCTAAGAATCTGGTACACAATCATCATCCTCTTCTAACTCAGAATCCTCCTCCAAAACCAATTTCTTCTTATTCCTCTTCAAACTCATTGGCTCTTCTTCTGAAATAGTCTCATATTCCAAGGCTAGCTTTTGTTGCTTACCCTTAGGAGCTAAATCAGGTGGCTTAGGAACCACAAAAGCTTTAGCATAATCCGTAATTATCATAATAAGACCAACATGCAACACAGGGTTCTTAGAGTTCCTTTTATGATCCTTCAAACCATACTCTAGAGAAGCTAATAGATAGAATGGAAAGAATATTCTCTTCTTATGGCGAAAATGATTCAAAATAATTAAATGATAAGCATTAACAACAAAAAAATAGCCTTCTAAAGTAATGTACCTCATCAATTCCTCTGCAACATCACCCCACAGGGTTTTGATGGAGCTGTGATGGTACCCTCCACTCTTGGCCTGCTTAAGCTGTTGTTCATCATCCCCTTTGAAGAAAATATGCATAGCCACCTTAGATTCCTTCTTATCTCTATAAACCTTCTTTCCCTCTATTGAGAGAACAGTGATATTCGCAATGAAGTCCTCATTGACATCAAATTTAGTGCCCCCTAATTTCAAAATCATGTTATTCCATCCTTTGACAAATGAGGTTGTATCCTGTGAGTTATTCCCATGAAGCCTCTCCAAGTATGGTGTAAGCCCACCTTTATGCGAAATTTTCCACACCTCCTTTGCTTTTTAGGGTGTCACAGGAGAAAGGCTCCGCTCTTTTCCTGTTGCTACCCATGGTCACAATCGTAGCAGAACTAAGGAGCTTGAGAACTTTGTAGATGATTAAGAGAATCCTCAAGAAGGAAAGCCCAAAAATACCAATAATTTGTGTGATAATGACATTGTGGTAGAGAGATATAATTATCCTAGAATGCTGCCCCATACAAAGATCACTCAAGGTACCATAAGCCCAAGCACAATCCAGCTCACCTTCACTCTGAACAATTAACTACCATGTGATTATGGTTATGTGAGCCCATATCATAATGAGGTCACCATCCAAATTAGAAATTTTGAAAATCATGATTTAAATAAGCAAGAGCTTCAATGTGGAGGGGGTCGTCCACATCCCACACCCTAGAACCGCTAACACCTAAGTTAGCAAAGACATCAGCTAGGCCATTCCCTTCCCTAACAATATGAGAGATAATATAGAATTCATTGAAGGAATTTAAAATTTGAATTTGGCATCCATGATAAGAGATTCAACACTCCATGAGGGGACATAAGAATTCTTCAGATTGTTAATAATATTTAGAGATCCACCCTCGAGCCACACCTTTCTATAGCCTTTAGATTGAGCCAATTTCAAGCCATGATAGGCTGCAAAACATTGATGTATATTGTTTAAATATATATATATATATATATATATATTATTAATTTATATAATAATTTCCAATAAAATTAAGAATATTAATAGAGAAATATATTTTTATATTAAGATTAATTAATCATATAAAATTTATTATATTAGTTTTAATATTTTATTTGAGCATATTTTTGGTGAAGGATATGACACTTGGCATATTATTCTATGATAGTTATTAATGAGGAGTTACAAAATAAATTTTGTGAATTCTTTTTAAAATAAAAATGAAGAAAAATGGGTCATAGGGAGAAAGCGACAGTGGGGGGACTATTCTCACCTCAACTCACACCAGTGGAGCGGAAGCTTAAAGTAAGACTCGACACCATCAGGTCACTTGGGTTTAGACTTGGGTTCAATACAGGTGCTGCCCATTAGCAGCTATTCACCAAATAAACAAAAAAGATGAAAAATAGAGCTATTTTTTAGAGAAAATCTCTTTAATATTATTAGTGAAAATTTACTTTCTAAATTTTATAAAATGATTATATTTGTATACATTTGGAGTTTATTAAAATTTATCATTTTAAGATTTTTGTAGGCTGATAGAAGGAAGAAATCATTAGATTTTTGTTTGGTTGATTCACATAGAAGTTTTCTTCAATAATTTAGGTTTGAAGGTAGTAACATTTGTATCAAGGGAAATTTCAATCTTTAAACTAATTGTTTAACATATATTCCTTGGTGCTCTACAAAATTTGATCTCTTCTAAAGTTTTCTGGTGGGATTTGAAAAATTCCCTATGGAAGGGGGACCTTGATGGGTTTCTCCATTCAATATGGATACTTCTAAGGTACAAGATGGTTTAGATGTTGTCAAGAAGGAAGTGGTTATTTCTCAAAAGTTGAGCATTGCTTCTACTAGTAAAGAAACAAACCATTTTATGATGTTGAATATCTTGCTTCATTTATGGAAAAACTTATTGGATCAAAGTCTTGTAAAGTGGATAAGGTTTCAACCTCTTTAGTGATTTTCTCTAAGGAGTTACTTATAATAAATGTAAAAAATGATTTGACGGATGAGGTGATTATAGGCATGGATATCTCTTTAGTGGGTAAGTTCCTTGCTTTTAGACATAATGCAAATCAGTTCCATAAATGCGTGAATTTAAATTGGAAGTTGAAAGGTAGTGTCAGTATTAGTGCCATGGAAGATGGCCTATTCTTTTTTAATTTATGAAAAGGAAGATCGTATCAAACTTTTGACAGGAGGACATTGGGATTTTGACAAGAATTTTAAAATATTTCTTATTTATACAAATGGAAACCTAGTTTTGATCCTTCTATGGATCTTGGATCATTTGCCCCTACTTGGGTAAGATTTTCAGGTTTACCTATGGAATTCTGGAAATATAAAATATTTAAAATTATAGTAAATTATTTTTGGTGTTTTTTGGCTATTGATAAGATTAATCAATAGAAAACTAGATTGGTCTTTGCAAGAATGTGTGTGAAATTGTCTATGGATATTGTTCTTCCTAATCATATTACTTTTAAATCAATATATGGAAATTGGGTCCAACCCAATGTCTATGAAAATATGTGAATATGTGTTATAAATGTTACTAGTATGTTCCTTTGAGTGATAGATGTAGCAAATAGGATAATCTTAGAAATAAGGGTATTTTTAGTGTGTGGTCTCCTTCAAATATTTTAGTTAAGGGTGATGGTTTTCCTAAGGGTGTGTCTAACTAAGAAGAAACAATGAAGGGGAAAATTTTCCCTTTGAGAACAAAGAAGTTTTGGAAGAGGTAAAACTTAGGGTTTTTGAAGAGCAACAAAATTTGGATCAACCCATGGCTGAAATGGAAAAGGGGCAACTTAGGGTTTTTGAGGAGAAAAATGTCATAAATTAGCCAAATTTGGTTAATGAGCATCTTATGACCTTCCCGATGAACTAAAAAAATGATCAAACCAAGGCTTGATTGGAAAAGGAGAAACTTAGGGTTTTTGAGGAATATCATGTTATAGATCAACTAGCCCTGGTTAAGGAGAACCTTTTGATTTCTTAAGAACAAAAAGAAATTTTAGGACATTAGTTGGATGAAGACATGAATAAATCAGAGCAGGTTAAAGAGGGGGGCAGATGAAAATAAGAGAGCCTACCCTAGAGATCCAGGGATTGGAGGAAGGGGAAATGGTTATGGATATAAAGTAATTTTAGTAAGAATACTTTATAGGTCAATAAGAGCTCTTAATAAAGGACAACGCAAAAAAAAATATGAAGAAGAAGAAAGGTTTTAGTGTTATTAGTGGAATCCAATAATATCTCTTTATTAGGATTTGGAGAAATTTCTCTTCCTTATCCAAGTGGAACTACCTTTGAATCTAATACTAAAGAGGAATGGACTCCTATTAATGAAAAAATAGAGGAGAAAGAAAAAGCCAAATGTGGGTGGGGAATATAACAAGGCATACCTTCTAAAAAGGAAACAAGATCTAGAGAAGCTACTAGGGAAGTGGCGATGGGGAGATAAAGGACCCTGGAAATTTTTTTAGGGCCTAAGAAACAAAAGAAATGAAGAAAAAGTTGAAGGGGGGATGTCTCCCCATTTGTGACTCGGTTGGCTATTTCAACTACGGATTGGAATAATTTTGTTTAGCCTTCTTCCTATTCTAATGAGAATTTTTTCGTAGAATATTAGAGGATTGAATAGTCCTTATAAATAATATCTCATAAAGAGTTGAATTCTAGAAAATAAGGTGGATATCCTTATGATTCAAGAAGTTAAGATGGTTGAGCCAAACTTTTTTGATATTGAAAAGAATTTGTGGCCTACTACAAAATTTGTGTTAGCCCTACTAAATGTGCTTCAGGGTATTGCTACCTTATGGAATCCATTTCAATTTGTGTGAAGTTAAGTCCATCAATGAAAGAATAGTCTTTTGGTTTCTTTTTTAGATATAATGAATAATAAAATTAGATTCTTCTTAATATTTATGCCCCTATCTCCAAGTCAACAATAAAACAGTTATGTGAGAGCCTCTTTAATTTGATGATGTGAACGTCAAGGGAAAATTAGATGTCGGGGTGACATTAATACTCATTATTCCCCTAAAAATTTTTGGGGGTCTAGATGACTACTTAAAAAGTATGGTTGAATTTTTTGACTTCCTCTCCTATACTAGTCTAATTGATATTGAGCTTGAGGGAGACTCCTTTAATTGGTATAATAAAAGGTGAGGATGTAATTTTTGAATACACTAAATACTGAGAGGGTGGGGTGAATTAGTATTTTGCTAGCTAAATTGATTATTAACCATTTGATTATCAATCCACATCTAATTGCAATAGTGAACCAAAACATAAAAGAGATCATAACACATTGACACCAGGATTTTTACGTGTAAAACCCAAAGTGGGAAAAACCACAGTGAGGATTAGTTCACAATATATTACAACCGGTTATAAGGTATTACAAGGCTCATTGCCAGGACTCACTGTCCTTGAAAAGCTTATAGCCTGAATACAAAATATGGCTTATGCCAAGATACAAAAAGGTGTGGCTCATTGCCAAAATGAACTGAAGAAGTGCACCTACAAATAGTTTTGATTATGCTTTGGTAATAAAAAAAAATTTCTTCAATCACCGGTGTATAAACACTATTAGTAACTTCACACTATTACACTTGTTGAAACATTCACATACCATACATTATCATGATATCACCACTTTTCCATCATAAATATATACATAGCCATAACTTCCTTTATCAATGAGGTCGGCATAATTGAGGGAACAACCAAAACTCAAAATGTCTTTTCAGCTTAATACAAACTTCCTTTTGGCACACAACAATACATGTTATCGGTCAGCCCGAACCTAATAAGGAACACACAAAATATAAACCTTGTCAGCCAAAAGAATATTGAACATCTGTCACTTGGATAACTCAACCAAATCACACAAACATGGTAAAAACTCATTCAAACCTATAATTGGCACTCCCAAGCAACATATCAAAAACTCATAGGATTTCCTTTTACTGAGAAGATTTTTGAATGAAAATATAGGATCAACATGGACACACCATTTACTTAGTCAGTGATGCAGGAGCATCTTGGCTACATCATGTTTCTACCATGTAAATTCTTGAAAATTGATTAAATTTGGTGTCTTTACCTTGTAATAAGGTTATGTAGGTCATTTTTCTCATGAATGGATCATTAGGAGTGTTAAATGTTCAAGTTTTGTGTTCATTCTGCAAAATGTGAAATGTTGTCCAAAAAGATGTAAAAATTTGCAAAATTGCATAAAGTAACATTAGGAAGGTGAAAGGTCAAGTGAGTCTAAACATTGGGAGGTAGTTAGAAAGTAGTTGGAATTTGATGAGTCATGATGTAATTCTTTAAAAAGGAATTGAATGCATTTTGTAACTCGTGGGTGATTGAAGTTTTGAGAATAAAATGAAAAGAATGCACTATTTTTATGTATTATCTTCAGAAATTCTTTGTATTTAGCCATTGCACGACTCTGTATGGGCTCAAATGCTTGGTTAAATGTTTGTAAATGCTAAATTGTTCAATCATCTTCCATTTGTATTTTTTTTCATGCAAATTGGTGTAAAATTGAGTGGGATATTGTGATTTTTCATCAAACTACCAAAACCTTGATTTAGGGTAAACCGAGATACGAAAAATTATGTTTCTCTCATTTTCAACATTGAAAATTATTGATTTTTGATAAGAAAATTCCTTGGAAATATATATTTTCATGTTATGAAGGCTTTGGAGTAAAGGGTTAAGGAAAAAATAAATAAGAATTCAATTTCTGACTATAAACTATGTCTTAGTCTGCTAAAATAGAGTATTAAGAAGCTAGCATCTAGGGTTTGCATAAAGGCTTAAAGAAATGGATTCCTAATGGATTTTTAAGCTTTAATAGATCAAAATTGATGTACTTCAAGCATTTTTCAAGTGAAACTGATGGTGGAGGTATTATATTCAATAAACCCTATTTGGAGCAAAGTCAATTAGGCCTAAATTATACGTGGACAGTCATGATTTAAAGGTGTTGTTACAAAACAAAATTATATCCATCTTTGCTATGTTTTAAAGGGTCTAAAGAGGCATCTCAAATACTTTTTATAGTCTTGATTTATGGTTTTATTTAAAAGATAACATTGAAAGTCCCTATTGCAGGGCTACAAGGAAAGTAAACAGTTTATGGTGAAAGAGTGAAAATGTGAAAGGGCGGACTAAATGGTTGTTTTTTTTGTTGAATTAAGGTTCCTAAATGGTGAAAAGGACAATTGTGGCCATGTTTGATGTCAGATTAGTTGGAAGTCCTTAATATGTCTTTGAGGAGTCATAGTATTGAAAGTGCTCTTGTGAAGGTTGTTGAATTAATTAAATTGAATCTATATTTGAGGATTGTGATTGTGGAGGCTTTAACAAGTCATTCTTATGTGAACCAAAGTGTCTTGAGGTTTTGTAGAAGTTTGGAACTTTGATTGTTGTTTTGATGTTTGATGGATTATGGAATCATGTGTAGAGGAATGAAAAGTGAGTTAAAGATGGCTAAACAAACAAGGATTGTTTTGAGATTTGTCAAATGAGATTGAGATAGGTGGTTTTCTTCCTTTGTACTTGCATCAATCAGTTACCAACCAATGTTGGAATCAATGACAACAAACCCAAAGGGCACCTTCTTCATTCTTCCAACAATCTCCCCCTATGTAATTGATGGCAACATGTGCCATAAATGAAACTTGCTTAAAAAAAAATTATGCTCAACTCCCCCTAACATATGTATAGAACACAAACATAACATACTTTATACAAAATTTTCTCTTCTCCTCTTCTCCCCCTTTGACATCAAGGACAAAGGACCAGAAAAAGATAAATCTTTATATCAAGAACTAGGGGCACCATATAACTCCTTGAGAATCGCTTCCCAATTAGCAGGCTTTCCATCATCCCAAACTCCATTTTCCCTAGAGGGTGTTTTATGCAGAGATTCTATTTCTGCCAGACATTCTTCTCCTTCTTCCAAAGTGGATGGAGCAATGTTCATTTTCTCAAGTATTTTTGCTTCAATCAATGCATTTGATATAGAGACGTGTCTAGACATAACTAGATCTCCAAGCTGGGCATACCATCTCATAGCCTCTTCTTTCTGCCTCTATAGGATGAAAAAATTATTTTGAAGATCTACAATAGAAACCCACCAACATAATTTTTATCACCTGCAATATTATAATCTTTGGAGGCATCAACAAGTTGAGACTCAATTGATTCCATTAAATCCTTGATACCTCAAGTGGCTTCTAGTCATTTCATGCAGTAAACAAATAGTAGTTGGGCTTCCTCATCACATTCTCGTACTGCTTTCAAAGTTTGCAAGGCCTTGTCACATGCAACTATACACTTGTCTTGTAGAAACAATAGTATTTTCTCTAACAAACTCAACTCTACTTCTTTTGTGGTCTGCATCTTAAGATTAGATGTGTACTCTTTAACTGAAACAACTATAACCCTCAAATTTTCACTTGGAGCTAAAGAGTTGTCTGAAGTAACACCGGGAAATAACTCTTGTATAGCTTTGATAGCTTCATTTATCAACTCATTTCCCTTTTGATATGACTCTATAACCTCCTATGTGATAAAGCTGAGAAAAGTGTCACTAACCTTTATTCTATCATTGGGTGTAATCTTTGTCAAATCCACACAACCTGGGTGAGATGGTAGCTTGACTAGTTGAGGTGGAAGCTCAGGTTGGATTACATCTTGTCTTGAAAGAAGACCTTTAAGAGCACTCCTAAATGAATCTCTAGATGGCTTTGATGGTTTAGGGCCTTTGGAAATTTCTCCTTCAACTGGAATGGTTTTCTTATCTTCCTCTTTCTTCTTTTCTTCTTCCTCTTCTTTTCCTTCTTCTTCTTCTTTTTCATTTTCTTCTACGGATGACTTTCCAAAGGAATTTTCTCTATTTTGTTTCTCCCTTTTATCCTTGTCATCCTTGTCATTATTTTTCTTTTTGTCTATAATTCCTTTACTTTCATCTTTTTTTTCTCTTCCCTATTCCCAGTGGATTCTTGATGTTCTTCTCTCTTTTCACTGGATTGATTTTTATGATGATCATCAGACCTCTTGCTTTTCATTTCTTCCATGTCCATCAGAGGGGAAGGGGTTTTCAGAGCACCAAGTGTTTCATCAACAGTCTACAAGACTAGGTCATCCATTACTTCTACAATAGTAGCATGTTCCTGAGTCTAAGCAGTGTGAGACAAAGAGTTGGTTCTTGTCCCATAGCTCCTTGCTGATTGCCTAATGACATCCTGATTTTCTTGCCTTACTTTTTCAAGATATTAGTCTTCCTTAGTCATTAACATGTTGACTCTCTACTTGACTCTAAATAATGTAGAGCATTATTTCAATAGATTTGCAGCTTCTATCTCCAAATAAGTTAAACTAATAGATTTTAAGGCTTCACTTCTCATCTTATCTTCAACATTTAAAGCCTCTTTCCTTCTAAGTACTAGGTCTTTCCACACATTTTGAGTAACTTTTGACTATATGGTATCCATATTTATATCACAAATAACTATGTACTAAGCAAAAGCATTTATGATGGTTTCTTTCCCTTCATCATTAACCTTATCATATAACTTAGTAGTTGACATAAGATCATTGTCAATCATATTGTTCACTAAGGCTCCAAGAACTAAGGGTGGTTGACCACTTACCAAAGGAGAACCAGGAATGTTCTCCATAGGTTCAAATGAGCCTTCTTCATTCTTCTTTGGGTGTACATGAATTCGATAAGTGTCCTCCTCTTCCTCTATCTCCTCATTAGTGGAGATCTCAACACTAGTTTTGACTCCATCGGAGGTACTAATTCTTTTGTTTCTTTTCAACTGATGCTCTTCTTCTAAACCAAGTTCAATTTCTTCCTCAAAAACATCACCCAAA
Organism: Sequoia sempervirens; assembly: GCA_007258455.2. Classification (NCBI taxonomy): domain Eukaryota; kingdom Viridiplantae; phylum Streptophyta; class Pinopsida; order Cupressales; family Cupressaceae; genus Sequoia; species Sequoia sempervirens. The sequence continues at coordinate 416,524,091 of VDFB02047230.1, read as the reverse complement.
CTTCTTTTCCTGTCAGCTTTTTGTTTCACTCTTCTTTTTCCTGAAGTAGCTGATGGTGCAATAATAGGTATGTCCTTCTTAGATTCCCTAGTACTAGGACTAGTAGGGGCAGTAACATCAATAGATATAGGGACACTTTGTTCTTTCCTTTTCCCTTTCTCAACATTAGCACCACTGGGGGTGGTAGAACTAGAAATAGGTGCTAGTGTAGCACTGAAAGATAACCTTCTTGACTTTCTAGGTCTAGAGGATTGTTTAGTAGATTTTGCTTTCCTTTTATCAAGAGCCTCCTTGAACTATTCTATATCATATTTAGTGTAAGTTTGATCTTGGAAGAAAGCTTCAACCTTCTTTCTTCTTTTAGGTGTTGTATCCTCCAAATGAATGTCAGCAGATTTCTCCTCATATGTACCAAGCCTAGGTAGAGAGGGGTGGTTAGGGCTAGCCAACAGAATCTCAATGTACCTTTCTACCATTTTCTCTTCAATCTCATATCCTAGAGGTTCAATCCATTAAATTCTAGGTTCTATAGCCTCAATGATGCATTCATTGGTAGACACAAGAAATGTTATCTCCTTCTCATACTTCTTCGCCAAACTCCTTGGAATCTTGTCTCTTTCATGCATTTCATTCTAAAAGACTACAAAGAAGGAAGTTAGGGCATTGTTTTGTGCCCTAAAATATCCTAGACTATGTAGATGATCAAAAATCTAATGAGCAACTGACCTAGTGTTATCCCATACTATTCATTTTCTTCCTGGTAACTCCCTCAAAAAATAGAATAACAAAAAAATAACTAGAGTGCCAAATTTAAAGACATGGTTCTTTTCCTTTGTCATACTTAGGTTTTCCATAAGTTGTAACCTAAGTAACTCACAAGGATCAAAATCCTTTCCCTTCACCACCATTTCATAAGTTGTGTGAATTGTCATGGCTGATACTGAATTTTTTTGTTCGTGAAGTAAAATTTTTGTCTAATCATAATGGCAACATACTTGACAAGAGGATTTTCAATAGAATTCATGGTTAAATCTCTCCCATCAAACTTGGCACCAAACAACCTTGTGACTTCATCATTTTTCACTACCTTTAGAACTGGAATGGCACTAGTGTCACAAAGACCAGTAAAAGCTCAAATTTCCTCCTTATTGATAATCCCTGGTTCATTTATCCACACAAATTTGATGTGAACCCTACTAAGGGACAACCTAAGAAATTTTGCTTCACTCTCACTTGAAAAGTTGAGGAACCAGTTCTAAATGTTCAGCTTCATTTGAACTAGGTTTTCATATTCTGCCTTCAGTAGTAAGTCATCAGTCAACTCATTATCCCACAAATCCTTCAGTTCTTCGTGATCAAATTCTTTGAGCTTCCCATGAATGTATGTTCTTGGATCTTTGATGGATAGCACATGACTTAGAATGTGCAAGAACGCACCCATTGGGTCATTTTCATATACCTTCCATGAATATCTTCTAAATTTTGGTTGGGGCCTCTAAAAAAATTCCACAATTGTGGGAGTGGCCATATTCCCCAAACAAACTTGAACTTAACAAAGGGTTCCTTCAACTTCAAAAACCATAGAATTTAGATAACAAATAATACCTTTTTTTGTTTTTCATGAACTAGGGTTTCAATGTACGATGCTCTAAATCACCTTCAATCTCACTTTAGCTTGCACTGCTTCCAATTTGTGCAAATTTTTTTTTCCTTAACTTAGTCTCTTGCTTTATTATTTACAAATTTTTCCCTAATTTTGCATTTATTGATTTTCAGCTTTAAAGCTGCCAACCACTTTGTGAAACACACTGTAAACTAAGAAGAGCTCCACAATTCTTTTGATTTACTTAATTTCTACCGAAATTTTCTCCAATTCTTTCAAAATAGAGATTCACATAAAAAATCCTTGTGTCATTGCATGACACCTCATATATCGGGGGCTTGTTAGATTTTTCTGACTGCTCCCCCTAAAACCGTTACTAGGTTCAATTCTTAGATGAGGTATTTGCACCAAATGCAGATACAAAATTATTTGATTCATCCTTGTTCTCAAGTTCTTCCTTCTTTCTCCAAATTTTTTCCATTTCTTTCCTTACTTCTTCAGGATCTACCTTGTTCATAGGATTGTTCTTCTATTTTGAATTATGTTTCTTCCGAACTTTGCTCCTACAAAATTTTGAGATATGTTTTTTGCAAGTGTAGCACATAACATATCCTTGATCAAATGAGTTTGCACTCATCCTTGACTTGCATTGATTAGCCTTGTGTCCAAAGATATTGTATGTGTAATAGTATCCTTGAAAAGACTGAATTCTTCTACCAGTATTAAACCTATTCATCATCATCTGACTTCTACATTTGGTAGCTTTTTGTCCAAACTTGTTGCAAACATAAAATTTTCCATAAAATAATCCAATATTTTGACTCATTATATTTTGGTTTATCCTTCTTCTACATTCTATTGCTTTATGTCTAAATTTATTGCATGAGAAACAAAATCCATTAAAAGATGGGTACCTTTGAGCATTAGGCTACTAGATAGGAATCCTTTCGGTATTGTTCCTTTGATTCTTGTTTTGATAAGTATTTCCTTGACATTTCCTTTTATTGTCCACTTTGTTGAGAACCGGTTTAGTCTTTAAGCATTTTCATTCTTCAAGTCCTAGACCACTTTTTCCCTTGGCAGGTTTGTGAGATGTAATCAACTCATCAAGCATTGTAGAACTTGTCTTGAACCTTTCTTCATGAGATTTTTCTTTTTCCAAATCAGCTCTTAGGGTTACCACTTCCTATTCAAGCTTTGTACATTCATTAATTTTATTCTAGATCTCAGCTTTCTAGCATTCCTCAATTCATTTATTTTCTTCTACTTTCATTTTCAGTTTGGCAATATACTCATTAGCCTTCTTCAACTGATCACTAACTTCGCTATGTCTATCCTTGAACTTTTTGATCTTCTCTCTCAACTTCTTGATGCAATCATTTTCTTCCTTCATATTTCTTCTTAGAGTTTCCTTCTCATCCTTGCTTTTTTCCAATTCCTCAAGGGAAGCATTGATCTCTTCAAATATAGAGTTTTATTCTAGAGGAGTAGAATAGTATTTGCCAGCCATGTATTCAAATTATGGGACCTTCCTCAAGTTGTAAGACTTTTTTAGAGGAACTGAGCTTTGATACCAATTGTTGAATACACTGAATACTGAGAGGGGGGTGAATCGATATTCTACTAGCTAAATTAATTATTAACCATATGATTATCAATCCACATCTAATTGAAATAGTGAACCAAAACATAAAAGAGATCATAACACATTGACACTAATATTTTTATGTGGAAAACCCAAAGTGGGAAAAACCATGGTGAGGATTAACTCACAATATAGTCTAACCAGTTATAAGATATTACAAGGCTCATTGCCAAGACTCACTATCCTTGAAAGGATCACAACCTAAATAAAAAATATGGCTTATTTCCAAGATACAAAAAGCTACGGCTCACTACCAAAATGAATTGAACAAGTGCACCTACAAAGTGTTGAAAATAGTTCTGATTATGCTCTGGTAATAACAAAATTCTGCTCTGGTTGTCGGTGTACAAACACTATAAGTAACTTCACACTATTACACTTGCTGCAACATTCACATACCATTTATTATCAAGATATCACGACTTTTCCATCATAAATATATACACAACCATAACTTCCTTTATCAATTAGGTCAACCTAATTGAGGGAACACCCAACATTCAAAATGTCTTGTTGGCTTAAGGGTATGTGTAGGATCATCATGGAAAAAACAAGACCTTAAGTGGCAAAAAAATTAGAAAAATCAGAGTTAGGCAACTTGACATAAAATTTGAATAAGTTATCTATATTATTTCAAAAATATGTAAGAATATAATCTATTGCAAATTGAATGTAGTTTCTAAACTACTAGGTTTATTTAAAAAAAAGAAGATCTATTTGGTAAAAATTTGAAATTTCAATGCAATAGTACTTAAATTTCAAGGAAAAAATAGGAAGTAGGTGTTTGTTTGACCACCCTAACCACAATAAAATGATAATATTTTTTTATAAGATTTTAGACATAAGTAGAAGACTTGTGTTCGGATGTGATGCATATTTTTTTATAATTTTTTTCAAAGTAATTAATTATGAATTTTTTATTACAAATTTCAAAAAATATAAAAAATCGTATGTTTGACCACCTTAACTTGATCAAAACTTCATGAAATTTAATTTTTCTTTTTTAATCCTATAGTATATGAAGCATAGAATGTGACACATATTTTGGATTCAAAAAATGTGATACCGTTTGAAAGATAGAAATGTTTTTCAATTAGCCTATCAATCAGGACTTTATTCATAATTGAAATAGAAAATGAATAATAATTATTTATTAAATTTAAAGTAAAGCATAATTTATATTGGTGGAAAGATGAGAATCTCCTTTAAAAATCCTTTTCATTTAATCAATTTTTGGTAAAAAAAAGAAGTTGTCATCCACATACCCTACAAATACCCATCATATCGCCACTTTTTGGCCCATCATGATCTTGCACATACCCTTAATACAAAGTTCCTTTTGGTACATAGAACAAGATGTGTTATCCAAATGTTAGGTCGACCTGGACCTAATAAGGAACACACAAAAGATAAACCTTTTCAGCCAAAAGAATACCAAACATCTGTCACTTGGATAACTCAACCGAATCACACAAACATGCTAAAAACTCATTCAAACTTGTAATTGACGCTCCCGAGTAACATATCAAAAACTCATAGGATTTCCTTTTATTGATAATATTTCCATACCAAAATACCAGATCGACATGGATGCATAGTTTACTTAGTCAGTTACCAACCAATGTTGGAATCAATGACAATAAACCCAGAGGGCACCTTCTTCATTCTTCCAACAGTAATCTCATTTATGTCAAGTTGGATAGATTTATAATTTTGAATGATGGAATATCTTGTCTAATTTATCTCTTTAGGCTCTTCTAAGGGTAGGATCTGACTATAATGATTTAATTTTACAATGGGAGGATAATACTAGTAAAGGCCCTTTTCCCTTTAGGTATGAGATTATTTGGGCCTCTCACCTAAAGATTAGGGCGTTGGTTTAAAGGTGGTGGAACACTCCTTTTTTCAGAGAACTTGTTGGCCTCCTACAATGATTTAATAACTAAGCCCTTACAACCATGATTTAGAGACTGGACATCTAACTTGAATAGCTATTCAATCATCATGAAGGTGCATTTAACTTGTCAACCCAGGGATGTGAACTTGAAATGGGTCAGCATAGTATGTGCACTAGGTGCTCAAGTAGCCATTGCATTCTACAACTAAGAAACACAATACTGAAAGTAAATTGCTTAGAAGGAAATAAAGCGGGTTTTGAATATCAACGAACAACTATGCTAAGCTGAAATACAGAGCAAGAATGAAAATTTGAGAGATAAATAGGAAACTACTCTATCTGCTTTGGCTGTAGGAGTAGTCACATAATGGAATTCTAGTGGCTGCAGGAATAGTCGATGCTAGATTTCTAACTAAGCACTAAATAGTAAGTATTACTAAACTAATGCTAAACTAAGAAGATGGATTACTCACCAAGTGGGCCCCCTTGGATAAGTATCCTCTAGATTAACAAGAACTCAGATGCTTGAGCTCAGAACTTTATTTCATTCACTGTAAATCATGCATACAAAGAGTAATGTATATGTATTACTGAAACTGGAGAATGAGAGTACAATGTCAAATAGTGCAACCTCTTGAAGAAGGAGCATCAAATCATTATTTATAATACAACTAAACAAGACAATCAACTCCACGACTGGGAGGATACCATTTAGGGAAAATAGGGGAAAGCAGAGCGATGGTGGTTTTGCATGCATGGAATCTGGTTAGACATGCAACTCAAGCATAGATCCAACACAATAGTAACACCCATGCATGCTTGATCATTAGGGTCCACTACAAGGTGGTTAAGTTCAGTTGCATGAAGAATCTTTGTTTTCGGTTTCCTTTGACTTGGAGTGATCTCTCAACTAGACATTATGGTGCATGCCCGGCTGGTGGTGTCTTCTTCAACTTAGCACATTAAATCTACATGGAAAGGTTAGTACACATAATAACTACACATCTATAACCACTCTAAGAAACATTCATTAATCACATGCAAAATCAATATAAATAATCCACATATTATGCCAAATATCATTAAAGCTTGCAGAGATAGGATAATATCAAATGTCAATGGTTTGAGGGAAACATTATGCCAATAGCAACACTTAAGCATTAAATTCCATGACATCTATAAGAAAATAGGCTATAGATTCTACCAAAAATTAGACCAAAAACTAGGCTCATCACTCCCCCCAACCTAACGTTTTGTTGGCCCTCCAACAAGGGAAGAATTGTTCTTTTGCTTGGTCAAAGCTCTAAATTTTGCAACTGAGATTTTTCCAACATCAGTGGTTGCAGTACATGAGTCAAGGTCCTAATATAATCCTCCCAATCTATCAAACCTGTTCCATCTCTGCCTCTTTGTAGCAATGTGAAACTATTAAAATTTGAAGTTTGGCATGTGCCACATGAGCATGGGTAGCTGAAAAGTCAGAGGAAGCCAATGTCGCCCTTGTGTTCTCCCCATCTCAATATAAATCTCAATTATTTTTAATGCTGCAACATAATTATGAATGGAATGAGGCTCAGAATGTTTTAGCTCATCAGTCAAACTATTCCATCTTTGGGATAAACATCTCCTCATGGTCTCCTCCTTTGTTGTTGTATTTACCTCATACTCAATGTAAACTACCTCAATCCAAGGCATAATTGTTTTTCCATAGCTTGGTTTGAGTAGCATTCTATGCCATTCTTTGTAAATGTCCTTTGGGTTGCTCAATTCAGCTCTAACACGTAGAGGGATATCATAATCCAATTATTTATAAGCATTATGTTGTTGTCCCAAACTAATCTCATTTTTTACCCAAGACATGAATGTTCTCAATTGAATATCCCCAACATACAGTAGCGGATTCCAATCATGATATTTTGTGACAGCATAATTATGTAAATAAAATTCACATAGAAAATTCTTCATTTCAGGTGAGGTAATCCTATAAGCATTGAAGAATTCCATTGGGGTGTCAATAGAAGGATTCAAACTTGAGGCAAGTCTTGACATCTTAAAAGAGAGAGACTTCTCTTTTAGGAGCAGAGCATAGACCCTGGGAGGATCTCTACATTCCAGAATCTTTGTTGCCAAAGCTGTCATATCATCTACCCTCTGCTTCAGGGTGGCAATTTCTACATTTTTATCCTTAATTTCTTCATCCTTCTTTTGAATTTCCTCCTTCAATTTCCATTTTTCCTTTCCATTCTTCCTCCCTTCTTTGTATTTCTCTCCATAAATTCAAAATTGTTGCATGTACTATAAAACTAGGAGGAGTATTAATGCCTACTAGTCTTTTTGTTGATGGTGGCTCCTCATATGACACTATTTGCATGGACTCAGGCTGTCCAGTTATCTCTAGTTGCATGGGTGTTGTTTCTTCTTCCATTTTTTGCAGGGACTCTTGTTCTTGTTGTGGCTATAGGAACTCCTGCTCTAATTCTGGTTGTTGCTATAAGACTTCTTGCTCATGTTGCAGGACCTTTTGCTCATGTTGTAGGAAGTCCTAATTTTGCTCCAATTACTTTGCAATGTTAGGAAGATCATCCAATGTTATGTTTGTTGCTCTCTTATATATGTCTTCTTCTTCTTCAATATTATCCTAGTCCATTGGAGCTTTAGGGTCCTCATGTGAGGTCTCACCAGGTTTAGGGATTTCCTATAGAGGTGTACCAATCGTAGGCTTGATTGGTCTTGATTTCCTTGGAGGTCTCTCACATTTTCCTTTGGCTGCAGGATGAATAGTATCAAATTTCCTCTTCTTAGAACTTGGCACTTTTATTTCTACAAGTTGTGTTTTAGCCTTCCCTTTTCTCATTTCTACCTCTCTTTGATGTGCCCTAGTTTTCATGAGGGTTTCAAGTGGAACTTCATCATCAGAATCCGAGGAAGAGATTTCTTTTTCTGAGTGCTTTGTTCCAAAAGAACTAATTTCTATAGCTTCTTTTGTTGTAGGAGGATTCACACTAGATCTAGCACCAGAAGTTGAAGCACTAGGAATGGCTTCAGCTATGCTTACTCTCCTGCTAAACCTATGGGATTGAGGTATAGCCCTAGGTGGCAAGTGCTCAACATTGACAAACTCTTCCCGACGATAATTTTTATCAACATTGATAAACTCTTCCCAAGTTATTCCAGATACATCATGCATAGAATTTTCAACTAGCAATTTAATCAAGCAATGGTGTGAAACAAAATTATCCATACCTTTTTGGGTCTTGAACACCATGATTGAGAGAAGATTTTACAACATGTTGGGCACATTCATCCTCCTCCCATGCCTCATGTGATTCAAAAGCTTGAAGTGGAAAGAATGCAAATTTGACTGGAAAATATACATCATGCAAATGAAAACATACACAGCTATCTGCTTCCATGGCTCAGGCAAAGACATTCTCTTTGCACCCTATTTTTCTATGCTCAATGAGGGATCATTTGGCTCTGTGAATTCAGCCTTGGCTGACCTAGCATCTTTGGAAGTAGGGTAATTTCCACCATCAGTAGGTAATCCTATAACCTTTGAAATTATTTCCTCATTTGCCACAAATTCTAACCCTTTTACTGTGGCTTTTCCTTTTGAAAATGTCTAGGAAAATTTGGGGGCAATTCCTTCATCAAAACCATCCAACTTGAAAAAGAAATCTATCCATCCACAATTCTGAAATTTGGCCAGGCATTGTGCATCCTGCAGTAAAATATCATGCACCATGGGTTTGTTTCAAATTAACCCACCTCCCATTGTTTACAATCAAACAAATGCTCTGCAACTTCTTTTCCCGCATTTCCCTTTTTTTCCTACAATTCCTGTTTGAAAATAAAATGCACTTCCCTGTAGTGTTTGCTAAATTCTAGTACCAACCTACTAAATTTCTAATGCTAGTGTTGACTGAATTTTATTTCTTTTGTTTTCCCTTTTTATTTGCAACTCTATATTACGAAAGGGAAATAATGGCAAGAAAAGGAGTGATAAAGGGAAATTATGATAGGAAGAAATGGTGGCTGTAGTTATTGTTACTTCACACATGCAATCCGTTCTCTCACTTGGATTTCAAATCAACTCATTTTAAATTTTTTGATGTAGCCTAATATGATTTGACACATGGGCAATAAATTCACAAAATATTTGCATCTTTTTCATTCCCCTCCCCCCAACCTAAATTTGGACATGTGTCCACACATGTGGGATGGGAGTGGTGATTGACTGGTAATGATGACATTTATGTGAATACCTATACTAACGTACAATGATTAAATGAATGCACTTAAGAGATGATTAAAAATAGCAATTAATCCGCGCATACCTAAATGTGTGGAAGATTTGTTGCACTCGCCTTGTTGGAGAAGGAATTGAGCAATAAATGAAGATGAGGTGGAATGAAGTGATGGAAGAGAGAGAAAGGTGGAATGAAGTGATGGATGGGTAGAGAAATGGACTTCCACATAAGTGAAATTATTTATTATGAAAAGTTGAATGAGGGACACTAGGTCCACTGCCTTTGGCTGCAAGAAGCTCGGGTGCTGAATGTTGAGTGAATTGTTGTAGGAACTCTTCTTTAGAAGCTGGCTTATGGTATAATATGAGGCGATGACCATTGACAAGTAATTTGAACCTGACAGGGTCAATGGTGGTAAGTTGAACAACTCCATTAGGAAATACCTCAACAACTTCATATGGTCCTAGCCACTTTGTCTGCAATTTTCCCGCATTATCGTGGTATCTTGAATCATAGAGAAAGGACCAATCTCCTGGTTTTAACTTCTTGTCCGTAATAAATTTTTCATGCCACTTGATTCTCTGATTCTACACTACTTCTATATGTTGTAGGGCTGCTCTTCTTATCTCATCCAAAGCATTTAGCTGCATGATTCTTTCTCTCTGTGCTTTAGAAATATCCATCCCTAAATCCACTATAGTTCGTAGAGTTTTATATTCAAATTCAACTAGCATCATAACTGTCTTTTCATACAACAACTCAAATGTGGTGAAGATTGTAGTTGTTTTCCATGTTGTCCTATAGGCCCAAACAGCTTCGAGTAATCTGTTTAAGCAATCCTTCCTATGTATAGCTACTATTTTAGTCAGAATGGCTTCAATTTCCCTATTTGTCACCTCAACTTGGCCATTAGCTTGGGGGTGATAAGGAGTAGACTTCCTGTGCCTTATGTTATACTCATTAACTAGTGCTACAACAAGAGTTGATGTGAATTGAGCTCCTTGATCAGTCACTATTTAAATTAGGACTCCATATCTTGTGAAAATATCCTCATAAAGAAAATTTGCAACCTTGTTATCTCTTGCATGCTTCATGGCCTTAACTTCTACCCATTTTGTTACATAATCAGTGCATACCAATATATAAGACTTACCATTTGATGGAGGGTCAATTGGTCCCACAAAATCCAATCCCCACTTTTCAAAGGGGGTGATTACTATCTGAGGGCACAGTGGCATCTCATCAAATCTAGTTGGTTTGCCCATTCTTTAACATCTATCACATTTTTTGGTGTACCTTCCTGCATCCTTGTGGAGTGTTGGCTAGTAATTCCCTATGTTCCAAACCTTCATTGTTATCCTCTTGGATGCAAAGTTTCCTCCACATGGTTCATTGTGACATGCATGAAAAATGTCATATGTTTCATCTTCTCATGACATGGTTTGGCCCAGTATAAAATAGACATCCAACAATCCAAGAGAAAGGGAATTTTTTTTCAATGAGTGCCCTTCTCTCTTTTGGGGAAAAGTGAGAAGGAACTCTACCTGTAACCAAGTAATTGGCCATATCAGCATACTAGGGTATTTGTACACTAAGACAGAATAGATGCTCATCAGGAAAAAAGTCATCTATGGACTGATTTTCTTTTGATGTAGTTAGCCTTGAAAGAAAATCTGCAACAACATTGGCCTTCCCTGGCTTATCCACAATGGTTATATCAAACTCTTGCATCAACAATAACCATCTTTCTAATCTACCCGTGATCAAAGGTTTATTCATGAGATACCTAATGGCTACATGATTAGTGTGCAAAAAGATTTGTATCCCATTATGGAATGTCTAAATTTGTTCAATGCATAGATTACTACCAACATCTTTTCTCTGTCACTATATAATTGAATTCAAATCCTTGCAAATTTTTGCTGAAAAAGTAAATAACTTTTTCAACAGCTCCCTCTTTATGCCCTAAGACCGCTCCTATGGTATAATCTGAGGCATCAGTGTGAATGTGGAAAGGAAGCTCCCAGTTGGGTCCCTTGAGTACAAGACCATGAGTCAAAGCTGCCTTCAAGTCAGAAAATGCCTTATCACAAGCTTTAGTCCACTGAAATTCAACATCTTTAATGAGAAGGGTATACAATGATGTTGCTACCTTGCTGAAATCCTTGATGAATCACCTATAATATCCTGCATGACCCAAGAAACTCCTAACATCCTTTTGTTTTGCAGGTGTAGGTAGATTTGTGATTACTTCAATTTTTGTAGGATCTACTTGAATTCCCTTGTGGGAGATATAGTGGCCAAGAACTACACCCTCTTGGATAATCATAAAGCACTTCTCACTATTTAAGGAAATTTTTTTGTTTTCACATCTCTGTAGGACTCTCCTGAGATTTTTCAATGCTTGATTAAAATCAACACCATAAGTGGTGAAGTCATCCATATAAATCTCCATGCAATCATGAGAAATGTCTGAGAATATGCTAATGACTACCCTATGGAAATTTGCAGCTACATTGCACAAGCCAAATGGGAGTATCGAATAGGCATAGGTCCCCCATGGATAGGTAAATGTGGTCTTCTCTTGGTCTTCTAGTGCAATTTGGATATGGTTGTAGCCACGAAATCCATCTAGAAAAGAGAACTATTGCTTTCCTACAAGTGTGTCCAAAACTTGATCAATAAAGGGTAAAGGAAAGTGATCCTTCTTGGTGGAAGCATTAAGTTCCCTATAATCAACACAAACTCTCCATTTCTCTCCTTTCTTGGAAACAATCACTAATGGGGATACCCATTGACTATCTGAAATGGGGTAGATAAATCTTGCATCTAGTAATTTTTGCAATTCTCCTATCACAATTTCTCTTAGTGCAGGGTTAATCCTTCTTTTTGGATTTCTTATTAGAGTGCAATCATCTATGATATAAATTTTGTGGGTACAAATTTTAGGATCCAGTCCCTTCATATCATGATAATCCCATGTAAATGCATGTTAATGGGTTCTTAATAGGTTTTCCAATAATAGTTGTTGCTCTTTATTCAATTTTCTATTAACATTTAGATATTTTCCCTCTGACACCTAGACTTTTGTAGTTAATTCTATCATGGTTGCTTCATTAAAACACGGTACCTTTAGTTCATATGGTAGCATTGTATGGAACATACTTATTGCTACATGAAGTCTATTTGTAGGAACAATGGCTACAGGAAGAGCAGGAAAAAGTGTCTTGATCGAAGTAGAAGATGATGCTTCCTCCACTTCATAATGGTTCTGAATGATGTTAGCCAACACTTCATCCTCATCTTGGAGTTGCATGAAAGAGCTTCTTCCTAGCATCATAAGTTGTGCCACAAAATTAAATTCCTTGGCCTCTTCACCGACTTGTGCCCATACAAAATCTTCTTCATCATGAGATGGCTGAGCAGGTGGATAAAGAACAAACTTTTTAGTAATCCTTCCATTTGAAATGATCACGTCACCTGACCGACATCCAATGTATGCATTGATAGTTGCCAACCAAGGCTTTCCAAGAATGATGGGATATCTGCCTAGTGTAGCTTTAGGAGAAAGAATCATAAAATTTTTTGGGTATTCCTAGGAGTCTAGAACTACCACAAGATCCTCCACTACACCATCAAGCTTAATGGTAGAGCTATCAACAAATTGCAGGATAGTAGGAGTAGATATCATACTTGCAATATTTAGTTGTTACAGGATGTCCTTGGTCATTACATTTATTGTTGCCCCTAAATCAATCACAACATTCTTTAATTTGATCGCGTTTATGACAACTGCTACCACAGAACTACCTAGGTCATTATACTTGGGAATAGTCACTTTTTCCAACATGATATTAGCTAGTTGGCCCACCACATGAACTGTAGTTGGGTCTCTCTTCTTCCTTCTTGACTTCTTAAGACAAACTTCCTTGATATCTTTGTCGTAGATTGGAACATCCTTTATGGCCTGAAATAGGGGTATCTAAACATATCTATGCTTTAGTTGATCCAGGATGTCAAAAGTGTTATCCTCTTTTTCTTCTTTCTTGTTGGAAACTTCCAACCTCTGAGGGAATGGTGGTTCTTGTTCATTCTTCTTGACTTGAACTAGTTCAAGATTTTTAGGTGCATTTGGTTGAATGGGATCATTCAAAGGCTCCTCCTCCTCTTCCATAGGGAGCTCAGTGATAATGGGCTTGGAAGGGCCTGATAGAGTGGTTCTTGAACACAAGTGGATGCCACTTACACTCTCAGCATATGCAAGGAATTGATTTGAATTGGTAGAATATGCAAGCTGTTGTTATAGTTTGTTATTAGGATTGGGTGTGGGTTGAGTTGGTAGTTGGGTTGGTTTAGGTGCATTTGAGCTTGGATTAGCAGGTGGAGGCATTAGAGAAAGCTGCTGGGAATGAGAAGGTGGTTGCATGTAACTAGTTGTCTAACTAGGCCATTGTTGTCCTCATCTCCATTGATTTCTTTGTTGCCAATTTCCTAGAGGTGGTTTCCAGTGCCCTTGAAATTGATTCCAATTCCCCTAAGGTTTTTTCCACTGAAGTGGAGAACTCTGATGACTAGTCCAAGCATTTGGAGGGTTACTCCAAGGTTGTGGTGGATATCCTCCATAATTGGGTGGATATGGGGGCTTCCATTGATTACTAGATGAATAAGAGTTAAAATATGGCCCAAGATAGGATAGTGGATCCAGTGGCATACCTTGTCTTGGAGCCCAAGGATTCCTTTGTGCAACATAGTAGACTTGGTCTTCTTCAATCTGAATTGGCTTGAACTCAGGTGAAATCTACTTGCTTTCAAGATTAGCTACCATCTTACATCTACCGTCCTTCTTCTTTTGTCTACAGTGAGTACAATACTCTGTCAACATCATCTCTACCTCCTCTTGCTTCTTCTTGGCATGAAGTGTATCTAGCTGAGTAGCTAGATGGTTGATAATGTATTGCTTGAAGTCTACTAGCAAATGAGTGATCTCCATTCTTTGAAGCTTCCCTAGAGTAATTATAGCATATTTTCTTGATATCCTCTAAAGGAACTTGGGAGATATCTCCTCCTTCCATGAGGTCCAAAGCATTAGTGCAACTATCATTGATTCCTCTCAAGAAAAGAAACTTTTGTGAGTCCTCATTCAGTGCATGGTGTGGGGACTTTTATAGGAAAAACAAAAACCTTACAATGTAATCTTCTAGGTTCTCATCTTCCTTTTGCTACATCTTGAAAATGTCACCTCCTCTCATGTCACTACCCCTATAGTATTCCTTGTACTTCTCAAGGAATTTTGTCTTCATGTCTTCCCAAGTTTCCATAGTATCCTTGCCTAGGCTCATGAACCATCTTAATTCACCCTCTTTCAAAGTGGTGGGAAATAACTTAAGCCTATGGGAATCAATAGTGTAATCACAACTCCTGCAGAGTATGTCAAACTCAAATAAGAAGGTATCAAGATCTTTTGTCTCAAGTCCATAAAACTTGGGGAGTGCTAAGGCAGGAATGTTCTTGATGTTGTCAACTTCATTATGATGGGAAATGGGGAAAGGAAAAATTGGTTGGTTTTGTTTGTTCCTATTTGCATCACCCATGCCTACTTGATGTGGTTCTATGACAAAGGGGTTCTCAAGATGATTTTGATCTTCCGAGGAGACTTTAGAGCTAGTCAGATCAGGATATGCATCAACAAAGGGGTTTGGATCTTGTTCTTCCTCTTCTTCTAGTAGGTTCTAGTACTCAACTAGCTAGAATGGACGAGGATTGTTAGGAATAAATTTCCCATAAGCATCCCTTCTCCTTCCTCTATGCATGTGGTATCACTAACTATCAGTTTGCTCACACAAAGAATTGGTAAAGAATTAGGGGGGGTCATTACTTCCTAAATGAGGATATGCTAAGAACAACTTCCAAAAACATTACAGTAATAAAAACTACCAATGACTCCAAAAGACTTCCTAGCTTGACACCATCCCTAACAACGATGCCAAAAATGTTGGCCTCCTACAATGATTTAATAACTAAGCCTTTACAACCATGATTCAGAGACTGGGCATCTAGCTTGAATAGCTATTCAATCATCATGAAGGTGCATTTAACTTGTCAACCCAAGGACATGAACTTGAAATGGGTCAGCATGGTATGTGCACTAGGGGCTCAAGTAGCCATTGCATTCTATAGCTAAGAAACACAGTACTAAAAGTAAATTTCTTAGAAGGAAATAAAACAAATTCTGAACATCAACTAATAACTATTCTAAGCTGAAATGCAGAGCAAGAATGAAAATTTGAGCGACAAAGAGGAAACTACTTTGTCTGCTTTGGCTGCAGGAACAATCACATAATGGAATTCTAGTGGATACAGGAACAATTGATGCCAAATTTATAACTAATCACTAAACATTAAGTAATACTAAACTAATGCTAAACTAAGAAGACAAATTACTAACCAAGTGGGCCCCCTTGGATAAGTATCCTCTAGATTAATAAAAACTCAGATGCTTAAACTCAGAACTTTATTTCATTCACTATAAATCATGTATACAAAGAGTAATGTATCTATATTACTAAAATTGGAGAATGAGAGTACAATGTCAAATCGTGCAACCTCTTGAAGAAGGAGCATCATATCATTATTTATACTACAACTAAACAAGACAATAAACTCCATGACTGGGAGGACACCATTTAGGGAAAATAGGGGAAAACAAAGCAATGGCGGTTACACATACATGGAATCTGGTCAGACATGCAATTCAAGCGTAGATCCAACACAATAGTAACACCCATGCATGCTCAATCATTAAGGTCCACTACAAAGCAGTTACGTTTAGTTGCATGAAGAATCTTTGATGTCGGTTTCCTTTGACTTGGAGCGATCCCTCAGCTGGACATAACTGGACATCTATAACCACTATAAGAAACATTCATTAATCACATGCAAAATCAATATAGATAATCCACATATTATGCCAAATATCATTAAAGCTTGTAGAGATAGGATAATATCAAATGCCAATGGTTTGAGGGAAACATTATTCCAATACCAACACTTAAGCATTAAAGTCAATGATATCTATGAGCAAATAGGCTATAGATTCTACCCAAAATTAGACCAAAAACTAGGCTCATCAGAACTCATATGTTATGTTTGGATTAATAAATAAAGTTGGTGAAAGAAAAAGTGAAAAGGTGGAATAGATTGTCTTTTGGTAATATCTTCCATACTTTGAATGGCTTGAAGCTTACCTTAGGGGATCCCTACATAGTTTCTTAAGTTTCTTTATTGGAGGAATTTCTAAGATTGATTTTACCTTTTTTGGAGCTACCTCAATCCCTCTACATGAGATAATGAAGCCTAAATATTTTTGTGAGGTGACACTAAAGGCACACTTCTTAGGATTAAGTTGTAGTTGATATTTCCCAAGGTGATTAAAGATATGTTCAAAATAATGAGGATTTCCTTATCTTGTCTTTGATTTCCCTAAGATATCATACAAATAATATTCCATAATGTCACAAAAGATATCATGGAATATGAATTTCATAGCTCTTTGGTATGTAGCTCCTACATTTTAGGCCAACAGGTATAATTTGATATTGGAAAGTTCACCAAGGTGTGATAAATGATATTTTGTGTTGGTATTTCTTAGCTATATGAATTTTATTATATATTAAGAATCCATCCATGAGGGATCACATCGCATGACCACTTGTAAGATACAAAGTGATATTGACATTTGACAAAGGAAAGTCATCCTTGGGGAAAGCTTTATTAAGGTCTCTAATGTATGTGCTAACATAGATGGTACAAGTATCTTAGAAATTAGTAAAAAATAAGATACCAATTCAATATAATCGATCAAGTTAATAAAACCCACCTGAAGAAAATTTTACAGCTTCATTTTAACTAAGAGGGAAATTTGAGGGTGAATACTTTTTAACTTTTTCTTGATAAGTTTGTTGGACCCATAGTTGTCGTTGCACCAAAAGATCGACCTATTAATGCCTGATACAACTTGCATAGTTAATGGATCCACGGGAGGTGGTTAGTGCAGGTCACAAATCCTGAGGGGAGCACTGACCATCTACCAACAAACTCCCCCTCAGCGTTACCCAAGGGGATTCAAACCTAGAAACTTTGGTTCTGATGCCAATTGTTTGCCCCACAATTTCTGTTGCACCAAAAGATTGACCTATTAATTCTCGATACAACTACCAAAGTGAACAAATCTAAAGGAGGCAGCTAGTCCATGTCACGAATCCCAAGGGGAGCGCTGATCATCTGCCAACAAGGTTTTACATCAAGACACACCACTAGATAATGGATCACCCATGATGAATCTAATCTAAGAATATTAGTATAAGACCATACAAAATTCTTATACCCCTTGTGTAAGATATCAAAGATAATTTTTCATTATTTAGATGAGAGGGTGGTTGGTATATATGTCATTCTTGGTTTTTTATTTGTACTCAAATTGATCTCTTAGGTATCTTCAATAAAGATTATGGAATTTTCTATTATCGAAGAATCTATAGGGGGGAGATTGGATTCCTCATCTTTTGGTGCCTCAAGGAGGTTTTCACCTAAATCTACATCCTTTAATTTTCATATATTGGATAATTCCTCAGAGAGGTTTTCACTAGAAAATATTTTACTTTTATTTTTTTATTCTTTTTACGAATAAGGAATTAATCTTCCCTAAAGTGTACATCATCATTCAATTTGAATATAAAGAATATTTATGATCACCAAGAGATATGCCATCACAAGGCCCTATAAACTCAAGGAAGGCCTGATCATTTTGGAATACATCAAGAGGTGTGGAGCCTTGTTGGTCCCAGTCTATAATTTTAGGATAGTAGTGTTGGAGGTTAATAGTAAAGATAGCATGATCAATGAAAAGTGAGGAGATATACAAATCATCGAAAGAGCCTCTAATAATGTTATTAGCAACATTGTTAACATTATTGGAAGCTAATGTAGCATCATTAATTATCACCCTTGACAATTTCACACTAGGTTTAACTCTCCTCTATGTGCTTGGACCCATTCATGCTCTTAAATTGTCTATTTTATGATAATATTCAAAAAATTAAAGTTAAATTGGGGATATTGTTGTGCCTATAGCACACATGCCTCATTCAGAACAGGGACCCCCTCTTTTTGTTTTCACCCTTGTCAGGTTGTTTTCACTTTTTCCTCATTTTGTGTGCCCCTATTGTGAGCCTAGATTGGTCATGTTCCTTTAAGTTTGCTAAAACACTTTGGCCAAGTTCACCTACCCAAATTTCACTAAGTTCTAATTCATTGTAGGACTCACACTGTGGGCTTCCACGCTTCATTTACTATCACCTCCATCTTCCCTAGCACACCCGCTATTGTGGGTTTCCTTATATGTATTGTTGCCCCCATTTTTCCATTCTCTATAGCTAACCTTCATTGTTCACCCGCACTATGGGCTCCACACCTCATTTCTCCATCTGGGGCTCCATCAAACATCCACTGTGGCATGGGTTTCCACAGTTCACCTACCCAATCCTTGGTCATACCTACATTTAACACCCTCATTAATGGTGAAATGGACTATAAATAGAAACCCCTCAGTGGTCATTTTCATGCACCATTTTCAAATTTGAGAGGAGATAAGGAAGAATTTGCATGTGCGGGAGAAAACTTTAGCAATTGAATTGCAACAACCTATGCTAGCAACTAAGGTGAGCTTCGTCGGCCACTATAGCTTCCAATTTAGAAAGATTGATTAGGGTTTTGAGTAAATAAATTGAAAACACCAAAACACTACAAAATAAAACCTTAGTTTGGTGGGACGATACCACCATCATGAACTCCAAGCTATGGATTTCCTCCTAGAAGTTTCGTTTAGGATAGTGGGGTCAATAGAAGCTTTTGTAGCCTCTAGTTACCACTCAAACATTAACAAAATGAAGAAACCATTAGAATAGACTAAAGCGCCCTTGCGACCCTTTATGTAGAACTTTGCCCTACTATTTCCATAACCAACGACAAAACTTGTAAGATCACCTGTTGTTCCAATCCCGCATTCATATTAAATGCAAACCTTGAGTCACCTTTTGAAATTTTTAGCTCCTCATGGTTTTGCAGATTTATCCCTACAGGATTTTGTTGTGGGAAGTCTACTCAACAAATGTCGTCCCTAGTGGCTAATTCAATGAATCCATCTTCTTTACAAATTGTGCATCTTCTACTGCCCAAAGAGTGTTTAACTAAGTATTGGTCCAAATCAATCAGATTAGTGACCCAGTGTAGGCCCATGTAGGTGGGTTGCTTCCTACTAAAGGTTGTCTCACCAATGTTGTTTCTTAATGGAAAAACCCATGTGCCCTCCTGTAGTCCATTTCTCTCATCCGTTGAATCCAACATCAAAGATGAAATGGTAAAGTTTCTAAGCCAAGGTAACTGTGCGGGTTTTCCCTTGCAGGTGTTCACCTTTTTCAAATCGAGCACCTAGCGGACATTATCTAAATGATGGGGCCCTTGCATCATTCCGCCCTGCAGGTTCCATGGATGAAATTTCCTCTAAAAAAAGTTCCAAGTTCTCCAACAAAATTGTGATTCAGGAAACTATGCGGGTCCACCTCTACGAACTGTTGTTTGTGGTGGGACGTTACTCTGAATTTGTTCTTTAATGACGAAACCAACCCGTCTCTCCGCCATGCAGACCTTGAACCTACCAACACCGTTAATACAAAATGCATGAATAACAAACTTTTAGATGGGTCTCTTTGGCAGGACCGCTTATGCAGGTTTCCACTACCAGAATGGCATCCTCATAAAGTTTCTCCTCTAAGGTGAAATCGTAACGCCAACCTGACGCATGGCTCCCGAACCTCCAAACTCTACATTTCATAAGTTCATAAGGTAGAATAATTGGATGGAATTTAAGTGAGTTAACTAGGAAGGAAGACCATGCAAGATCTGCCATGTGAAACTTTGCATGTGAGATGCCGCTCACCTTTAGCCACTCTTTAACAACAAAACACTAACGACTTTCCCACCCACAACACCCACATTCCTCATACCTACATAAACTAGAAAGGATATGTTGGCTCATTTAAATACCAGCTAGATCTTCAAGGAAGCCTATGGATTTTCCAATTCCAACGATCAAAAACCTGAAAGGGGATGGCCAATGAACAAGAGAAAGAAATTTAGATTTCGTCCTACACTTCGGGTTCTGCAAGACCTAGGAGGGTGATCCCACAATGTACTTATAATATTCCTTTACAAGATCTCCATATACATTGCATATTAAGCAGATGCATTCTCATATTTATGACTTGACAAGTGACAATTTTCAAGAAATTGGAAAATTCCTTACACATTTATAATTTGGAGCTGAGAATGGGAAATTTGTACGAGAACTACAATAACCATCATCATTCTGAGCAAGCTTTTAATTAAATGAATTGTTCTTTGATATGATCCAACTGATTAGATATGTATGAATTCACTTAATACATAGAACAATGCATTATCCTAGGGTGACAAGGTCAAATTCATAGCAAATTGTAATACAATAACAATAGCATTTGACATTTATTGACTATTATGGATTTGCATTAGAAATTCATAACCCATATTTTCCAAATAGAATGTACTTAAAGATCCTATGACTTAACACAAAAACCAGTGAATGTATTAAAGAATTTTAATCAACTACTTGAATTGAAGCAAAAATGCAAGCACACATTCAACCATGTGAATTGGAGACCAATGAGACAGTCCTTAATCATTTCATTGTTGATTCATGAACAAATACATAGGAGATAATCTACTTGAAATTTTCCATTATCAATTTTCAAATGCTATAATTGTTGCAAAACATTTAAGCTAACTATGAATATAGACTCATAACCTAAGACTCAACAAGAAATTCTATATCCATTTGTATGCTTATTACGCTTCATGAAAATATTTGCTAAGACTACTTGAGATCAACCAAAAAATTTCAAAGACCCCTGCACAATAGCCCTGAATTCCCTTTTATAAGATTAAGGGAGTAGACAAGTTTTAAGCTATTGGCTGGTCACATTACATTTCAACTTGTATTTGAAAGTATTTCATTTCATTTCGACCCTCAGGTGGTTACATTTACACTTGAATTGTGGGGAAATACAAAAAGACAAAAAACTTGTAGAAGCCTATTGAACTCATACCCTCACTGTTTGAGGATTCCACTTCATAACATCATTTGGAAAAGAGCATGAAATATGAAAGAAGAATAAAATATAAAGCAAATAGGAGAACCTAGATGGATTACCACGTGCACTTTCAAATTGAGAGGATATATATTTTTTTAAAATAATTTATTTCAAAGGCCAGACTTGTATTATACTTGACCATGTTCTATATCCATCTCACCATCCCTATGGCTTATTCAACATATTTTCTAGCCAATTCTTGTATTCATCCTTTGTGGGCTAGTTGGTATCCAATAGTTTTTGCACCTTTGTGTTATATGCATTATACATTGCATCAATTGTCACCAGGGCCTCCTTCACAAAGGTGTCCATGCCTTTTTCAATCATGATGAAGTTCTCAATCAAGGCATTGAGTATTGACAAGTCTAACTTGTCATCAACATACACCATCTAGGGACATATGGCTCTTTGATTTTTGAACAGGGCTATCCATGAGGAATACTCTATTATTTCTCCATCCTCATTAAGGATTTTGGGTACACCTAGTTCTTCCATATCTCTAAAATCTTTCACTTTACCTTGTATTTTCCCACCAATTCTTTCATGGAAACTCGTCACTTCACTAATGGTTTCAATTCCTTTGATTACATCAGGAAGATGTGTTGGAACTTCAGAGTCTCCTTTTGTATTTGTTTAAATCTCCTTTAGGTTGTTCAATTTGTTGCTCCACTTGTTCCAAGTGCTCATGAAAACTTCTTGGGCATGCTGAAACTTTCCATATGTCACATGGATACCTTTATAGGTTAACCATGTGGTTTCTTTTTTAAGAGCAACTTTAGACCATCTGTCACTTAGGATACCTTGAACCATATACTTAGTAATATTTTCCATACCTTCTTGAAGCTTATTTTTCTCTATATTAGTTGCTTGGAGTTCCTTTTTCAATGCATCAATCATCAATTTCAGGGTATCCTTATCTTGTTGTGAAGTGTTAGATGGAGTAGGAAAGGTTTTCCAACTTACCTTGGCCACAGTGGCTTTCACTTTATTATACTCCTCAACTAATTTGTGGTGTTTATCCAACAATTTCATATATCTGGCCTGAGAAATTTCTGTAGTGTCAACACTCAACATAGTCGTGTGCATTGTTAACCTTGTAGCCTATGGATCTATCATCTTTGAAGCTCTTCCTATGATCAAATTTCTTGAAAGGCCAGCCATTTTTCTACTAAGTTTGCACCTCCGTGAATCTAGTTTTAATGACCAAATGGCTAGTGCATGTAAATTGGGGTTGAACCCCGAACCAAAAGTTTTCTCATCAAAATTTTCCTCAAACACCATAGCATTTGGGTCATTCCTGATTGCATCTAGAGCAACTATTGAAGATAGGTTCCATCCTAGCATCACCAACATCCCACTATCTTTGACCAATCTTCTAGCTTCCATAGGATTCATTTTATCAATTTCTTCAGCAATCTCTTCTTTAGTCTTCTTTCTAACCTTTTCTTGTTGTGAGGGATCAACTCCCTCTAGTTCCATTTGTATTCTATCATTTATTTCTTGATATTTCAGCTCAACAATGAATTCTCTAAATTCACTAGTCATCACAAAAGAATCATCCTCTAGAAATTTGGCACAAGCTAGAACCCTTGCATCATTGTCCTGGCTTTCATCATATTCCCAAGTTACTAGCCTATCATCTGGAACAAATGGTTCCATTACTTCTCTAACATCTTGGTATGAGAATTCATTCTCAATTCTTTGCTTAATAAGCACTGACTCAATAGACAGTTTTTATATATTCCCCTCAGCACCTTGTGCCTCATCAACATTTGCTGAAGGCAAATCCATAACAGGAATATCCTCAATGTCCACTTGATGTTGCTGCATTTCTAATGATATGGGCTACTCTGGTTGACCACTAGTTTTCAACAAATGCTCTTGCAAAGCACTTTGAGCTAGATGCTCTGCTTGTTGCACCTTCTCTAGAAAAGTACCATCATTAAAATCACTAAGGATCATTTCCATCCTCTTAAACTTGTCAGTGATGTGCTTGTAATGGATTTCATAGTGGGAATTCTTGGTAAAATCCCTATGCTCAACCTCAATAATTTTCATCCAAATTTTCTCTTTATCATGGACAGCAGCCAATGTTGGCAAGTTTCTTATCACATCCTCCTTGAAGTAGAAAGCATGAGGTCCATATCCTCCTCTTTTCATCTTTTCACTATTAATGAGCCCTTCTAGATCAAAATTTCTAGTAGGGGTTGTATCTATTCTTACATTATTTATCATTATGTCAAACACCTCATATGCTTCCTTTATAGTGACAACACAATAATCAAAAGAGAAAGTTGTTGCAATAATAGAGGCCTTTTTGGATAACCTAAAATTCTTTGCATCACAATTATCCATTTGCCACAATATTTCAGTAAAATCCAACCTATCAAAAACAAACCTAGGCAATAGATGTAGTGCTACAGTAATCCCATAACACTTGATGATTGTCCAATTGTCATACAAATACTAGTCTCCCCAATTGCTCTCATAATTGGGGTCATCACCACATTCTCTTGGTCTCAACAATGCTGGAATTGTTTTAGAAATTCTCTCAACTGGCTTCAATCCCATTTGTACTAGAATAGTATGCTTTATGGCATTGCAAAATCCAACATAGTTTAAATTTTGGTAATGCAAGTCCCAGATGTATGTCCAAATTTGGATAGGCAATCTATGACC
Organism: Sequoia sempervirens; assembly: GCA_007258455.2. Lineage (NCBI taxonomy): Eukaryota > Viridiplantae > Streptophyta > Pinopsida > Cupressales > Cupressaceae > Sequoia > Sequoia sempervirens. The sequence continues at coordinate 416,499,775 of VDFB02047230.1, read as the reverse complement.
CTTTTCATCCACTTTTCTCAATTTCATGACTTGAACAAAAACTTCCCTTCCTTGGTATAATATCATATGCATTAGTAGTGAATAATGTCTAAATTTCAATGCGATTTTTCTTCCTTTCAACCTCATCAAGTCATAGTGCAACTGCTCAACAACTTGGTTGGAATAGTCAAACCACTTGTGCTTCTTTTTATGTTGAATATCCATGATCAAAACTAACAAGGGTGACATTATCCTTCCATCACACTTCACTCCAAGCACTTGAAACAACATAAAATATGTGTATTTGAAATAATCTGCAAATTCTTCACATTCCAATGGTTCAACTTCTTTGATTGCAAACACAGAGCCCTTCTCTCATCTATGCTTTGGTAATTCACCTCTTATGAACCCAACCCTATGTTCAACATATTATTTCTACAAATTTTCCATATTAATCTTTTCATTAGCATTAGGGTTCATTCTGAAAACCTCTATGACTTTACTTCTTTTTATTTCCATAATACTTCTACCATTTGTATCTGTGATTACCCTATTGACATCATCATATCTGTCTGCGAGTTGTAGCATTAAATCAACCTCCACAAAAATATTAGGGACAACCAATTTCCCCAAATCATAACCCCATACATTTCGACTGGGGTGTGGAGTATCTCTTGTTTTGAAAGTGTACAAGAATAAATCCCATCTAGACTTTGGCACAACAATGTCACTAATTCCTACTACAAGGTCCTTGAAATTGGTGGTTAATATTCCTTCACCAGTGGACTTCTTGCTGCTTTCCTTGGTAACTTTTGGTTGGAAATTTTCCATGAAACAAACATAGTCCTTTGGTTAACCCTTATTCTTGTCAATTCCTTCAAATGTTTGAGGTGGGTCATGGGAGACTTTCTATTTTTTCCTCTTGGGTGTGGGTTTTGAGGACGATGACTCACGATGCTAACTCATCTTGAATTCCTTAGGGCTTTCAAGTTTAAATTCAAACTAGGTTTTGGATTTGATATTCTATACCTAATAGCTTGAACTTAAATTTAAATAAAATTCCTACCATTTTTCTTTTATCCCAATTAGATAATTACACTTCATAGAGAGAAGCCAAGAACCCTAATTCACCCTTGAAAACAACCCAAACATTTTGATTTAATATGCCAATTCTTGCAAAATAATAGGAAAAAATAATGGGATTCAATGACTGCTTACCCGGGAAAAACTCTTTTCCAAATTTTCTCTTGCCTCAACTTTGGTCATTCCAAACTCTTCTTCAGCTCCTCAAATGTTAGAATGAGAAGAGAATGCAAATACAGACCCTTTTACATGAATTTGATTGAGTACGTTCACCATTAATTGAGCAAGAAGGCTCGCATGAGTGAACAATTACTCTATTAGTTGCCCATTCTCATTTGAATTTGAACCATTGATTTACTTATGTGAAAATTCCATCCAAGGACTCACATCATTCCATAATCTCTATGGGGCCCTACCAGTGATTTGATACATACTTTGATGATGAGTTAAGAAGTTTCCATGCATACCTCTCCATATTTTGTGAGTATCCATAATCACATCTTCCAATTTTGCATTTGGATCTCATCAAGCAATGGTTGAGAAGCCAACGATGAGATATTCGCCATTGATCTTGATGATGGGAGGATCTTAGCCAGAGACCCAAATTCCATCATTCATCACATCTTCACTTTTCATTGTACAATCTCAACCCACGATACACCGAGCCCGCACGATTGGAGAAACTCCACCCATCAACGGTCAAGGTTTCCTTAGAAAACATGAGATGACTGGCGATAGTGATAAGGCCATTGATGGGTTAAATACTTAATCACATCACTCATCGGGGGTTTCTTTCTATGAGTGGAAATGTAACATATGATGGGCAATGAACCTAGTGCGGTAAGAAAGATAGTGCATCGCTCATCATGGGATGGACATGGATTATTCGAAAGTAACATGCAATAGTAAACTTAAGTGGTGCTAAAATGCACATGGGAATAAGTTGTTTTGAAAGGGGGACTCCCTAGGTTTGACAGGTGACCTAAATGTTGGGGCTAGTTAAACAATGACGATTAAGACCATAAAATGCCACCTAAGCAACCAGTTACCTGATATATTTGGTCAACGAGAGAACATAAGATAAAGGATAACCATGGGTGCTAATGTAAATAAAATCTTAAACCCTAGACCCTAATGGCAACAGGATATGAGCAATCAAAAATGTGACCATGAAATTGAAGGAACCATAAAAAAAAATTAGGGTTCCACCAGTGGCTCCGACTGGGGATGTATGCCCCCTATGGGCATAGCAAGATCTCAGGCCTCTGGTTAAGTAGACCAAGAATACAAGGACCAAAAACTGGGAGCTTATTCAAACAAGACAAGCAGACACAACAAAAAAGAAACACACCAAACCTATTTACAAAATTTATAGGACTGTACTATTGATGGTGTTTTCTGCACAACAAAAACTTAGACATAATGTGATATTCTATCTCTCTTGAAAGGTAATTCTCTATCAGCAAGCCTCAAGAGATAACCCCAAGGTCTCTAATGTCAGGTCTTGACAAATGCAGTGAAACAACTCAAAGATAATGTGAAATTGTTGGTAATCACAAGGGGCCTTACAAATGAACAATGTTGGAAGTGTACTTTCATCACATGCAACAATATGGTGATGCTTTCATCCTAAAACTAACCTAGATATAAAGAAAAATAAAAAGAGAAGGGTTGAGAGAGATTCTAAACTAACTCCTAAGATCAATCACAACAATGATGAATGCTGCAAATGGATAGATCCCCAATAAAACCAATCTCTGCTTGATCAAGGACAAGCCCACAACTCTGCAGAAATGGTGCAATCTTCTAAGGAAACTGAAGATTTTTAGACTATAAATATTCATCCACATACCCAATAACTGCCGCAATGTAATCAAGCATCCACAGTTGAACTTAGCACAAAATAAGTCCCAGACTAACTTTACACAAAAACTTACAATCAACAAATTGCTAAAAGTATGGACCAGAGATCGATCAAACATCATTCACATTTTACCATTATTGCAAAAGATTTGAAATCTACCATCTAACATCTGAGAATCAAGAATAAAAAACCATAAACTGTCAAAGTGTAACACAAAGCTTGCCAAATCAACAATCCAATTACATTAACTTCTCCAGAATTTACATAACAATCCTCTTGCTCTCTCCTCTCCTACAACTAATTTCTGAAATCTACTTGCCAATTATGAACCTCTAACCACTAAAATCTAACCCTTTACAAATGAGAACAAATTGGCCTTTTATAGATTTTACATTATAATTTCAATGGCTAGGATTAAATCAATCCAATGGCATAAATTACACTTCTAGAAGCATCCAATAGTTGCATTCGGGTTTTGGCATCCATATACATCTCATCCAATTGCATAAAAGTAGTTACGTCATGGAACAATGAGAAAAAAATATTCTTCCAACTTGGCCTTGATAAAAATCATCATTGGATAAAGCAAACAACATCACATGGTGCAAATAGCTTCCAAAAATTCCTTCCAGTTGTAGACAGTTTGGGCACGAATTCTTATGCAGACCCCACATTTAATATTTGAGTTGAACTCTTCCAGAATTTCCCTCTTGGCACAAATCCATATGCAAGTCCCCCTTTTGATTTCTTTAATCCTAAAAAATAAATACCATCATGAGTAGTTCACATGTTAAAAAAAAATCCCATCCATAAAATATCCAAATTAAACTTGAATAAAATTTTGGCCTTTTAAGAAAACTTTTCATTTTTGGAAATTTTTTATTTTTGAGTTTTTTTCCATTTCAAGAATTTTTAGTTTTAGGAACATTTTAAAATTTTAAGGAAAAAATTTCCATTTTTGGAAATTTTCGTTCGGAAAAAATGCATTTCGGAAAAATTCCATTTTGGGAAAAAATCATTTTGGAAAAATTTGCATTGGGGAAAATTTTAGGATTTTTGACGGGTCTTGGATTTTTTGAAATGGAAATTTTGGAAAATTAGAGGTAGCTTGGATTTTCCCATGTTTAATCCTCATGGAAAATCCAAGCCAGGTCAAAATCCCTTAAACGTCATAACTTTTTTTCTAGAAGGAATTTTTGAAAAGTTCAAAAAGTAACCCAGCCTAATTTTTCGTCCTCTATCCATGGGTGTAAAAGATATTTTCATATAGCATTGAAAATTCACTTCAAAATTAGTTTTAGGGGAATTCGAGTTAGCTTGGATTTTCCCAAGTTTATTTCTCATGAAAAATCCGAGGTAGCTTGGATTTTTCGAAATCCAAGCCAGGTCAAAATCCCCTAAACTTCATAACTTTTTTTCTGGAACGAATTTTTGAAAAGTTCAAAAAGCAACTTAACCTAATTTTTTGTCTTTTATCCAAGCGTGCAAAAAAAAATTACATATAACATTGAGAATTCACTTCAAAATCTCCATTTTAAAAATCTAAGACAAGTGAATTTTCCCGAAAGCCTCAAAATATTGCCTTCATCAACCAAGTCTAGACTTAACCCCAAAATATCCTCCCAAGTAGAGAAAAACTTAAAATTTGACCAAGCCAAGATATGGAGATACAAAAGAAAAAAGAGGGTCCCCACCTCCGGTGGGGCATGTGTGCAAAAATTGCACAACAAATGGAGACTCCTGCTAGGAAAATGCTTCAGAGCATTTTGATGACGAACATGAATCACAAACCCAAAATATTTGGTTTTGATCTCCATATTAGACAAACAGATCAAAATGCAAGATCGAAGAATCAAGACCAAAGGTAGACCAAACCTTCCATAAACTAAAAATCCAAGTGCGTGCAAGTGAGTTCATTTCCCTCTTAAGCTACTATAGAAACCTAGCTCAATCAAGTTTGGCTACATAAATGATTCTAACTTCAAAAAAAACCTGGATAGACCCTTGTTTCCAGTCAAGCGTCCATAGCCTCGATAATGTTATCACTGTGATTCTCCTGAACATAGCTCTACTGCCAACTAGGTGTCCATAGCCCTGATGAGGTTGTCACTGTGATTCTCCCAAACATAGCTCTACTGCCAGCCAGGCATCCATAGCCTCGGTAGAGATATTCAAATTCTCCTGATAAGTTGAATTCTTGCTTTTGAGTTTTAATATTTTCTTTTTCTTTCTTTTGATATTCTTTTAACCTCTTTTACTTCAAATCATAAGCATTAATGCTCACACTCAGGGCTGAGAATCACAATGGTACTGAAGCAAAAATTAAGGATTTTTCACCTAACAAGACCTCACAAGGACCCTACTACAACCTCAGGATTCTTAAGATGTACGAAAGATATAAGATTTCAGAATACTTGAGGTTCAAATCAAACCAATGACCCATCCTCTTTAAATCAAACATTCAAACCGCTTGACACTCACAAAAGATCTTGACCATCCATTCAAGACACATGATTAAATTCCATCAATGAAATACTTAGAATAGTCTCAGATAATGAATAATTATTGTGCAGGAAAGACACTTCCCCAACTAGAAAACAGAGAAACCCAAGCCGAAGAAGCAAAGCAACAACCAAACTGAAACCCAAAGAAAACCTAAACTAACCAAAACAAAAGCAAGCCAAAATCCATCTAAACTAACCAAAGAAAACTAATCCTAAAGCAATCTATCCTAAAGAAAACAAAAATAGACTAAAGCAAAAGAAAAGCAGAGCAAGCTGCATTTATTCAAAATTATATACAAAGAGACTCAGAATGAATCACGGTTAGACAGGAAAAATTGAGACCCACCCCTGTATGGTCCATCAATGCATGGACAAGCAATAAGGTAACAATAACAGTCCTCAAGAATGCAAATTCATCCTTATACTTAGCAAAATAAACCTCAAAAATGCAACATTCAAACTTTATGTCGTGATTAGGAATAATCAGCATTTGGGGTAACTCATTAGGACCATGCTCAACCCATATGCAAGTTTTTTTTCCTAGACCTCCATAATCAATTGATAAGCCACATAATGTGTGGTAAGGAAAGAAACAACCTAGTTTTCAATTTATGCAAATTGAATGTTGATTCCATCATCTTCCTATTGTGAAGAGTTGATATCCTTGAAGTCAGGAGGTCTCAATTGATGGTACAATAGTCCTCTTACACTAGAAACTTGCAAAATAGAGTCAGAATCATAAGTAAGCAGTCCAAGGTGAAATTCGGATTGAACAAACTCAGAATTAACATGGAAATTTTCACCTATTTGTGTTTCTTCATGGGGAATGAATGATGAAAATGCAGAAGCCTCGCCATGCACAGTAACTTCCTCAACAAGGTGTTCATTAGGAGGCATCACAAACTAATCTTCAAGCACACTTTCATCCACAACTGTGTGATCAAGCCCATCAATTATGACTGTAATATTACTATTTTCAGCATCATTCAAGTTTTCCTGCATATCAATATGAACCACATTAGCTATCTCATCATTAATGCATAAAATTTGTAAATTTTCAATGCTTAATTCATCAATGGATAGAGGAAAAACATAATTTGATAAATGAAAAGACTCCTTTAATTCATCTTCTATTGGTTCAGATTCAGATCCTTGATCATAACCATCAAGAACATCAGCTTCTTTATCAGCAACATCAACTCCTTTAGTTTGTTTTGTGAGACATTCATTGAAAACTTGTTGAATTTCTTCTATCAGAGACTTGTTTGATGTATCTTTTTGTGTATCCCTTGCATGTTGTGGAAACTGTACTTGTTCTTTCACCTCCTTTATGGTTGTCTAGAATTGGAAGCATGTAGGTTCAAAATGCTCCTCTTCATGTATCCCGCACCAAGTTGGTAGCAACAACTCTTCTAGGCAGACTCTATATCCCAAATTTGACCAATCCTTCATTAATTTTGCAACAAACTCTTCGTATCTTATTTGTATTTGATCTACATCATGGACAAGGGAAATATGACTTATCACTTCTTCTTCTTGTGGTTCATCCTTAACTCTATTTTCCATTTCAGACCCCTGGTTAGCCTCTGTAGGGAAATCCTCCTTGATCTTTACTGGCATCACTTCACTTAAATGGTCATCAACTACCATTGTTGCCTTGGAGATTTCAAATTATTCCTTCTGGCATGTTACTTCATTGGTGGTTGGATCAACACTAGTTGCACATTCTTCAGATCCAGAATTTGTTGGCTCCTTTGTAGTGCATTCCTTGACTGATTGTTCTTTCCACTCTAGATATCTCCCAACTTTAATGATAATGTCAACACATGAATGACAAGTGAACTCTGAATGAGATGCATTATGAACCCTGCACCATTTAGATGAGATGAAATATTGCAAACACTTACCACCACTAAGTTGATCTTTAACTGTCTTTGTAAATGCCTCAACTACAGCATCAATAAACTCTAAATCTATAGAGGCTAGTGGTTCAGACAGGTTTCACATGAAAATATCCCTTTGCAAAACCATCTCGATTTTACCCAAAAAGGTTAAGCATTCAAACTCACTATGCATAGTGGTATTATGGATTCTCCATTGGTCTAATGATGCATAGTTATGCAAACCCTTATTGTTCCAACAATCCAATCTCTTATTCAGAGACTCACAAAGTTGAGGAAAATCAATCTAAAGATTGTTCCCATCATGCAAAACATAAGACTACTTTTCCATCTTGACTCAGAATTTGTACTTTCAGATTTAGAGATCTATCATATCTCAAATTTTCAATATGATGGATCATTCAACTTCCAACAATGTTGATTTATGTTCATGCCCTCCTTCTAGCGCCAATCTATTGATGGTGTTTTTTGTTCAACAATAACTCAAACAAAATGTGATATTCTATCTCTCTTGAAAGGTAAATCTCTATCAGCAAGCCTCAAGAGATAACCCCAAGGTCTCTAATGTCAGGTCTTGAAAAATGCAATGAAACAACACAAAGATAATGTGAAATTGCTAGTAATCACAAGGGGTCTTACAAATGAACAATGTTGGAAGTGTACTTTCATCAGATGTAACAATATGGTGATGCTTTCAATCCTAAAATTAACCCAGATATAAAGAAAGAGAAAAAGAGAAGGGTTGAGAAAGATTCTAAACTAACTCCTAAGATCAATCACAATAATGATGAATGTTACAAATGGATAGAACCCCAATAAAACCAATCTCTGCTTGATCAAGGATAAGCCCACAACTGCATAGAAATGGTGCAATCTTCTATGGAAACTGAATATTTTCAAACTATGAATATTCATCCATATTTGAACTTAGCACAAAATAAGTCCCAAACTAACTTTACACAGAAACTTACAATCAACAAATTGCTAAAAGTATGGACTGGAGATCGATCAAACATTACTCGCATTTTACCATTATTGCAAAAGAACTAAAATCTACCATCTAACATCTGAGAATCAAGAACAAGAAACCATAAAATGTCAAAGTGTAACACAAATCTTGCCAAATCAACAATCCAATTGCATTAATTTCTCCCGAATTTACATAATAGTCCTCTTGCTCTCTCCTCTCCTACAACTAATTTCTGAAATCTACTTGCCAATTCTGGCCCTCTAACCACTAAAATCTAACCCTTTACAAATGAGAAGGCACTGGCCTTTTATAGATTTTACACTATAATTTCAATGGCCAGGATTAAATCAATCCATTGGCATAAATTACACTTGTAGAAGCATCCAATAGTTACATTAGGGTTTTGGCATCCATATACATCATCATCCAATTGCATAAAAGTAGTTACATCATGGAACAATGAGAAAACAATATTCTACCAAATTGGCTTTGATAAAAATCATCATTGGATAAAGCAAACAACATCACATGGTGCAAATAGCTTCCAAAAATTCCTTCTAGCTGTAGACAATTTGGGCACAAATTCTTATGCAGGCCCCACATTTAATATTTGAGTTGAACTCTTCTAGAATTTCCTGTAACGCTGAAAATGAAACAAGCCTTTGCACAATAGACAACAAAGATGATCGTTAGAAGCACACATGCAATACAAATACTAAATCTAGAATGCAAATTCATACGTTAAGCAACAAAGAACATGGGAAAGTAAAAACGTAATTAAAACTGAAACAATCTCACCAATTCCAAACATATTTCCATGATTCATCTCGATTGCCCTTCTCCATTTTGCTTGTGTAGTATAATTGCCCTCAGATTTTCTGTAATTCATGCAAGTATAGCGTAAGATAGTGATTAGCAAAATATCGAAGATTCAAGACAAAGTTGCTCTCAAAAGTTATAAGATTTCGTGAGAGAGATTGGAATGAAGAATGACAAATCAATTTATAGAAAATTGATTATTCGAATGATAGGTCAAGATTGAAAGATCAACGGATGGTTGAGATTGAGAGATTAGACATGCATTTAGATAACTGATAGAAGTGACATGAGTGATTCGAATTAGAAATAGAATTAAAGATTAAATAAATGGTTTAATCTTCAGTTCGACATTTGAAAACATAAGAAATATCTTTGCATGACAAAGATGAAGATTGATTAAAGCAACTCTCTGTTCGAATGCATGCACAACACTTAATCAATTAAATAAGAATATTTAATTAATACGCATGTACACACAATTGAGTTAGAAGTGGATGATTGAATGGTTAGACGAAGAGATTACTCGAAGACGCCACTCAGACATTAAATCAATAGTTAACTGAACGATTAAAATAGATGTCGAGTAAAAGTGAATACTTAGATAACTCACATAATTATCTAAAATATAGAATGTGTTAAAATAGAATTAATGAATTAAATAATTCATTTAATTCGGACTTCGAAGGATAATTAAATAAATAAGATTTATTTAATTAAATGACAAAAGGGATTTTAAATGAATAATTAAATAAATAAAGAATTTATTTAATTATAGTTGGAATATGATATAGGTAAATTAAATAATGATTTATTTAATTTAACCGGAAGAATAAGGTTAATTAGTAAGATAATTAAATAAGAAGCGTTTATTTAATTAATTAGATAGAATAAAGAAAAGTGAATTAATTAAATAATTGAGATTATTTAATTAATAGATGAATTAATAGAAGATGAATTAATTAAATAATTAAGATTATTTAATCAAGACCATGAAGAATACGAAATATAGAAGCCACAGGCTAAAAACCAGATTTTGGTGTCTACATTTGCCCCTTTTTGATACAATGTCATTTAGGCGTTGTGACAAAGAAAGTCGATAAAAATATGCCCCAGTCAAGCTCTAGATTAGAACAGGTGAAGGTATGCCCCCTCGGGAAAATTTACAAATATCTAAAATGTTCAGAAAAATTTGGAAGTGCACCTGATTAGTCCAGTAGATAGGCAGAAATGTAATGCAGTTGATAGAATTGGGTTTGGAAATGGGAGGGATGGGTACAGGATGATAGAAAATGGAAGTTTACACGGCCAGTAGGAAGGAAATGCCACCTAAGCCCTAGGTATATATTGGAATTGGGGTGAAAAACTATTCATTTGCACCCACCTAACTTAGAGATTTGAAAAGTTTGCTCTGAATTTCAGCGAGGATGTCTCCAGTTCCAGCGACCCATCATCATGCATACAGGATCCAGACGTTCCAGAGACTAGCCGGCGCGGACCCCTCGGTATGGACCTAAAACTTGCCTTTTGAAAATTTTTAATTTGCGCGTATTTTTAGACATTTATTGCAATTTAGGCTATGCGTTGCTTTTCATTTTTCACCGTATGTGTATGCACGAACGACGCATGTGTTTGTGAAAAGCCGCATTTGCATTTTAATGCCGGTCGGTTAGATTAGGTTTAGAAAATAACCGCATGTGTTTATTTTGTTACGCATTTGTTTATTGTGATACGCATGTGAATTTTTGCAACGCATGTGTTTATATTGATACACAAATGTATATGTAGAAATGCATTTGTAGTTTTAGGACGCATTTGCATGTTTAGCGACGCATTAGAATATTTAGACACGCATTTGTCATTTTGCACCGCAAATGTCATTTTTACGACACATGTGATGATTATTAACCGCATTTGATTAATAATGACGCATATGTAATTTGTGAACCGCATTTGTGAAAAAGCGACGCATGTGTAAAAAAAATGACGCATTTGCAAAATAACGACGCATTTGCTTGTTATGTTAAAACAGTCATTTTTCACTAGAATAGATGATTCAGGCTGACATGAGACATGTTGTTGCAGGTTGTTCTTGACCTTATCTACACACGTGAGTCGAGACCCATGACGTTTCAATTCAGAGATAGCTTACGGCCGGCCGAGCGAAGGACTTTATGGCATTTGGGTTTGTTGCACGTGACTGATATGCCCCAGATTAGGGCAAATCGGGGTTTACTGACAACACTTTGCGAGCGGTGGCACTCGGAGACGTCTTCCTTCCACCTTCCGACTGGAGAGGCTACAGTGACCTTGGAGGATGTATATAGGATTTTGAGACTACCGATTAGAGGGACATGGGTAGTTTATGATACACAGAGAGGGATAGCAGAGATGTGCAGATATTACCCCCATGCTGACGTTAGATAGCTAGGGGTTGATGACTATGAGATTAGATGGCGGGTATTGGCCTAGAGATATAGACAGTTAGACTGTCTAGTAGCGACACTGATAGGTGGTATTATACTGCCTGACCACCGAGGTCATGGATTCCCTGTGGGATGGGGTGAGATGCTAGTGGGCATGCTAGAGCATCGAGTTGTATATGCTTGGGGTTCATGTGTGCTGGGGATGCTATACTTCCACCTTGATGACATTGCCTATAGAGAGGCGCAGTCGATGAGCTGCGGCACCACGCTCCTGATGGTATGGGCATGGGAGCATATTGCTATTTTTAGACCACTTGTGACAGTAGATCTAGCTCATGGAGCACCATACACCTTTCGGTATGCGGGAGCCACCACATAGCACCACATTGGAGACACGGGCTATTATAGACATGCTATAGACCTGATGCAGGAGTTTACATGGAGACCGTACCTAGGCTGCGAGGTGTGGTCAGATGAGGGTGAGAATTTTCCATTTTGTCGACAGACACAGTATTTGGTGGGACGGACAGTGTCCCATATGCACATCATAGAGCGACAGTTGCCGGACCGAGTCCTGAGACAGTATGGAGAGGTATAGGATGTACCTCGAGGGAGAGCAGAGTTTGCTCGGTCTTCACGAGAGGTCCTACTATGGGGGCCAGAGATTCCAGTTGCCACTGTAGAGGCAGATATTGATGGTTTACAGGCACAGCCATGGGGATGGAGGGACGGACCAGCAGATGCAGGGACCACTCCAGCTTATGATCAGTGGTGGGCATTACACAGGCCGACTCCCTTGACAGATCCAGGGCAGCCAGCACCAGTAGAGTGGCGATTTAGAGGTCCCAGAGGCAGACGAGGCAGAGGAGGTGGTCAAGGAGGCAGAGGAGGCTGAGGGGATGGTGGGGATGATGGCAGAGGTGGCCGATGTGGAGGCAGGAGAGGGAGGCGTGGTCGACAGGGATGAGGAGCAACCTTGTCACCGATCCGAGAGGAGAGAGGAGGAGAGGAGGATGTGGCCATGCTAGATGTGGCCGGAGGTGGCGAGGAGGAGTATCCGGCAGAGGCAGTTATCCCAGACATCCCTGACATCCCAGCAGAGGCAGAGGTAGGTGCCGAGGAGGCAGTTGCAGAGGAGGCCGCTGGAGAGGAGGCAGTGGGAGAGGAGGCAGTGGGAGAGGAGGCAGAGGTCGATGCCCTTGGATTGCTAGGTGCCTACCAAGAGGATGATGAGGAGGAGGATGATCACGAGAGAGAGATCAGGGATTAGATCCTGGAGGAGATGGACGAGGAGGAGGATGGGCGAGATAGGGTCCGTCAGGATGAGACAGAGGTAGAGGTGCCCGACACTGATATATTACGAGCCCAGGTTGCCTCCTTGGAGGAGTAGATGAGGGTGTTGATGGCTGAGAGAGATGCCTACAGGGTGGAGAGAGACAAAGCCTTGATAGAGAGAGATCAGGCAGTAGCCCGGCAGCAGGAGACTGAGCAAAGATTCACAGAGCTCAGGTCATTATGTACAGGACCATCTACAGCATTTGCCAGAGAGTTGGTTAGAGCTGGCGAGAGGGAGAGATACTACCGAGACTTGTATAAGGCAGAGGTTCCCCTAGAGAGATGGGCTCCCAGTTTTTCAGTGGCACAGAGTAGTAGGTCTCAGATCAGGACCCACACACGGATAGTGAACACAAAGAGAGTGGATCAGCCACGTAGAGCAGGGCCCTATGACAGACCTCCCACAGCTCCAAGATCAGCTAGTTCCCAGGATCAGTCTCCCACACACTCCCGACATGATGGCAGTGGCAGTTCAGGATAGAGATATAGTTTTGAAGTCCATTTGAGACATTGTATTTTGATCTGATAGCCTGCGGGCTTCCATGTATTTATGATACATTATGACATTGTGATGTGATACATTTGAGCTATATATATATGATTTTGGTGGTGATTCTTATGATATGCATTGTCTATTTATGGATTATGCAGTTATTTATTGATACATGTGATGTTCATATGATATGCCTATGTGATGGATGGTTGTATGTACTTTATGTTGTTTATGCAACTAATGCGATAATGTTGATTCTATGTGACATATGATTCTATATGATTATGAGATGCAATGTGATGTTATATGTATAATGACATGTGATGTTATACAAATGTAATGTGATGCATGTATTTACAGTTTATTGCTTATGATATGCAGTGTTAAATGATGATTATTGTCTATTATGCCATGATGATCTAAATGTGAAATATGCCTATATATATGTATGTTTCTAACATGTATGTTGATGCAGGATGATGTATACCATTTTTGTGTCATAGGACTTCGTCATAATGCAAGAAAGAAGAACTTGTTAGTGCAAAAAGAAAGATCGACAAAAAAGGAGAATACATGTTAATGTTAGGAATCTTCGATATTTTACCATATCACAAAAGGTATTGCACTTTATCATCATTGGGCGGGACTCATACAAATGGAGACAAACACCAGGATATAACATAAATCAAGGTGTGCAAGGTCATCCACTTGCTAATAACAGATAGTCGCAGACAAGGATTGTCATTAACTCAGACTGAAGGCACAAGTTGCCCCAGTCTTTTTGTCAGGACAAACCACAGACAACAAACGAAAGAAAAAGATGGGTCATGAGACATCATCGCTCCTCTAAATCCTTCATGGGACATCCTTGAGGAAACTAGTAACATGACTCAAAATCAAATTGAAAAGACAGTCAACAGACAGCAGTCAAAGAAAATAGAATTCTGATACATCGTTGCTTCTCTAAATCCTTCATGGGACATCCTTGAGAAAGCTAGTAACATGAATTCCAGTCATCAATTCAAGATAAATGATAAGATAAATAAGCCATAGAGTCAAAAAGCCAGTAAAATATTTGCCAAGACTTCTCTAAATCCTTCATGGGACATCCTTGAGAAAGCTAGTAACATGAATTCCAGTCATCAATTCAAGATAAATGATAAGATAAATAAGCCATAGAGTCAAAAAGCCAGTAAAATATTTGCCAAGACATGATTTGTTTGTTTGATTTGTTTGATTGATAGAGGGATTGATTGGTAGAGCCTGATTACAGGAGATACACATACCAGATAAGACTGTGAGTCTAGTTTCGATGTTATGACTATCTGTATAAGGCATGACAAAGCCTGGTTTCAAAAAGACATGTATCGTATAAGACATTGAGTCAAATGCCGTTGATGTGATAAACTGTGTAAGGCTATGTTTGATTGTTTTGACCTTGTCGATTACGCAGGAAGGACGCATCCTGAATAAGACATAGGTTGATTGTTTTGATAATGTCTGTTTCCAAGAAGGACACATCCTGTAGTAGACGGTTGGTTGATCTGTTTGAATTGTTTTGTTTGGCAAGTTGTTTGATATGACTCAGAGACATTGCTGACTTGTTCACCAGAGTAATGCATGACTTGATATGACATGTTGACAATTGACTGTGTGTGATGACAAACCCTAAAGGACTGACCTAGTGCGGCCTCAGGGGCTCATCGTGTGATGGCCTTGCCTACGTTGTACACACAGAGACCTCGTAGTTTGACTTGACTACGACCGACAAGACTGACTACAAATAGAAGACGTGTGTGAAAGTGAATGTGACGAACCCTAATGGACTGACCTAGTGCGGCCTCAGGGGCTCATCGTGTGATGGCCTTGCCTACGTTGTACACGCAGAGACCTCGTAGTTCGACACTACCAATGACCTTGTTATATAGACATATGGATTGACGCATGACTTTGTACAGAAAAACCTAAACGGACTGACCTAATGCCTCAGGGGCACATCAGCAGATGGCCTTGCCTATGTCCAGTCACAGAGGCAACGTAGTTCGACAAATGACAAAGACTGACAAGTGCGACTGACTCTGACTCTATTTTTGGATTTTTGAAATGTGATTTTTTTGTATTTTTGAAGTTTTCTGATGTTTTTGTGTTTTCTCAGGTCATTTTGTGATGTTCGTGGATTTTCCATGATGTTTCATCTTCCACATAGCCAATGTAAGAACCAATATGATGCACGTCAAGTGTTTGCCCCCAGTCGAGTATAAGACCAATTGATTATGAATAGGGTAAGATGGGGGATATGAAATGCTCTCGATGTCAATCGTTCCAAGCTATGGAAAAGACTACCACTTATTAGGAATGATATATACAAGTGATGGACACAAAAGGTAAGGGATATGTACAGGATAGTGGACTATGTACACGGATGTGGGCTATATACATGGTAGAGGCTATGTATAGGGAAGTGGGCTATATACATGGTAGAGACGATGTTCAAATAAGTGGTGTATGTACAAGATAGATTAGAATAATAGTAGACAAAGGAGCAGGGTTGAGTACACATGGGGCCTGTTTGCCAGGTTTTCACCATGATACCTATCCAAAGCGCCACCAAAGTGGTTTTCACCATTGGACGATTGATTTGTCTTTACTATTTTCCATATTAACTAATTTTTTTGGTGTTATCAAGACGCCTGTTTGCCAGGTTTTCACCTTGATAACAATTTTTTTGATTTTCTAATTTTTTTTGTATTTTTGCTAAATAAGACAAAGGCTCCCAGAAGCTATGCGTAGAACTTCTTTAGATGCATACTATTGATTGGTGAGGACAATGGTTCGCCTTCAGGAGTAGAGAGTTGGTACGCTCCTGATCTAAAAGCTTCTGTAACAACATAAGGTCCCAACCAATTAGGTTCAAACTTTCCTGGTTTGTCTCTTTCTGCTTGATTCTTTGGGTTCTCCATTAAAACCAAGTCACCAATGTCAAAATTTTTGTTTAAAACCCTCCTGTTATAGCTACGACGAAGGCAGTTCTGATATGCTTGGAGATGGTCCAATGCCTTCTGTCTACGCTCATCTAGGAATTCTAACTCATGGAGTCTCGACACTCGGTACTCTTCATCATCAATGTGGCCCTTCATTGATACCCTTAGGGATGAAATCTTGACCTCAATAGGTAAAATGGCTTCAGATCCAAAGACAAGTGAATATGGGGTAGCACCAGTGGGAGTATGGATACTTGTATGATAAGCCCATAAGGAAGGGTTTAGCTATAAATGCCAGTCACAACCAACATCATTGACAGTCCTCTTGAGGATTCTAATGATGGTCTTGTTAGACACCTCTGCTTGGCCGTTACCTTGGGGGTAGTATGGAGTGGAGAAGTGATGTTGGATATGAAATTGATCACACAAATGTCAGACTTCTTGGTTCTTAAATGGGCGGCCATTGTCAGTGATTATGGACTGAGGGACACCATACCGACAGATGATATAGTTTAAGATAAATCTAGAAATCTGTGTGACGGTAATGTATGTCACAGGAATGGCTTCAATCCACTTCGTAAAGTACTCAGTGGCAGTGATAATGAACTTGTGTCCATTAGATGAGGTTGGGTGGATCTTACCTATGAGGTCGAGTCCCCATTGGGAAAAAGGCCATGGTGACGTGATAGGACGAAGCTCCTATGCTGGGGCATGTATCAAATCTCCATGAACTTGGCATTGGCAACATTTTGTTACAAAGACATATGAGTCTTTTTCCATAGTAGGCCAATAATAACCCAGTCTCATAATCTTTTTGGCTAAGGTAGGACCACTAGAATGGGAACCACATATACCCTCATGCACCCCATGCAAGGTTGCTTGTGCTTCAGTAGAATCAAGACATCTCAACAGGGTATTATCTAAGGTACGTCTATATAAGGTGTCTCCGATGATGGTATATTTGGCTGACTTGAGGAGGAATGTTCTATGTTGGTTATTGGATAGGCCAATGGGGATGACTTCGGCATGAAGGTAATCATAGATTTATTTGTACCATGGGGAATCAGGACCAACAATGTCACACACCATTTCAGAATCTAGGATATCGTAGGTGGGGACCAAAAGTTGTTCGACCAAGAACTCAAACTTAGGCACGTTGTTAGGAATGTCAAGGAGTGAGGCAATTGTAGCCATAGCGTCTGCTGCTTTGTTTAAAACATGAGGTATCTGATGAAACTTGACTTTTTCAAAGTACTCTTTAAAACTATCAGCCATGCGCTTGTACGGAGCAAGCTTGTCATCCTTAGTTTCATAATCATCATTTACCTGTCTTATTACTAGTTGAGAATCACCATATACCTGTAGGTTCTTGATTTTCCACTTGACTGCCATGCGTAACCCTGTCACTAGAGCTTCATACTCTGCCATGTTGTTAGTGCATGGGAATGCAATCCTGAATGACTTAGGGATGGAATCACCTTGTGGTGTGATAAACAATATCCCATTCCCTGAACCATGATTTGTATGCGAGCCATCAAAGTACAGTTTCCATGTTATGTTTGTGTCAAAAGTGAATATGAACTCATCAGGAAAGTCTGCCACTAATGGGTGATCTGCCTGTATGGGTGCATCTGCTAACTGATCAGCAATGACCTGTCCTTTAATAGCCTTTCTCTCTACATACTGTATATCATACTCACTAAGTATCATGACCCACTTGGCCAATCGTCCTGTTAATGCTGCCTTACTAAGAAGATATTTCAGAGGATCGATTTTAGCAACCAGCATTGTTTGATGGTTTAACATGTAGTGCCACAGTTTTTGGGTAGCAAATACTACTGCAAGATAGGCATGTTCAATGTTACTATAATTTAGCTCATAACCAACCAAAGTCTGACTGATATAATAGACTGCCCGTTCATGACCTTCATCGTCATTCTGTGCAAGCAATGCTCCGAGTGATGAATGGGTTGTTGTGATATAAAGAATCAATGATCTCCCTTCAACAGGTGGCATTAAAATAGGTGGTGTAAGTAAATATTCTTTAATCAGTTGAAAAGCCTCTTCACACCTAGGTGTCCATGCAAAGGGTACTCCTTTCTTAAGTAGATGTTGAAAAGGGTGCGTCTTGTCTGCTAATTGCACTATAAATCTTCTGATAGATTACAATCTTCCCTGTAATGTCCTTAGTTGACTGAGATTGTTGGGTGGTGGCATGTCCATGATTGCTTTTACCTTAGCTGGATCTACTTCAATGCCGCGTCTAGAAATGATATAACCTAACAGCTTTCCTGACTTGACTCCAAACACACATTTCTTTGGATTGAGTCTCACATTATACTTCTCCAGCCTCTGAAATACCTTGTCTAAAACTTGTAAATGTTCTGCCCTTGTCTTGGATTTGACAATAAGGTCATTGACATAATCCTCCATACAAGTGTGTACTAAATCATGAAAGATAGTGGTCATGGCATGTTAATAGGTTGCTCCTGCATTCTTGAGTCTGAATGGCATAACATTCCAGCAATACATTCCCCAAGGACAAGTGAAGGATATCTTAGGTTGATCTTCAGTGACTATTCTGATCTGGTTATATCCTGAGAATCCATCCATAAGGGACAACATCTCATATCCTGCTGTCATGTCAACTATCATGTCTATATTAGGCAAAGGGAAGTCATCCTAGGACAAGCTTTGTTGATATCTCTAAAAATCGCAGATGCGATGCCCCCAAATTAGTTTGGTAACCGGTACAAGATTGAAATCAAATCTGCATAGTCAATAGGTCCGATGAAACCAACGTCTAAGAGTTTCTTGAGTTCTTCCTGACTAATAAAGCAATTTGTGGATGCATTTTCTCAACCGCTTACCGTTTAGCACCGGTTGCAAAGGTGCGATGTAGAACAAGTTCGATCCAACCTGCATATCGGCATATGACCAAGCAAAATTAATCTGTCTTTGTTCAAAGAAGTTGTGGAACTCTGATTTCTCTTGTGTTGTCAATGACACTGCCAAATAAATCAATCGAGGATTCTCTTTTGTGCCTATGTTGACTTCTATTGATTCTTCCATGAGCATGGGTGACTTTTCCTGTGCAATGGGGAGAATATTCAAACCTCCATCCTTAGGCACCTCAGAGAGGTTTTCACCTTCGGATGCGTCCTTTCTTTTTACTTTTTCATGGTCTAGAGGTGCCTTGCGGTTTTCACCTAGAGACTCGTTCTTTTTATCTTGTTTATTCTTTTTCTCATTTTTGCAACTGGAGGGTTGAACAGATTCCCCAAAATATGCTTTATTGTCCAAGTCAATGGTAAAACCAGCTTTATGATCCCCATTAGGTATGCCTTCACGTAATCCCAGGAACTCAGCAATTGCTTCGTCGTTCTCAAAAGTGTCTAAGACAGGTGTATCTTGTTGATCCCAATCTATGAGTTGGGGATAAACTAAGGGCATGCCATCGTCGAAGTTATCAAAGTCTAATGGGGTCAAGGTTAAGATTGAATTATTCATGTGGTCACAAAATTCTTGTACCAAGTCCTTTTTGCTCTTGGGTTTGGGTCTAGGTGGAGGAATAGGTGGGCTTAATGCCAAGGTTTGACAATCAGAAAGAGGTGGCTCAGGTTGCCAAGAGGTAGGATCAAGTGATTCCCAATAGTAGTGTTTAAACCACTCCTCTTTTGTCATTTTCTTTGGTGGATAGGAATTTAAGGGGTTTGGTGAGGAACTTAGCATCAAGTCAAGTTCTCCAAATAACTTGTCAAGGTCCATGGAAGAAGTAGAGGATAAGGAATCCCACTCATAATCATTAGAGCCAGGAGAGTTGCAACGATTTTGGTCTATTGGTTCGTGAGATGTCTTAATGTCTTCTGAAGCATGCACTTCCTCAAGTAAGGGTAATGGAGTACTAGGAACGCCAATCTGAATCGGTTGAAACCCTAGCCCTACTCCTTTTGGCCATTGAGAAACAAATATTGGTTCCACTCTGCCATCTTGGTTTAAACCTAAACCACTTTGTCCATCATATCCTTTGCTTTGCATGATTTTGAAACCCTTTCCATATAGACTTGTAGGAATATGAGCAAGTAAAAGGGGTTCTTGATTATCTTCCTTGTACAGCCAGGAAGTAACATCTTCTGTATCTACAACCTCTTTGCTTAATTCACCCCATTTAGTGAAAGTTGTTGTGGGGGGAACATGTATAGTGATTATAGACTGTCCCCTACCTGTTGTAGGCAAACCATATGACTTAGGAGGAACCAAATGGCTAACACAATAAGAAGTCTTCATGTAATACTCTCCACAACTCTTGTCTTGGATCTCAACCCTAGGAGTAGTGGGAAGTGAAGGTGCAACAGATGTTCGAGTGAGTGTGGACAGGTCAACATAAGAAGATGGATTAGACGATGAGGCCTCTTGGTTGACTGGCACTTGGCGTTGAGGGATCTCCTTTAGATTAGTGCAATACTGGAAAGGGTCGGGATCACCATCGATAGTTATTTCGGTGCCATTGTAAGGGAATTTAAGACACTGATGATATGTGGAAGGGACTGCCTTCATGGCATGAATCCATGGTCTACCTAGCAAAAGGTTATATGGGAGGGTGAGATCCAAGACCTGGAACTTTGTCTCCATTACCGCAGGACCAATTCTGATAGGAAGTGTTACCACCCCCTTTGATTTTCTTTCTTCATCATCATAAGCCTTAATGACAATACTCTTGGTGGTGTCTACGCATGCTTCTGAAATACCTAATGCCTTAATTAGTTTTAAAGTGCATAGATTTAACCCTGCTGCTCTGTCTACCAAAACTCGTCTAACTTTGGTGTCATCAACAAGGACTTCTAGATGTAAAGGGTCATTGTGGTTCGTCTTTTCGGTGGCATAGTCTTGTTCAGAGAACGTGGCATGATGATTATTGGTTAAGTAGCCCACCATTTCCTAGAAATGATTGCAATCAAGGTCATTAGGGACTGTGGTATTCTATAAAGCCTTATCGAGGATAGACTGATGCTCAGGGGAGATACACAACAATTCCAAGATTGAAATTTGGGCTGGGGTCTTCCCCAACTAGTCAAGTAGGTTATATTGTAACTTGGAAGGTTGTGATGCTTGCTGTGATGGAGGGCCTTGGATAACAAACTTAGTACGACGAGTATTGACCGCACATTCCGGATTAGCCTTGATAGTAATGGTATTGATGTTGTCATTGGCGGCGCGAAGGCAATGAATGATTTTGCCACTATCATAGTCATGTTTTATATTCGCATAATTGGCTGACATATTGGTCTTAGTACTCGAACTGGGGACAGTTCCTTTCCCATGGTCATGTAGTGGGTCTGAAAAGACTTGATGATCAGTGTTCGATGTCTTTTGTTTTTGTCCACTAACTTCAATGATTCTCTTGTCAACAAGATCCTGTATGATGTTCTTCAGTTGTCGACAGTTTTGTAGGTTGTGTCCCTTAGTCCTATGATAATCACAAAAAGCGTTGTCATCCCACCAAGTTGGTTTAAACTGTCCTGGATCGTATTGTCTTGGTTCCTGCAGTTGTATGAGGTTGTGTTGTAACAATTGTTTGAACACCGACTCAATGGGTTCCCCTAAGGGAGTGAACTCACGTTTTTGGAATCTCCTTGTTTGTGGACGTTGAGTATTTGAGACCGTGTTAGGAGGTTGATTGACAGCATTAAGCGTGTTAGGAAAAGTATGAGGTCCTTGTAATGTGAGGAGGGGTCTTGCTTGTAATGTTTTAGCATCCACCACCCCATCATTGGTGAGATTTTTGTTGCGAGACCATAATCTGTTTTTGTCGGTGGGGGCGTTTTGTATGATAGGGTTTCAATTGGGTGTTGTCATCTTGAGTTCACCCTTTTCAATGAGATCCTTCTCTATTATCACCCCCTTTTCCACTAGTTCCGAAAAAGATATGCAACAATGTACCCTTAAGTTACTCCTGAGTTTTGGATGAAGGTTTTCTTGAAACATTGTGACCTTTTGTTTTTCTGGTATCTCGACAGGACATCTACTAGCAATAGTTCTCCATCTCTGGAAGAAAGGAATGAATGTTTCACCTTCGTCTTGTGTTGTATGGCACAAGGCTGCTATATTTATCTCATGGTCAATGTGGAAGGAGAATTGCTCCACAAATTTCTCGACTAGTTCGCCCCAAGATCTAATGCCAGAATCTAAATCTGATAACCATTCTAGTGCCACTCCTACAAGACTTCGTGGGAATAGCCTCATAAGATACGTGGGATCGTAAGCGACATCTATGCATATAGTAGAAAATTCCCTGATATGTTTGACTGGATTGCGTTTGCCATTATACTTAGGAAGATTCAGTATGACATATCCATGAGGGAAAGGTGTCATGTACAATGATCTATCAAAAGGGAATGGGCATATGTCCTTTGGTGAAAATGATTTCTTAGTTGAGACCGACATGTTATCCATTTGCGTTTGTAATGCGTGCATTTCTGTTTGTAGGATGTCAACTTGGGTCAAAGATGTGCCAGGAGGATTATGCGGATCCATGTATGCATTCTGAAATCCAAAGTCTCGTGATGGGTTTTGATTGAACGTTGGCATCTGAGGTGGATTCAGATTCAGAATGTTGGTAAATGTATTCTGGTCTGGAGTCGGCATAAATTGGTGTTGACCTGGGTTGTGTGTAAATGGATTCTGAGTACCACTCTGTGAAAAGGGATTCTGATTCGGAACTGATGTGAAATAGTTTTGGCCTGGAATCTGGGTAGACGGATTCTGACTACCAATCTTTGAAAAGGGATTCTGATTCAGAACTGATGTAAATTGGTTTTGACTGCTAGTTTGGAAAGGTGGATTTTGATTGCCATAATGGAAGGAGGGAATGCCCCCTGTTTGTGTAATCCTTGGTATAGTACTAGTGACTTGAGCACTAGGTATGGCCATCGACTGTGGTAAGGTACCCATAATGCTAGTAGTAGGTGTGGTTGTTGATTGCGCACTTGTGACACCGACATAAGATGTATGGGCTGATGTTTTAGGTCTTTTACTCCCACTAAGAGGACCGAAGGGAGTAGATGATGAAGCCCCTGTAGTGAAACTAAATCTTGATGTCATGGTAGGTGTACCAAATGGGGACGTATGGACTGTCGTACTCTGTGTAGACGTGCTAGATGGCATAGTCGTACTGACTTGAGGTATAGTAGTACTAGCAGTCGTAGTATTTTTCCCTTGTGTAGGTTGAGTTTGTAAGGTACTGATATCAAATCCTAGAGGTAAGGTAGCACCTTCAGCTAGCAATTTTCCTAAGAACCGTTGATGATTGCTTGCTAGGTACTCATCTACAAAAGAGGCAAACTCAGGGTCCTATGCGGCAACCTCTATGTCTTCTATTGTAACATGTCCTTGAGTATTTCTAGTGGTGAATTTGTCTAATAGAGTCTTATGAGGTCTTGAAGAAAATGGGTTGATGAACTCGTTTGGGTTTGACATGTTTTCTCTCTCTCTTCTCTTATACCTAGTTTCAACCATGTAAGACAAGCTCAATATGCGGGAAATGCAAGACTATATCTAAAAACTGTATGACTCTATGCTATGTTTTTGGAGTTTTCTTATGCAAAATAAGGGATGTCCTATGATGATACTAGTATAGACTCTAAAGGTGCAAGAAGTCTAAGTGAGACCCTAAAATGATCAATTCTATAAACCCAAGGTGGAGGGACCAACTACCTAAAGTCAAACCAAAGTGTCAATTTAGATAAGTCAAGGAACCAATGTAGGACAAAGATCAAAGACAAGTTGAGTTTCCTAACTAGACTGATGAGCTAGGATGACTCTCTGTAGGATAAAATATAAGATGATAAGACTAGGTTCAATGACAGATTTCGTTGACACTATGACCTTTCTAGAGTATAGATGGTGGACTACTCCTAAAGTTTGTAAAAGTGACCTTTCTAGAAGTCTAATGCAAAGTACTATGAACCCTAAGATGGAGGTAAACGCTAACTGAAGACAACTATGGTAATGACTAAATGAACCTAAAGGATGCAAAATTGAGCAAATCATTTCAGGTTTCTGTTTCAAAGACTGTTTGTATGAAGACCACTGGAACTGGTATAACCCTGCTAACTGGACAGTGACTGTGAATTTTGGATATTCTGGTAATCAGACAGATGCATTTCAAATTTAACAGTTGCGGTCTAGACTTACAAATGCAACTCAAGATTACCAGATGTGACTCAAACTGACAGATGCGACTCAGAATACAACGCATGTGGTGTTTTCAGAATAGATGCGAGCCAAAATAACAGATGCGACTCAAAACTACCTGATGTGACCTTTATAAATCAAATGCGAGCCAAACTGATAGATACGACTCAGAAATTACAGATGTGACTCAGAAATTATAGATGTGACTCAAAATTAACAGATGCGACTCTAAAAATTAGATGCATGTTTCTAGTGAACAATTGCGACTCTGTGAATTTTCAGTGACATGAAATTTAAACTGACTCCGTTTTTCGTGATCAAATTCTGACAATCAAAGACAATCATAAGACAAAGTGTTTTCAGTTTCAATTTTGGACTCAAAGAATGTTTAAAGTGATAACAGACAAGCACATCCTAATAGGCCAAAGGCCTAGGGTTTGTATACTTGGTATAGCCCACCAGTTATACCCCGGATTGGTGATGAACACCTTTCCTTCTCAAGAGTGGATAACTTAGGAATTTGGTGGCATTGGCTCCCCTCCAAGGCTCATTAACGTCTTTCAAGCACACCAACTCTGAATTCTTTGGGCAATGACCTCCCAAGAACTACTATCTCTACTCAAGGGGATCAGTAGTGAGTATCTTTGGGCATGATACTATACCCTGCACTAATACCAAGCAACGGCCACAAATAGGCTGGTCTCTACAACAAAGGGTATTTAATTCGGGCATTCCATTCATGGGGTGTGATCCATACAGCACGAGTCCCCTTTCGGATCCATCTCGTCGGAACCACACTCGTGATTCTTGGGGTTTCCCCAAGAACCCACTTTTGTATACCGGCTGGAAGTCCCTCGGGTTCAGGGTGCTACCGGTCTGAGTCGTTCTGGGGTGAGTACTTTTTCCCACCAAAACAGGCCCAAGTTCTAGAGTTGGTAACCATTTCTCTTACACCCAGGATCGCACGGATGCGCAAGGGAGAGGATACTTCGGTGTACCAAATCGTAAGGGTGACCAAACTTGTGCTTTCGCACCAAACACGGTAGACACTTGTTAATTTTAATCCAAATGAAGATTTGCTATGCTACCAAACAATCTGTTTCAAAATTTAACTAGGGTCTTTGACAAGCGTCCTGCAAAAGATATCATTAGTAATTTTCAATATTGTCTTCGTCAATCGTCCTGCAAAAGCTTGTTAACTCCAAATGGCCACACGCTGAAAATCAGATATCAGTAACATGAAAATTAATTGAAAATTCTAGATTGCCGAAAGCAGAAATAAAATTTTTACCAGTCAATTGCATCATTTCGTTACTAGTTAGATGCATCGTTTCTTTTTCAGTTGCGGCTCAGGATACCAGTTGCGGTTTAGGAATTGTCAGATGCGTCGTTTCTCAGTCAGATGCGGTTCAGAAACTCAATTGCGGTTCAGAAACTTCACATGCAGTTCCGAAAAATCAATTGCAGTGCAGAAACTTCACATGCGTCATTTCGTATGAAATATCTGCAAAAACAAAAATTTAAAAGATCTACGGATTCGCGAAGATGGTGTCTTCACGTCGGGTTCACCAAAATGTAAGGCTGAAAATGAAACAAGCCTTTGCACAATAGACAACAAAGATGATCGTTAGAAGCACACATGCAATACAAATACTAAATCTAGAATGCAAATTCATACGTTAAGCAACAAAGAACATGGGAAAGTAAAAACGTAATTAAAACTGAAACAATCTCACCAATTCCAAACATATTTCCATGATTCATCTCGATTGCCCTTCTCCATTTTGCTTGTGTAGTATAATTGCCCTCAGATTTTCTGTAATTCGTGCAAGTATAGCGTAAGATAGTGATTAGCAAAATATCGAAGATTCAAGACAAAGTTGCTCTCAAAAGTTATAAGATTTCGTGAGAGAGATTGGAATGAAGAATGACAAATCAATTTATAGAAAATTGATTATTCGAATGACAGGTCAAGATTGAAAGATCAACGGATGGTTGAGATTGAGAGATTAGACATGCATTTCAGATAACTGATAGAAGTGACATGAGTGATTCGAATTAGAAATAGAATTAAAGATTAAATAAATGGTTTAATCTTCAGTTCGGCATTCGAAAACATAAGAAATATCTTTGCATGACAAAGATGAAGATTGATTAAAGCAACTCTCTGTTCGAATGCACGCACAACACTTAATCAATTAAATAAGAATATTTAATTAATACGCATGTACACACAATTGAGTTAGAAGTGGATGATTGAATGGTTAGACGAAGAGATTACTCGAAGACGCCACTCAGACATTAAATCAATAGTTAACTGAACGATTAAAATAGATGTCGAGTTGAGTAAAAGTGAATACTTAGATAACTCACATAATTATCTAAAATATAGAAGAATGTGTTAAAATAGAATTAATGAATTCAATAATTCATTTAATTCAGGACTCGATATTCGAAGGATAATTAAATAAATAAGATTTCTTTAATTAAATGACAAAAGGGATTTTAAATGAATAATTAAATAAATAAAGAATTTATTTAATTATAGTTGGAATATGATATAGGTAAATTAAATAATGATTTATTTAATTTAACCGGAAGAATAAGGTTAATTAGTAAGATAATTAAATAAGAAGCGTTTATTTAATTAATTAGATAGAATAAAGAAAAGTGAATTAATTAAATAATTGAGATTATTTAATTAATAGATGAATTAATTAAATAATTAAGATTATTTAATCAAGACCATGAAGAATACAAAATATAGAAGCCGTAGGCTAAAAACCAGATTTTGGTGTCTACATTTCCCTCTTGGCATGAATCCATATGCAAGCTCCCTTTTTATTTCTTTAATCCTAAAAAATAGATAACATCATTAGTAGCTCACATGTTAGAAAAAATCCCATCCATAAAATATCTGAATTAAACTTGAATTAAATTTTGGCCTTTTAAGAAAACTTTTCATTTTTGGAAATTTTTATTTTCAAAATTTTTTCCATTTCAAGAATTTTCATTTCCAGGAACATTTTAAAATTTCAAGGAAAAAAATTCCATTTTGGAAATTTTCCGTTCGGAAAAATGCATTTCAAGAAAAATTCCATTTTGGGAAAAAAATCATTTTTGGAAAAATTTCCATTTTGGGAAAATTTTAGGATTTTTGACGGGTCTTGGATTTTTTGAAAATGGAAATTTCAGAAAATCTGAGGTAGCTTGGATTTTCCCATGTTTAATCCTCATGGAAAATCTGAGGTACCTAGAATTTTCCCATGTTTAATCTTCATGGAAAATCCGAGGTACCTAGAATTTTCCCATGTTTAATCCTCATGGAAAATCCAAGGTAGCTTGGATTTTTCGAAATCCAAGCCAGGTCAAAATCCCCTAAATGTCATAACTTTTTTTCTAGAAGGAATTTTTGAAAAGTTCAAAACGCAACCCGGCCTAATTTTTTGTCCTCTATCCATGGATGCAAAAGAGATTTTCATATAGCATTGAAAATTCACTTCAAAATTAATTTTAGGGGAATCTGAGGTAGCTTGGATTTTCCCAAGTTTATTTCTCATGGAAAATCCAAGGTAGCTTGGATTTTCCAGAATCCAAGCCAAGTCAAAATCCCCTAAACTTCACAAAAAAAAATTCTAGAAGGAAGTTTTGAAAAGTTCAAAAAGAAACCCAGCCTAATTTTCATCCTCTATCCAGGGGTGCAAGAAAGATTTACATATAACATTGAGAATTCACTTCAAAATCCCCATTTCCAAAATCTAAGATAGGTGAATTTTCCCCAGAGCCTCAAAATATTGCCTTCATTAAACTAGTCTGGACTTAATCCCAAAATAACCTCCCAAGAAGAGCAAAATTGAAAATTTGACCAAGCCAAGATGCAGAGATGCAAAATAAAAAAGAGGGTCCCCAACTCTAGTGGGGCGTGTGTGCAAAAATTGCACAACATGTACAATTTACATGGAAGGATAATCTATTTCAAGAGAAATAGGATTTCAAGAACTGTCCATGTATTGGCAGTTCAAGAATTTCACCTGTTAAGGACTGTAATAAATATGAGTCTTCCCCATGCATATCAGTAATTAGGTAAGGGCCTAACCACAAAGGATCAAATTTCCAATGTTTACCTTTATCCTTCATCCTTGCATTGCACATTAAAACGATGCTTCCCAACTCAAACTTTCTTTCAATGGCCCGTTTTTTGTATAGGTGCTTAACTTGCAATTGCAACTTCTCATTTCTTTTATGAGCTTCTCTTCTAGTTTCATCAAGCTCAATCAACTCATCCATCCTATGCTGCATCTCATTAGAAATGACACTATCATATTCTTGGAAAAATTTGTACATCTTTATCAGATTGTTATGTGGTATTCTAGCCTCAACCCTATATACCAAATTGAAAGGGGATTATCCAATGACCCTTTTCACAATAGTCCTATCATCCCATAATGCAAGCTGTAATTTTGAGTCTTAGGCCTTCTTATTCGTCTCAATCACCCACTTGATAATCTTCATTAGGTTTTTATTGCTAGACTCAACTTGCCCATTCCCTTAGGGGTGATATGGGGATGAATAAGATATGCTTATGCCATGCTAGTTACAAAAATCAATAAAATCCTTAGACCTAAAACACATGGCGTTATCAGAAATAATTCTTTCAAGAACTCTAAACCTACTCAAAATATTGTTCATCAAAAAATCAATGACAACTTTACTAGTGGCTTTCCTAGTAGGAATGACTTCAACTCATTTTGTGAAGTAATCAGTTGGAACCAGAATCCAAACATGTGCTCCACTAGACTTCTCATACATTTCTCCAATAAAATTAATACCCCATTGTTGAAAAGGAGCTTGTGCTGACACTACCCTAAGTGGTAAGTTTCTTGAGAACTTTAAATTTCCCATAAACTTCTGACAAGCATCACATTTCTTTACAAATCTATGTGCATCTTTGAACATGGTTGGCCACCAAAACCTTCTCTCAATATCTTATGGGTGGTGGTCTTGGCCATGTAGTGAACTTCACAAGATCCTTTATGCATTTCAATCAACAAATCTTCTGCTTGAATCCCATCTACACACCTAAGCAGGAGACCTTCCGGGCTTCTCTACCATAGTTCACCATCAATAATAACATACTTGATTTTGTGCAACTTTAGAGTTATTTTCTCTTTGTGAGGCATACCTTCAGGGCATTGCATGGTTTGTAGATATTCAACAATTATTCTGTACCACCCACAGGTTCGCGTGTCACATATGGGTGCAACATTTTCATGCTCAACTTAGTTTATTTGGTTAGCTTCCAAATTTGTCTTAGCCATCAATTTGGCTAGACCTTGACCTCTCACCAACTTGGTAATCTAGATATTGATGTCGAACACTTGAATCCTATTGATCCATCTGCACTGACGACTTGTGGTCTCTTGTTGAGTAAATATATCTTTGACTATTGTTGTTGGGACATATGCTGCAACTGTAGCTCCAATCAAATATGGTATGAAATTTTTAACAACTTTAACTAGAGCATATGCCTACTTCTCTATGGCAGCATACTTTAACTCAGCCAACTGTAGTGATTTTCTAGAGAAGGCAACAGGTTGCTCAAAACCTTCATCATTCTTTTGAAGTAAAACCCCTGCTACAGTATGTAATGAAACAAATGTGAATAATTGAAAAGGTTTTGAATAGTCAGGGGTTTAAGGATAGGTGCTTCCTTGATAGCATCCTCAATAGCCTGTAAAGCTTTTAGAAGTTCATTTATCCATGCTACTTTCTCCCCTTTCTTTAGCATTTTAGAAATAGGTCTCATAGTTTTAGCAAAATTAGTAACAAATCTCCATACAAAGTTAATTTGTCTAAAGAAGGATTGTATTCCCTTCACATTCTTGGGTTGTGGGATCTTATCGATTGCTGCTACACATTTAGGATCAATCCTGACCCCATCTTTTGACACAATGTGACCCAACAATTTCCCTTCTTTAACTCCAAATTGACATTTCTTGGGATTCAAAGAAATCCCATATTCTAAGGCTCTAATAAATATCTTTTCCAAGTGTGAGCAGTGAACTTCCTCCTTACTATGGGTAGTAAGATCATCTTGATAAATGACAAGAAACAAATCATTGAAATCAGCAAAAGCCACATCCATGGCTCTCTAAAAAGTGGCTCCAACATTAATCAAGCAAAATGGAATCCTTACATATACATATGCCCCCCATGGCATTGTAAATGTAGTTTTGAATTGTTATGATTCTTTCACCATGACTTGGTTATAACCTGAAAACCCATCCATCATTGAGAGGAACTCACATCCAGTCACCTTCTGCAACATTGCCTCCATATTAGGTAGAGGGTAATTATCTTTTAGATATTCCACATTCAAATTCCTAAAGTCTACACACAACCTCAAGTCTTTATTTTTCTTTCTGATTCAAACTAAATTTGAGACCCATGATGAGTGTTTTATGGGCTTTATAATCCCTACATCTCTTAGCTTGGTAAGCTCTTCTTGCATTTTGGGCTGCAAAGTAGGGTTGATTGGCCTCTATTTTTTCCTAAAAGTCTTTGCCTCAGGCTTTAGTGGTATCTCATGTTGAAAAAAATCCTCCCTATAACCCTTCAAATCATCATATGACCATGCAAACACATGTTTGTATTTCCTCAACAAGGCAATTAACATACTCCTCACATGGGGTTTCAGCTTCTTGCCTATATGCACCTTTTAGGAGAATTCTCTGTCCCTAAATTTATCTCCTTTAAATCTTCCTTATGGGAAGATGCTTGCTTAACATTTGACTTGGCAAGGCCATCAAAGACACCATACAGTGCGACGAGCACTTTGGGAATCTTATTTGTCTTTAATTGAATGCTCTCATTCCCAAATAACATCTCTTTCCCATCAACCTCAACCACAAATGAACCAAAATCAATATCTTGGCCTTTGTATTGGTCAATGCAGTTCAAGAATCTCAAAATGTCATTGTCATTGTCATCATCAAACACTTTCTAATTAAAAATGTTGTTAGGTACTACAAGCCTAGTCTGTACTTCTATTCGTGAGACACCATCAAAGGTAATATCATCTAATTTGATTGCAATATTAGCTAATAATTTTGTCCTAACATTTTGTCCTCTTTCAATCCAATCTATGCCAAAGGAATCAAAGGATTCAATAGTATCCCAAATTTCATTCTAGTATTACCTAAGCCTTTTATTTTTTGTAACAAATCTAGATCTAATATGAGAAACTACAAACTCATAATCCCCTAGCACTCTTAACAACTTAATGCCATGTTTGGAAGCTAATTTCAACCCAAGCAAGAGAGCCTTGTACTTAGCAACATTATTTGTACAAGAAAATTGTAACAAGGAGTACTTGAAGGTTTTACCTTGTGGAGAGATGAGAATAACCCTTGTGCCCGAGCCTTCCTTTGAATAGGCTCCATCAAAGTACATAGTCCAGAGGTTGTCTTCTTGTGAATCATCAGAAACCTCTCTATCAATAGGTGTAGGTTCAACATCTTCTTCTAGCATCTCTTCCTCAATCTAGAAAGTGTCTAAACCAATATCCACAAAATTAATCCTCACTAGTTCTTCAGGTTCCTCAATGTGTTTGATCATGTGAGGATCTCTCTGTTCTCTAGTAATCTTGATATCTTACTAGTCAATGGAAAAAGATGCAAATGACAAGTCACACTGAATACTTCCACCAATGGAAGTACTCCAATATCTTGACAATAACATCCCATAAGTTGGTGGAATGTTGATAGCTGTGATACTCATAAACATCTCCTTCTTAGGGAAAGTTGCTAGTTTATATGGAACCTTATTGATTACCTCAATGATAGGCACTTCCCTTGAGTCCATAGCATAGCACTTTCCATATGTTCTATCGACCTTTAAGCCCATTTCTTCCATGATCTTTACTGGCATTACATTGTTTGAGGCCCTTGAATCTATCATGTAGTTTCTCAACAACTTTCCATCAATGATCAATCTCAAAAAAATGGATTTAATTGGCTTGGATTGGTAGTAATGGTGGTTCCCAGATATATCTTGGGATTTTCATTAATCACTCCTTTGACCTCAACATTCTTTTCTTGGCTTGTGCTTGCTTTAGGTTGATCAACTATCACTTTATCCTTCCCACTAGAAACAATACTATTGATAAGAGTAACAATCTTATTTTTGTGCTCCTCTATTCTCATCATTTCTAGGAATGGGACTATGAATTTGACTTGAGATAATACCTGAAACATATCTATTGGAGAATAATTCAGTAACTTAGGGAGTACAAATTATGTACGAATTACCTTCTCACCTTGTCCTTGAACCTTTTCAGCACTGGGTTTCACATTTTTGTATTTCTTAGATTGATGAATAGCTTCACCATCAATTTTCACCGTAGTTCCCTTTTTGGCCCAAATTCTCATCTCTTTACCCTCCTTGGGTTTTGACTCTTCTTTCTTGTTCTCTATTTTTGCTCCTTTGTTTTCTACATTATTTTCCTTAATAAACAAGCTACCCGAGCTACCCTGATTACCACTCATAGTTCTATTTCTAAATGATAATCATTCCTTGCCTTAGTAGCCAATGCAATTGTATGCCTTTCAATTTCCTCATTTGAGGGTCTCCTCAAAGAAACATTGTCTAACTCAAGAGTGTAGACTATGTAGTCATTCTCTCCTTCATCTAAGAATACTTGTGGATGATAAGAGTTCACCTACTGCCTCTGAACATCCACATCACTCTTGTTAATCTCATGATCTGAGGAGTATTCTTCGTAGCCAAGATCTGATTTGGTCATGAGAAAATTTGTTATTTCATCCCGATCCTAAAGAGAATCAAGTCCTCCTTGATCATCTTGAGATTCTTCTACCGACCTAGCAACAACACATTGCTATGAAGAATGAGGAATTTGATACACTCCACACCATGGAAAGTCATTGGTAACATTGGTGGAATTCTTTTGCAAAGGATCAAGTGTACCCTGTACATTCTTCTGATTATTATTAACTAGATTCCCATTACGCCAGTTTGTATGATAGGGGTAGTCCTGCAATCTTGGGGGCCTTTCATTTCTTTGGAACTATAGCTTGTCATTCTTGGCTACCTTTTATAGTAAGCTAAGAACCTGATCTAACTTCTCATCAGGAGTTATAGTTTTTCCATCCTTGTCATTTTGAGCTTTAGGGTTTTTTGAAGCCTTAGGGTCTTCCCTGCTTCCTACTTTACCAGAGGCTCTCCTATTGTTTTCAATGTTGACTGCCATCTTGTAGTTCTCTCTCATATTCTATGGATTCTTATCTCTGAGTAGATAACACATCTTACAATCATAAGCATTACAATAAGTTACCAAACATGCATCATCATTAGGTCGTAGATAAGAAGGGACTCTAATCATAGCTTTCTAAAATATTGTATTGAATTCAGTGACCATCTCATTATGTCCTTTAGTGTTTTTATTGAAATCATTCAACCTGAACCTAGGATTAGTCTGATCCCCATAATGCTCTCTGAAAAATTTGTAGAAAAACTCCTTTGAATCAATACTTGCATTAGGTAACCCCCTGTACCAATCCCTTGCATCCTTGGTTAGGGATTGCATAAATTATTGCATGGAAACATTGTCATCCCAGAATTCAAAATCTTCCACAAAGCTTTGGAAGGCTTTCAAGTGATCTTCACCACTAAAAGCATTATTACCAGCAAATCTAGGGAGATGCTTCCTTGCATTATCTGGGACAGAGTTTGGATAGCCAAAAATATTGTCAAAACACAATTTCCTATACCTATTAGTTTGAGGTGGTCTCCTAGGATATATATCCCTATGAGAATCCCTTTGTTCATCATCCTTTTTATTGTCATATTGATCTACATTCGTACCTCATCCACTTCCATTATTACCACCACCCTTTTTATTATCTTCTTCACCATCCTTAGAATAAGAATTACTATTCTTGTTATCCCCTCCACCTCCACTAGGAGTATGTCCTCCAGACCTATTCTTTTGAGATCCACTATCATTTTTCCCAGAGCTTGAAGACTCCAAAGTTGGTATAGACATTTTAAGGAAGGCAATTTTTTTGGCCATTTCTGCATTGGCAGCTTCAATTTCAGCCTTCTTCAAGTCCTCCCGCAAATTTTCATTTACCAACTACTATTTCAATAGTTCAGGATTTAGGGGTGTTGCAGATGAAATGGGATCAACTTTAGGGTTATTAATAGGGTTTTTGGTAGATGAAGTGTGGGTATTTGTATTATATTGGTGGTGAATGTATTGAAGGTATTCTTCTGGGTTTGATCCATGGGTTTCTTCCCATGTTCTACAAATGATGTTTTCTTGGGAGGATCAATGGTTTTAGTAGTGGTACCAATTGTTGTATAAGTGCTAGTAGTAGAGGTTCCCATCTAAACTATTTCCTTAGGAATTTTAGGAGTGATTTGGGCTTCTATTTTAGTAGCACTCTCTTTAAAAGCTTTACACCTAGCAACATCAACTTTCTAGCTCCTAGCATCCCTCTCCAGATGCTTGGATCTAACCCATCCTCATTTTCCTTTAAGTCCTTTAGTCTCTTCTTTTCTTCTTGCTGAACAAGCCAATTTTCTTCTTCTTCCAAGGCTTGCATATCCTTTTCTATATCTTCCTCATTTTCTAAGAAGTTTGCATACTCACTTGGTGCAGGGGTATGAAAGGTTTGATCAACTAGATCTTTCTCAGGGGGAAAAAATGTTTTAGGATTAGTAATTTATCTCCTAGGGTTAAATTTTCCTCCATGAAAAATAGACCCAACTCCAAGCATTGGTGGTTTTGAGAATTTCTTATTCCTATCCCAAAATCCCCACCTATCTTTTTCTCTAGAAATATCAAGCTTATTATCAAACACTTGTTCAACAAGAAAAATTCCTTGACCTTCCTTAGGTATTTCACCCTCATTTAAATTCTCATTGGAATTTACACTATTTACTTCATTATTGAATGTAGGAGATGCTCCAACAAGAGATTCAAAAAAATTACCCGATTTAGTAGTTTTCTTCTTCCATAGAGGTTGTTTATCCTTTGTAGGCTCGAGTTCCAAATTCTGTTTAGGATTTTTCTTTGCATGACTTCTAGTTTTCCTCATGGTGTCAACTACTTTGTCAGAATCCTTCTTCTCAGGGTCCCTTTGAGATCTTATTGTTGTACTGGTATGAGAAACTTCAGAGTCACCACCCACAATGTTGGGAAATAGAAATTGATTATATCTTGACTTGTTATTTGTAACCTCAGAGAAAATTCTAAACATAACCCAACACAATATGATAGAATTGACCATAATTTGATGCATTAATTGGATATGACATATGTAGCTTTAATTTTTGAACCAATAATTCTTCCAACAAAGAATAACAAAACATTTGACTCTAACTATACTAGATCTGCACTAGAGACTTTAAATTTAGTTAGGTCTCCAATAGAGTCGCCAATATGTTGGCTCTTTTAAATACCAACTCGATCTTCAAGGAAGCCTATGGATTTTCCAATTCCAATTATCAGCAACCTAAAAGGGGTTGGGCAATGAATGAAAGAAAGCAATTTCACTTTCCTCCTGCACTTCAGGTTTTGCAAGACCTGGGAGGGTGATCCCACAATGTACTTATAATATTCCTTTACAAGATCTCCACATACATTGCATATTAAGCTGATGCATTCTCATATTTTTGACTTGATAAGTGACAATTTGCAAGAAATTAGTGAATTCCTTACACCTTTATAACTTGGAGCCGAGAATGGGGAATTTGAATGATAACTACAACAACCATCATCATTATGAGTAAGCTTTTAATTAAATGAATTGTTCTCTGATATGATACAACTGATTAGATATGTATGAATTTTCTTAATACATAGAACAGTGCATTATCCTAGGGTGACGGGGTCAAATTCACAACAAACTATAATACAATTACAATAACATTTGTCATTTATCGACTATTATGGATTTTCATTACAAATTCATAACTTTGCTTTTCTAGAAAGACTATACTTAAAGATCCTATGACTTAACACACAAACCAGTGACTGAATTAAAACGTTTTAATCAAATACTTGAATTGAAGCAGAAATGCAAGCACACATCCAACCATGTGAATTGGAGACCAATGAGACAATCCTTAATCATTTCATTGTTGATTCATGAACAAATACATAGGAGAAAATCTTCTTGAAATTTTCCATTATCAATTTTCAAATGCTATAATTTTTGCAAAAAATTTAAGCTTAATGTGAATACAGACTCATAACCTAAGACTCAACAATAAATTTTATATCCATTTTTATGTTTATTGCGCTTCATGAAAATATTTCCTAAGACTACCTGAGGTCAACCAAAAAAATTTAAAGACCCCTGCACAATAGCCTTAAATTCCCTTAATTAAGACTAAGGGAGAAAACAAGCTTCAAGCTATTGGTTGGTCACATTACATTTCAACTTGTATTTCAAAATATTTCATTTCATTTTGACCCCAAGGAAGTTACATTTACACTTGAAGAAATGTGGGGAAATACAAAAAAGACAAAAAACTTGTAGAAGCCTATTGAGCACATATTCTCACTAGTTGAGGATTCCATGTCATCACATCATTTAGAAAAGAGCATGAAATA
The DNA here is from genome assembly GCA_007258455.2 of Sequoia sempervirens. Classification (NCBI taxonomy): domain Eukaryota; kingdom Viridiplantae; phylum Streptophyta; class Pinopsida; order Cupressales; family Cupressaceae; genus Sequoia; species Sequoia sempervirens. Next base: position 416,462,590 of record VDFB02047230.1, on the reverse strand, counting down.
TGAAAGAAAAATAAAATATAAGGAAAATAGGAGAACCTAGCTGGATTACCATGTGCACTTTCAACTTGAGAGGATATAGATTTTTTTAAATAATTTATTTCAAAGGCCAGACCTATATTATACTCAACCATGTTCTATATCCATCTCACCATCCATATGGCTTATTCAACATATTTTTCCATCCAATTTTTGTATTCATCCTCTGTGGGCCAATTGGTATCCAATAGTTTATGCACCTTTGTGCTATATGCACTATACCTTGCATCAATTGTCACCCAGGCCTCCTTCACAAATTTTTCCATGACTGTTTCAATCTTGATGAAGTTTTCAATCAAGGCATTGGGTACTAAAAATTCTAACTTGTCATCAACATACACCATCTAGGGACATATGGCTCTTTGATTTTTGAACAGGGCTCTCCATTAGGTATACTCTATTATTTCTCCATCCTCATTAGGGATTTTGGGTACACCTAGTTCTTCCATATCTCTGAAAGCTTTCACTTTACCTTGTAGTTTCCCACCAATTCTTTCATGGAAACCTGTGACTTCACCAATGGTTTCAATTCCTTTGATTACATCAGGAAGATGTGCTAGAGCTTCAGAGTCTCCCTTTGCATTTGTTTGAATCTCCCTTAGGCTGTTAAATCTGCTACTCCACTTGTTCCAAGTGCTCATGAAAACTTCTTGGGAATGCTAAAACATTCCATATGCCACATGGATACCTTTATAGGTTAACTATGTTGTTTATGCCTTAAGAGAAACTTTGGACCTTCTATCACCTAGGATACCTTCAGCCATATCCTTACTAATATTGTGAATACCTTCTTGAAGCTTATTCTTCTCTATCTTAGTTGCTTGGAGCTCCCTTTTCAATGCATCAATCCTCAATTTTAGGGTATCCTTATCTTGTTATGAAGTTCCAAATGGAGAAGTAAGCAAGTTCTTCTGACTTACCTTGGTCACAGTGGCTTTCACTTTATTATACTCCTCAACTAATTTGTTGTGTTTATCCAACAATTTCATATATTTGGCATGAGAAATTTTTGTCGTGTCAACACTCAAGATAGCTGTGTGCATTGTTAACCTTGTGGCCTATGGAGCTGTCATCTCTAAAGCTCTTCCTATGATCAAATCTCTTGAAAGGCTAGTCATTGTTCTACTGAGTTTGCACCTCCCTAAATCTAGTTTTAATGACCAAGTGGCTAGTGCATGTAAACTAGGGCGAAACCTTGAATCAATTTTTTTCTCATGAAAATTTTCCTTAGACACCATAGCATTTGGGTCATTCTTGATTACATCTAGATAAATTATTGAAGATAGGTTCCATCTTGGCATCACCAACATCCCACTTTCTTTGACTAATCTTCTAGCTTCCATAGGATTCATTTGCTCAATTTATTCAATAATCTCTTCTTTAGTATTCTTTCTAACATGTTCCTATTGTGAGGGATCAACTCCCTCCAGTGCCATTTGTATTCTATCATTTATTACTTTAGCTTTTAGTTCAACAATGAATTCTCTGAATTCTCTGGTTGTCACAAAGGAATCATCCTTTAGAAATTTGGCACAAGCTAGAACCCTCGTATCATTGTCTTGGATTTCATCATAATCCCAAGGTACTAGCCTATCATCTGGAAAAATGGTTCCATTACTTCTCCAACATTAGGGTATGAGAATTCATGCTCAATAAGCACTAATTCAACAGATAGTTGTTGTACATTACCCTTAACACCCTATGCCTCATCAACATTTGTAGAAGACAACTCCATAATAGGAATATCCTCAATGTCCACTAGTTGTTGTTGCATTTCTAATGCTATGGGCTCCTCTGGTTGACCACCAATTTTTAACAAATGATCTTGCAAAGCACTTTGAGCCAGTTGCTCTGATTGTTGCACCTTCTCCAGAAAAGTATCATCATTAAAATCACTAAGGATCAATTCCATCCTCTTAAACTTGTCAGTGATGTGCTTGTAAAGGATATCATAGTGGGAATTCTTGGTAAAATCCCTATGCTCAACCTCAATAATTTTCATCCAAAATTTCTCTTTATCCTGGACAACAGCCAATGTTGGCAAGTTTATTATCACATCCTCCTTGAAGTAGAAAGCATGGGATCCATATCCTAAAATTTCTCTTTTCATATTTTCTCTTTCAATGAGCCCTTCTGGAAAAATATTTTTAGTAGGGGTCGTATCCATTCTTACATTATTTATCATTATGCCAAACACCTCATATGCTTCCTTTGCAGTGACAACAAAATAATCAAAAGAGAATTTTTTTGGAATAATAGCAGCCTTTTTGGATAACCTAAAATTCTCTACATCACAGTTATCCATTTGCCAAATTATTTCAGTAAAAACCAGCCTATCAGAAACAAACCTAGGCAATAGATGTAGTGCCACAGTAGTCCCATAACACGTGATGACTGTGCAATTTTCATACAAATACCAATCTCCCAAATTGCACTCATAATTGGGTTCATCACCACATTCTCTTTCTCTCAACAATGCTTGAATTGTTTTAGAAATTCTCTCAACTGGCTTCAATCCCATTTGTACTAGAATAGTATGCTTTATGGCATTGCAGAATCCAACATAGTTTAAATTTGGGTAATGAAAATCCCAAATGTATGTCCACATTTGGACAAGAGATCTATGACCCTTTTCATCCACTTGTCTCAATTTCATGACTTGACCAAAAACCTCCCTTCCCTGGTATAATATCATATGCATCAGTAGTGAATAATGTCTAAATGTCAATTGGGTTTTTCTTTCTTTCAACCTCATCAAGTCATAGTGCAACTGCTCAACAACTCGATTAGCATAGTCAAACCACTTGTGTTTGTTTTTATGTTGAATATGCATGATCAAAACTAATATCCTTCCATCACACTTCACTCCAATCACTTGACACAACATAAAATATGTGTATCTGAAATAATTTGCAAATTCTTCACAATCTAATGGTTCAACTTCTTTGATTGCAAACACAGAGCCCTTCTCTCATCTATGCTTTGATAATTCACCTCTTCTGAACCCAAACCTGTATTCAACATATTCTTTCTATGAATTTTCCATATTAATATTTTCAGTAGCATTAGGGTTCATTCTCAAAACCTCTATGAATTTACTCCTTTTTATTCCCATTATACTTCTACCATCTCTATTTGTGATTACCCTATTGACATCATCATATATTTCTGGGAGTTGCAACATTAAATCAAACTCCACAAAAAAATTAGGGACAATCAATTTCCCAAATCATAACCCTAGACATTTCAAGTGTGGTGTGGAGCATCTCTTCTTTTGAAAGTGTACAAGAATAACTCCCATCCAGACTCTAAACAATAATGTCACCAAATCCTTCTACAAGGTCCTTGAATTTGGTGGTTAATATTCCTTCCCTAGTGGCCTTCTTTCCATTTTCCTTGGCATCTTATGGCTAGAACTTGTCCATGAAATGGACATAGTCCTTTGGTTGACCCTTTTTCTTTTGGGTTCCTTCAGATGTTTGAGGTGGGTCATGGGAGACTTTTTGTTTTTTCCTATTGGGTGTGGGTTTTGAGGATGACTCACCATTCTGACTCATCTTGACTTCCTTATGGCTTTCAGGTTTTAATTCAAAATAGGTTTTGGAATTGATATTCTATACTTGACAACTTAAAATTAAATTTGAATACAATTTATACCCTTTTGCTTTTATCTCAATTAGAAAATTACACTTAATCAAGAGAAGCCACGAACCCTAGTTCATCATCGAAAACAACCCAAACATTTTGTTTTAATATGCCAATTCTTGCAAAATAACAAGAAAAACTAGTGGGATTCGATGACAGCTTACCTAGGAAAAAATCTTCTAGAACTTTTCTCTAGCCTGAGCTCTAGTTGCTCCAAACTCTTCTTCAACTCCTCCAATGTTAGAATGAGAGGAGAATGCAAATACAAACCCTTTTATATGAATTTTGTGTAGTAGGTTCACCATTAATGGCACAAGAAGGCTCATGCAAGTGAACAATTACTCTGTTAGTTTCCCATTCTCATTTGAATTCGAACCATTGATTTGCTTATGTGAAAATTTCATCCAATAGCTCACATCATTCCATAATCTCTATGGGGACCTACTAGTGATTTGATAAATACTTTGATGATGAGTTAAGAAGCTACAATGGATACTTCTCCATAGTCTTTGAGTATCGCTCATCACATCTTCTAGTTTTTCATTTGGATCTCATCAAATTATGGATGAGAAGCCAACGATGAGATATTAGCCATTGATCTTGATCACGGGGGGATCTTAGTCAGAGACCCAAATTCCATCCCTTATCGCGTCTTCACTTTTCGTTGTTCAATCTCAACCCATGATACACCAAGCCCATGTGATGGGAGAAACTCCACCCATTGGCTGTCATAGGTTTCTTCTTGGAAAACATAAGACAACTGACTATAGTGATAAGGCAGGTGATGGGTTAAATACTTAACCGCATCACTCATCAGGGGTTGCTTTCTATTGGTGGAAATGTAACACATGATGGGTGATGAACCTAGTATGGTAAGAAAGATAATGCATTGCTCATCATAGGATGGACATGGATTATTCGAAAGGAACACACGATGAGCGATGAACCTCTAGCGGTAAACTTAAGTGGTGCTAAAATGCACGTGGGTATAAGTTTTTTTAAAAGGGGGACTCCCTAGGTTTGATGGGTGACTTAAATGTTGGGGCCGATTAAATAATGATGATGAAGACCATAAAATGCCACCTAAGCAACCAATTACTTGATTGAGTCAGTCAATGAGAGAACATAAGCCAAAGGATAACCATGGGTGCCAATGTAAATAAAATATTAAACCCTAGACCCTAATTGCAATACGATATGAGAAATTAGAAATGTGACCATGAAATTGAAGGGACCATAAAAAAAATTTAGGGTTCCACCAGGATCAATTTGATAAAGTAAAATAATTGAAGGTGCTTCCACCTAAGATTTCGCACATGCCAGATAACTTTTCCTTAGATTTACCTTACAATTATGTCATACAGAAGTATATCATCGATATTTCTTCTACGAGATTCCATGGCCCCATTGCCATTCCATATCAACATTTAGTCCCATGACTTACGCAAGGTGGGAACCCACCCATCCAAACCTGGATTCTGCCAAATTGACTAAACAAGTTTCGAATGGTAAATGATAATGAATTTTATGATCTCCTAAAAGTATGTGGATACAATTAATATTGAATTTCTATGTTTTAACTAACATTTATCCTCTTGATCTATCAACGCACTTATTGCACCCTTTGTGTGCAGGATTTATGGAACTTGTTAAGGGTCTATTGGAGAATCCAGTGGAGAAAGTTAACAAGGGAAAGAGACTAGCCAAAACCCCTAGAGGGAAAGAAGAGAAAGAATAGATGAAGTATCAGTTTCATGGGGTAGAGTGTACTTCTAAGATCATGTCCAATTGGGACACAATCTTTGACATCGAACTTAGGCATGTCAACATAGATGTATTTAAATAGAGTGTGATGATTAAACACACAATAAAGGAAGCCTTAAGAATCAAAGAAAGTGGGATTTCCAAGGCAGTAGGCTTTCCTCCCACCCTAATTGCTCAAGAACTGGTAATGGCTTGTTGGGAATGCTACCACCCACAAAATAGGAGAATAATCTCAGAGGATGGGAGGGTTCTAGTAGACCTATCTACTCAATCTATCGGCAAGACATTTGGCATCTTAACCTTTGAAAAGATGGAGGAAGTGGAAAAGGAGTTTTCTCTACAAGTATGGCTACTTGACCCCATTGGGTGCAAATGAACAATAAATCAAACATGGCCGAAGGATAAGAGGGCTAGTCCTAGTAAGGTACACCCAAAAAGCTGTACAGAAGTGACTTCATGGAGGAATATAATGACTTGGTGACCCTCCTGAGCAAGGAGATGGGCCTTCCCACTACCACACTCTTTGAAGAATGGATCTTTTACTTCGTGGAAGAAATCCTCCGAGGGATCACAAAATTCCATTGGAAAAATATGATAAGCAACAATTTTTATGATCAATTCATGGTGGTGAAGAAGACCTCTAGATTCTACATGACTTCATATTTAGTCTACCTCCTAGCAGTCAAGTTCCCATACAAAGGATTATTCTATGCTAGAACACTAGGAACAAAGAAGGGACAACTCAAAGTATATGACTGCTATCCCCAATTACAGTACAAGAATTTCAAGGACTACAAAAGAGTCAATGATGCCTTCATTGGGAACATTATTAGGAACCTAGGGGGAGATTACCACAAAAGAGTGACACACAACACCAAGACAGTCATAAATGGTTTTGGGTATTTGTTCATTCAATTCTCAAAATTCACATACATCAAACCAGAGGGATTCTTAGGAAGGCCCTACCGACTGCCTTGCTACCCAAATGACCAAATAATATTGGTGGATCTTACTCTATAGCTACAGACTACCCATACCCTGTTAAGCAAAAAACATCATTCCAGGGTCACATATCCCCTCACCTTTGGACAAGGAATGTACTCTTGCCTTGCTACCCCATGCGCAGAGTACTCTAAGAAAGAGTTGGCATAATACAATTTTGAATTGCTTATAGATAGAGGAGGCATGGACCCCCATGAAAAACTAAAGAAGCAAGTTGGAAAGTAATACACTCACCGACCTAACATTGAGGAATTTTGGGTAAATTGTGATGATGATAAAGAGTTCCAGAGGCGGAATTATATGAAGATGACTACCTAGTTTGTAAATTCTATTGATTTATTCATTTTGTTTGACCAAATTGTCGAAGATGATGATATTTTAGATGAAAGACACAGTGCCTTGGTTTATGTTCCATTTCCAATAGTTGATTGGGCTGAACAAGTGGTCACTGACCTAGATACTATCACCTATCCCATTGAACAAGGACCAAGTAGTGGATTGATGGGAAAATAGCTCAGTTGCAAGAGCAAGGCACAAAGTTGACATATGGAGAGCTCAAGAGCGAAACAGATAGTGGCACCACTATAGGCTTTTCAGGTGAGGCTCCCAAGTATTCACCTATCACTAGCTCAAAGAAAAGGAAAGAAGCAACTGAGAAGAAGCCTAACCACAACATATATACAAGGAAATCAATGAAGGGGCATCCATCTAAAAGTTCAAAGAGAACGGGAACCTTTTTTCTAGAAATGGTGAACATTCGGGAAGGACCCCAACATGAAGAGGAAGAAGAGTCTAAATAGCCTTTCTCGCCGCCATCCACCACTTCCATTCCTCCATCCATTGTTTCCACCGTACTGTCTCCTTCCATGCCTAAACCATTACCTATATCATCTCCACCCACTATGGACATCTTAGTCCACCTAACTGACTACTCTAGTGGTGGTGTTAGAATCTTCCTCTTCCACCACTTCCCCATTGTCATCCTCCTCACTCCCACCTCCACTGCCCACCCTTTCCACTCTACTTCCTTCCTTTCCAACAACTACTATGGCACCTCTCACCCTGTATCATGCCTTTGAAGCTTATATACAAAATGTGCCGATTGAGCTCTCTAGAGAAATCCTTGACCCCAAGGTCTAGGCAGTAATGGTCTAGATTTTTGTTGCTTTTCCTCTCCCTCCACCACCTATTGATCCACCAAAGATGGAGGGGAAGATGCTAATTTATAAAGAAATGGAGAGGCTCAGTGCAGAGCAACCCAAGGAAGTTGTAAGTGACACTACTAAAGAGTTAGAAGAATTAGATAGGGATGACTAATTTGAGAATCCTAAGGGTGGAATAAGTGTGAATATAGACAGGGTGGCCTCAGATGAGGAAGCACAACAAAAAACTAAAGGGGGGGTGCTAATAAAATTGATTAGTATTATGAAGTTGAAACATCTAATCAAGAGCCAAATGAAGAGCAGCCCCAAGAGCACATAGACAAAGAGGCACACCCTAAGGAGCATCACTCCAAGGAATGGAAAATGAACATAGATGTTGATGTGGAAATAATCGATGAACCCTCACAAGTTGGCCAAGAAGAGGGACCTAAACAATAAGAAATGCTTTTGGAAGGAGAACGGGAGAAGGATAAAGAAGAAGAAAAGATAGAAGAGAAAAGTGCCAAGTCCCAGAAGAATGTTGAGGTTGGGCTTGAAGTAACTAAAGGGACAACACCAGAAGAATAAAATATTGTTGAAGAAAATATAGTATCCTCCAAGATTGACAAAGGGGAGACCATGATACAAGAAGAGGAATCAAATGAGGAAAGAAGAAATGATGAAGATATTCCTAGGAACAAGGAGGATGAACCTTAGAAGAAACAAGAAGAGGATGATCATGAATCCCCAAAATGTCAAATAGAGGTCCCCACATGGCTGGAGTAGCAATTGAAAAAGAAGGTTCTCATAGTTGTTGACCCCAAGGCTCGGTTGGAAGCCATACTAGCTAGGGCACAAGTGAAAACCTCCAAGGAGAAGAAGCCCAAGATTAGGTCTCACATCACCACTGATGCTACAGGGTCAAGATAATTTCATGTGGCCACTCCTATTGTGGAAAAAGATGCAAGAACTATTCAGGGGTGGGACTACCAAGTATCCACTATCAACTTGTGCCCAATGTCTCATGAGCAGAAGATTAATGAATTCTAGGGGTCCATCTCTGTTATAATACAACAAATGAACAAGGACCATTCCATGAAGGAGAAATTAAAAAACATAGGTGGTAGAACTGACCACCTTCATACATCAGTGGAATTCATTAGGAGAAGAAGCTCCAACAGAATCACTTGCACCCACCTTGATCTCAGAGGAGGTAAGCAAAATGGAAAGAATGAAGAAATAGACCAAGTCTACCTTAGACTAGTTCAACTGGGTGATTTAAAATGGTGATATGGGCATCTATCGTGCAACTAGAATTCACAATGAATTTTGAGTTTTGTAGAAGGAAGTGGAGGACATAATGGACGTCTACAAGGAGTTACCTAAACTATATAGGATAACCTATTTGAAGCTAGAATGCATCCTTAAGCTCACTTGAGACATTTGGGAGAAGGAGATAGAGTTTCGCAAAGAATATCATTGGCTACTCGAGGCCTAGAAACTAGGTTTTGAGCATAGGAAGGGAATTTTGGAAAGGGCCATATGAGAGTTAGAAGCTAGTCATGAATGGATCATGGAACATTGGGTGGATTAAAATGAATATTTAAAGATGATGACATGTTATGAGATTCCCAACCTAGAGTTAGATCTAGAGAAGATCAACAAGAATTTCATAAGAAAATGGAACAAGGGGTTGGTGACACATTGTCACTAGATTTTATGAATTTCATTGCAAGGGCCTTCACTGAATCAGAGCAAATCATCAAATCTATGCCAAAGTGCACCAAACATCAGGACTAAATTATGAAAATATTCAAAAGAGTGGCCTTCCAAATCTCCAAATCTGACCTTTCTGAAGAAAAGAAGTTGTTGGTAGTGATTGGAAAATTTGTGGAGTATGCAACAACACAAAATGAGGATGGAAAGCCTATTATAGATGATGAATATCTACTAAAATAGCTGAAAAGGATAAAAGTAAGCTAAAAGGAAAAATAAACTAGGAGACAAAATAGGGTAAAGGACAAAAATCTATTTTTATATTGTAATATATTGGGGGTTTTATGAAACCCTAAGTAATAATGAATCTAAGCTACTCATTGTAAATGAATCTTTTTCATAAATTCTACTTTTTGAAAAATATAAATAGAGGCATCCCCTCATTTTTAAGAGAGATGAATTATTGTGTAAATACATGCTACTAAAAAATATATGAGAAAATCATTGAGTTAATGGTTTCTTGTGTATTGTTCTCCATGTGTGCATGATTCTATCTCCAAATAGTGTATTTCATCTTTGTTATTTCAAGTTAATTTTATTTTCGCTTAGTAGTTCAAGTTGTTCTTTAATGGTGGATGTATGCTATAGTGCTTGATGTATTTCTAGCTCATACTTTTGGTTGTTTGTTGATGATAAACTATTGTGTAAAGTTAGTCTGAGCTTGCTTATTTTTCTGCACCTAAGTTCAATTTTTTATTCATGCTTAATAGGTGAATATACGGTCTAAAAAACTACAAAGACTCCTTGAAGATTGCACTAATTTTATGAGACTTTGGGTTGTCCCTAATTAAGTAAAATTTAGTTTGGGAAGTTTGTCCACTGTAGCATCCTCCATTGTTACTGTTCACCTTAGTTGTAGGTTTAGGAAAGTTTTAACCCTTTTTCCCTTATTCGATTTCTTTAAAATCTAGAGTTAAACACAAGTTTCAACAGCATTGTAAAACCAAATCTAATGAACATCAGGAGTTTTATTTTTTTGTTTTGAACTTGCAGCCACTGTTCATCATTTCTAGAATTTATAAAACTCCATTTGCAGACCCAAAACTTCCATGCTTAGTGAACCATAAAGGCCCCTTGTGATTACCAACAAATCACATCAACCATTGAGATATTTTTTCAGGTCATGACCTGACACCCGAGAGACCTTGGGGTGATTTTCTAAAACTAGGTTGCAGATTTTCACCTTTCAAGAGAGACATCACACTTTTGTGTTGTCTATGTTGAGAATGTGCAAAAACACCCATCACCAGGATTGGTGCTAGAAGGAGGGCCTGTGAACTAAGCTAGATCGATTTGGGTCATCCTCCTCCCAAATATCTCATAGGATAACAATATTAACACCAAAGAAGGGAGAATTTAAATAGTTAAAACCCCCTACTAAGGCTAGGAGAGCCAAGAAAGGTGAAGCATTATCTTTAGCCCCACCCATTTGACCTCCATACCTTCCACCTCCTACCATCCCTCCATCTCCATCTTCTCCTTCACTTCAAACAACATTTTCTTCATTCACTTCCCACCTCCAAAGTGTTATCCTTACCCCCACACTCCATTCACAAGGCGTTATCCTAGAAGTTTCCCCACCTCAACCACAAGTTGCCGCAACACATTCATTACCACCCCCACCTCTCCTAATGGCTTGGTTGGGAAATAATCCATCACCCTTGTCCTTCAATCATTATCATGACATGCCAGAGAATCTGGAAGGCTTCTATACCGTTTCATCCATGTGATCCACAAATAATAGAAAAAGAACATATCAAGATCTTCTAGATAGCTTTGGAGGATATACAGATTGAACACAAAGATGTGGCTTGTAGACTCTTCCCTTACTCATTGGGGGATGAAGAATTTTATTGATACATCCACCTACCTATAGGCTCCATTACCTCATGGGACCTTATGAAGAACACATTCTTGTAGAAATTTAAGGTTCCCATCAATCCTATAGAGTTGTTCCAAAAATTCATGTCTATAAAGAGGGAGGTAAATGAACCAATCAACTCATTCAATGACAGGTTTCATAGAGCTTACATGAAGTTGGAAACCCCGTATATGGTTGATGATACTTTTGCCTGGCTAGTATACTACACTTCCTTGGATAATCTCATGTCTGCCTTGGTCAAGAGAATGCATCAACCACCTGCAATATTGTTGGATGCATATGCGGAAGCACTGAAAGCTAGCACTAATTTGGGACAACACATTGCAGGTTTGTTTCCCTCATTGGGGCCAACTGCCAACCCTACTCAAATTCACAAACTTACTAAGGCTTTGGCACACCAAAATCCATTGATGAATCTAGTACTGTAGCTATCGATCATGCCACATCTAGGGCAACCATTAAATGAAGCTCCATCAACACCAAACTACTAATAGGCCCCACACCAACAAGCTTATGGTTCACAATCTAAAGTACCTTCATACTTACAAAACTCAAAATTTCTAGCTACCCAATAGAACCAACCTTTGGCACAACCTATTTTTCTTCAATATTCAGTGTCTCTGCAAAATAATGTAGATAGGGAATAGATCGATGAGTTGATTGAATTAGTGAAGAATTTTTCTACCAAGATAACTCATTTGAGGAACCAAAAAGACCAGCTACAAGCTTCTCAGAGGATCATTCAAACCAAACTCCACCAAGATAATCATGATTTCAGTACATCCTTAGGGCATAATTATGAAAGAGTTTAGAATTTAGGACAAAAATTTGAAAGGTCATCTAAAAGGAAGAATAGAACATGGAACACCAGACCCAACAATGGAGGTGTGCCCACACCTCTTGAACCACTCGATGATATAGAAAAATCAATGAGTGGGGTCTACCTAGCTGAAGCAGCATTGTTCAAATGGTGTAGAATTCACAAAACTAGTCAGCATTCTGAGCTTGACTATCTAGGGTTCCAAACCACAACATAAATCTTTCAAGTGGAGGTTCAAAATGTTGTAGATGGCTTGAGCTGTAAAGAGATAATCCCTTCAAAACCATATGACTTGGTGTTGGTGGTCAACCAAGCCCCCTTCCCCCAAAGTGACAACAACTCACCCGAGAAGGAGGTTGCACCAACAAAGGGTGATGTGGAAGAGGTAAGTAAGCAAAGCTCCTTATCTCAGTTTTTTGATTCCATAGATAATGGTCCTAAGGATGAGGAAGAGTCACGTGAGGATGAGGTCCATATGTTCCACCAATGCACAACTGCTTACAACTTAAGAAATACACAAGTTGGTGGTCCTTTCACAACCTCTACCCCACCTAACAATTTTAACACGCCACCTGATCCTAATGCCAACAATAATCCGACCTATCCTAAAGTGTCTACCCAATATTTCAATAGGAATAGGTAGAAAAATATAACTCAAAACCAACCCACCAATACTGCCCAATGCACCTTCTCTAAGGTGGAAGTCAACTAAATGGGGGAATATGTGGCTGAAGAATTAAAGAAAGTCAAAGTGAGCCTATAGAACTTTGAGTTGCTAAGGGTACCTAATGTCAGAAACACCCTCTTTCAATCGTTGAACAAAATTGCCCCATCAAAACCAGCTCAAGAGGTAGTCATAAAGAGATTTTCATTTGACACCTCCAATAATGAGCCCATGATTAGGGAAATCATGGGGAAGAAACCTAATTAGCCATCTAACCAACAAACTAGAAAAAATCAACCAACAGATAAACCACCAACTAAGGAGCAAAACCGAGTGCAAACAAAGGATAAAAGAAATGACAAGGACAAGGCTCAAGTGGCTTAGGCTGATGCTTTTGTAGAGCTATTTCAAGGGAAGTTAGATACCCCTCCTTTTCTATTAACAATTCATATATTTGGAAAAAAAATTGCATAATTGTTTGCTTGACTCAAGAGCCTCAACCAATGTCATGCCATTCATAGTATGCCAAGCACTCGAAATAGCCTCAAGTCTATCCAAATGTAAGGTGACTCAAATAGATAAGACTGAGGTGAACATTGTTGGGGAGATGAATAGGATCCCTATGCAGATTGTAGCAGACCCAAGGGTGCATCAAGTCATCGATATCCAAGTTGTTGATATTCCCAACTCTTATGGCATCATATTGGGAAGAAACTTCACCCTATCTTTGAATGGTTATGTTGCAATAGACTATTCACATATGTGGCTGCCCTAGAAAGGGTTGCCTAACCAAATTCATATTGAATGAGATCCTCAAATGAAATTTATGATAACTAAGTACAACAATACAAATGAAGTGTTGTTTCCAAAGACCAAGTTAGGAAATTACTTTCCCATCGCTTACCAAGGTAAAGAAGAATGGGCAGAGGAGGTCCTTGTGCTATGCAATTCCACCACCAATTTGGTTCCTCTTCCTAACAACACAAAATTGTTGATTGAGTTCAAGGATAAGGAATGCTTGGAAGATGGTTTCCCTGGATTGCTTGATGGCTTCAAAGAATTTATGTTGAAACATGTGCAAGACCAACTCAGTTTAGGAGCTAGGATGGCTTTCAAAGAGTTTTTGTTACCTAGCTGGTGCAGAGTGTATGATGCAAGCCATTCTGAATTTGAATGTTTCATGTTCCAAACGGATGTATATCATATCAAAAGGTAAAGAGGGTGTGGAAGAACAACAAGATCAAAGCTATCCCAAGTACAAGCAACCACCCAAGGATGTATGGATAGACATGCAGACAAGAAAATATGTATGCTCCATTAGCTTCAAATGCAAGAGCCCCTCCAAGTTCTAGACGTTGCGCTTTGATGGATCTATGTCCAAGAAAGGAGAAGGAGTAGGATTCAAGTTAATCAGATCCATAGGTAACACATAATTTGTTTCTCATAGACTATAATTTTACTACACAAATAATGTAGTAGAATATGAAGTGCTAGTTCATGGGTTACTCCTAGCTTTGAGGAAGAAAGTCAAAATGTTGCAAGTTTTTTGGTGACTCTAAAATAGTGGTCAAGCAGGTTAGGAATTTATACTCATGCAATGATAGGAGGTTAGAAAACTATAGGCATAAAGTATGGGATCTCATAGAAGGGCTAGATGCATTCAATATTTAGCTGATCCCTCGTAACAAGAATCAAACCACTGATGCCTTAGCCCAAGTAGCTAGTACCCTCCAACCTTTGTCCCTGACTCGACTAAAAAATTTCATCGTGGAGCTCACCTCTACCCCGTTCGTACTTGACAATGTCATCAACTTCCAAGTGTTTGATGATGACAAACATATCATTGATTTCATCACCAATTCAGATGTATTTGCATCCCAAATTATAGATGAAGTGGAGCCTGAAGAAGTTGAGCTTGATATCGAAGAGGTAATCAATTTAAAGATGAACACAATACTAAGGGGTATGGTCCAACTAGAAAGGATATTTGATTTAGATCACATAAGAGATCAAGATCAACAGGTTAAGAAGGAGTCTATAGATAATCAATTTGATGCTCACAATATGGGTATTGTAGAAGATGTTAAAAATGTGTTTATCAAAAAAGTATGCACTTCAGAAGAAAGGAAAGGAATTTTTGACACCCTGCACACTTATCATGATGTAATAGCATGGGGGTATGAGGACCTCAAAATATATGACACGCCAATCATTACTCATACTATTCCCCTCAAACTGGGCGTGAGGCCCTTCAGGTAGCAACAACATCCAATTAATGCACTACTAGAACCCATAATATTCAAGGAGGTATAGAAACTACTATCTACCTATATCATTTTCCCTGTCACACATTCCACATGGGTGGAAAATCTAGTTCTAGTCAGAAAGAAGAATGGAGAAATTAGACTATGTAGCTTTTAGGAACCTAAACATAGCTTCTGAGAAGGATAACTATCTAGTGCCCTCACTAGATGAAGTGCTAAAAATAGAAAATGGTTCTCAAATGATGTCATTTCTAGATGGCTACTAAGGATATAACCAAGTAATGGTACAGTATGAGGATAGACATAAGATGGAATTCACCATGAAATGGGGAGCGTTTGCATATAGAAGGATGCCATTTGAATTGATCAATGCAAGAACAATGTTTCACTTTTCCATGAACATATCCTTTAAGGATCTCATTAGAAAATGCATCATAATTTACATTGATGACCTCACGGTGTTTTCAAAGAAAAGAGGAGAACACATCTCCAACTTATGCAAGGTGTTCTAGAAATACAGGGAATTTGGTATTTCATTGAACCAAAAGAAATGTATCTTTGTATTAACAAAAGGAAAATTGTTGGGACATGTGATTTTGAAAAAGGGAATCTCCATATATCTAGAGTGTATACAAGCCATTTTGAAGATCCAACCTCTCGGTAGCAAAAAGGAGATGAAATCCTTCTTTGGGAAAATCAAAATTTTCAGGAAGTTCATCATAGGATTTGCGGAAATAGTCAAGCCGCTGATAGTTATGCTCAAGCAAGATGCAAAAGTAGAATGGAAACCAAAAGAAAAATAGGCCTTTACTAAAATTAAGAGGGCTATTGCAAATGCTCTTGTGCTGGTCATCCCAAATTATTTAAAGCCTTTCTACATCTACTCATTTTCTTTGGATCATTCATGTGCATACATGTTAACATAGAAGGATGATGAAGGAAATGAGCACCCAATTTCCTTCATGAGTGCTCCATTGAAGGATGTTGAATTTTGTTACCATAATGTTGAGAAACAAGCATATTCCCTGGTAAGAGGAGTCATGAGATTCAAACATTACATCCTAAGAAACAAAGTGTTTGCAATTGTTCCAAACCCAACCTTTAAGACCCTATTGATGCAAAATGAACTAGGAAAAAGAAGAGAAAAATGGGTCACATTGTTGCAAGAGTACAACATGGAGAGTCAACCTATGAAGCTGGTCTGAGGAAAATCTCTCACATGCAGAATGGTAGAAATAGAACCAGATCTCACAATGCAGCAGTATCATTTGGAGGATGTTTCCTTGGATGAGTGGTATGACAAGATAGTGTACTACTTGCTAAATAATAAATGTCCACCATGATTGCAAGGAGTCTAGAAATGTGAATTGTTACTAAAAATTAATAGTTATATGCTAAAGGGAGCCATGTTATACAAAAGGAATCATGAGGGAATTTACCTTTGATGCCTGGGAAGGGTAGAAGTAGTTGAAGTGCTAAAGTAATTTCATGAAAAGTTTGACACCGATCATGGACCAACCCCTTCAACAGCCCATCAGATCCTACGGGAAGGGTATTACTGGTTGATGTTATTCAAATATTCTTACAATCATGTATGATCCTACCACATTTGCTAAACTATTGCCACTAAGGAGAGGTATGTTGTTTTTCCACTACAGCCTATTGTCGAGGTAAGGCCTTTTGCTCAATAGGGACTCGACTTCCTTGGTCTGGTAAACTACCCATCCTCCACAGGCCATAGGTACATTCTAACTGCTACTAATTATTGCACTAGATGGACTGAAACAATTTCTTGTAGGCAATGTACGACTAAAGTAGTTGTTAATTTTCTAGAAAGTTTTATTATAAATCATTTTGGTTGTCCATTTTCCCTACTTTGTGATAATGGTCCTACATTTGCTTCCCTCAATTTTTCTAGTTGGGCATTTGATTATGGGATTGTGCTCAATTTTTCATCAAACTACTATCCCCAAGGGAATGGGTTGGCTAAGTCTATGAACAAGAACTTGTTGACCATCACACATAAACTGCTAGACAAAAACTTGAAGGATTAGCACACCCAGTAGTGTTTTTCTCTATGGGTAGATCACACTCATCATAAAGAAGCCCTAGGAACTTCTCCATACCACCTTGTTTATGGCCGAGATCCTATTTTCCTAATCCAAATCGAGATTCCTATGTTATAGTTCATCAATACCTATTATGAGGAGGGAGAACGCCTTGAGATTCACTTAGTTGAGTTGGTCCATTTGGAGGAAGTCCATAACGAAGCAATAGAAATTTTTTTCAAACATTAGGGTGTAGTCAAGAGATGGTTCAACCATACATCCATAGTTAAGGCCTTTAGAATTGTTGACCTAGTGCTATGCTGAGACAAGGCCCATGAGAAGAAAGGGGGACATGACAAATTCAAAAAGCTACGGGTTGGCCCCTTTCAAATTTCTAATATTTTGGGAGATAATTCCTTTCGCTTGAAGACACTCATTGGAGAGGATATCTCATTGCCTATCAACAGGTAGTACCTCAAGCATTATTTCATTGAGGGTGTTGTTTGATCTTGATGTAGTGGTTGTGCTTAGCCTTGTGAGAGGGCTCACTTTGTTACACATTCCCCTTTTTTCCAGGGTTAAGTCTTCATGAGTTACCAAAAGTTTTTGTTTGCTTCTGTGAATTAGGTTTCCTCACTTGAACTTGACTGAATCCTTTCACGACTATCTTAGATCACAAATGATACACACTTTAAATACTCCTGATGAGCTATATGATAGTCATCATAACCTCGGCAAGTGAAAAATATTAAGTCTACTCTAGTGACCACTGTGATTTCCAAACCCACTACAAGTTTCATTGCTTATATAGTTGAGCAAAAGAATATCATAAAGGAAAAATATGAAAAGAGAAGGAAAAGAAGAAGATATTAAAAAATAGGCAACTATGTCAGTGTGCAAGCAACTGTATTAGGGCTATGGATGTCTAGTTGACAAAAGAATGATGTTCATGGGATTGTAGCAACAATATAGTCGAGGCTATGGATGCTTGACTGGCAGCAGAGCAATGTCCAAGTTACTTTTTGAGTTAGATTATCTATTTATCTTGCCCAAGGTGATTGGTCACTGTCCACTATGGTTTCTGGAGGAGAGGAATGAACTCATTGCACACACTTTTGAGATTTTTTGTGACTTGATTTAACTAAGAATTTCATTCTCCTTTGAGCCTTTAATTCATTAGGGGATAGTTGTTTCTAGTCTACAAAAATAGAGATTTTGGGTTCTAGATGAATCCTTACGCTTGGAACGCTCAAGAGCATTTCTCTAGTGGAGTCACCATTTTTTGTTCCTTTAGTACACATGCCCCATTCAGACCAAGTACCCTCTCTTTTTGTTTTCACCCTTGCTAGGTTGATTTCACTTTTTCCTCATTTTGTGTGCCCCTATTTTGATTCTAGATTGGTCATGTTCCTTTAAGTTTGCTAAAATGCCTTGGCCAAGTTCACCTACCCAAATTTCACTAGGTTCTAATTCATTGCGAGACTCACATTGCGGGCTTCCACCCTCCATTAGATGTCGTGTCCATCTTCCCTAGCGGACCCACTACTGTAGGTTTCCTTCTGTGGATCATTGTCCCTATTTCGTTGTTCTCTATAGCTAACCTTCAATGTTTTTCTACAGTACGATCTCCACACCTCAATTCTCCATCTAGAGCTCCATCGAACATCCACTGTGGTGTGGGTTTCTGCACCTCACCTACCCAGTCCAAGGTTGTACCTACAATTAACACCCTCATTAATGGTGAAATGGCCTATAAATAGAAACCCCTTAGTGGTCATTTTCAAGTTCCATTTTTAAATTTGAGAGGAGAGAAGGAAGCATTTGCACATGCGGGAGAAAGCTTGAGCAATCAAATTTCCCAGTGACTAAGGTGAGCTTCACTAGCCACTATAGCTTCTGATTTACAAAGATTGATTAGGGTTTTTGAGTAAATAAAATGAAAACACCAGAACACTCCAAAATCAAACCCTAGTTTGCTAGGATGATACCACCATCATGAATTTTGAGCTAGGGATTTCCTCCTAGAAGTGTTGCTCAGGACAATGAGGTTGTAGACACTGAAAAACATCCTAAGTTTGCAAGTGCCATTTTTCTTGATTGTCATCCTTCGATAATTGAATAATCTTAATTATTCAATTATGTTTGATCGTATTCTTCTATTAATTAAATAATTCTAATTATTTAATTAATTCACATTCTTATTTCTATCCTGATTGATAAAATAAATTAATCATGTCACTAATTCCCCCTCTTCTTTAATAGTTAAATAAATCATGTTATTTATTTAATTATTCCCTTATCATCTTTTCACCTATAGTTAAATAAATACCATTAATTATTTACCTATTCATGGTCTTTTAATTCTTATATAGTTAAATAATTATTAAAATTATTTAAGTATCCCATCTCACCTCCCCTATTAAATAATTAATCTAAGTTAATTATTTAATGTCTAAATTTCACCTCTCCATTCTATTAAATTGATAAATTTAATTAAATGCTCCTCTTTTCATTTTCTCCAAATAAATAATTTGAATAAATTATTTATTTGCCACTTGTCCCCTTCCCCCATTTCCCTCCATTTTCAAATAAATAATTTAAAATAAATTCTTTATGCACCACCTGGTCAAAGATGCCCTATCATTAACCCCTATCATAGCCGTCAAGCATCATACCTATCATGATTCCTCCAAGAATAACATATTCTTGGTGCATCAATTATGGACCATTGATCTTGGCATCTTTTTGAGACTCAATCTCAACCATCCATTTTGTAACCTCCCTCTCATGCATCCTCCACACTTGATCTTGTAATCCTTCTAGAGGATTAATCTCATCCATCCATTCGAAAGGTTGTCTATAAAAGCAACCTTTCTCCTCCATTTTCACCTTAACAACTAATCTTCTCCAACTTTTTTGCTTACTATTTGTAGGTTTTGCACAAGTATTCCAACAAATATGAGGGAAAAGTTACACAAGAAGAAGAAGAAGAGCAAGAGAAGTGAATCAACCTTAATGGGGAGTAATTTATTTCATGCTTTGCATTTCTATTTCTCTATATTATTTTGTATTCTCTTGTTGATGAGGTCTTATTAGTCTAGAGGTGTTAGCTATCATTAGTCTAGGCTAGAGATTAAAAAACCTCATCTCACATTGGTGAACCCGACATGAACATACTTTTTGCAAATTTTTCATATGGATTTAACTTTTTTTGTAGATTTTGAGTACAAAATGACACAATTTTCAAGTGCAGCAATGCATTTGCTAAGAAGGGATGCATTTGTCAAACACAACAATGCACTTGTCTTGGAATGATGCATCTATAGGAGGTATCCATGGGTGAGAAAATTTAAATTCAAAAATGTGACACATCTACCAAACACAGTGATGCAATCATCTACTAGGTAAAAAGTTCTAGTTTCAATATCTTTTTCTTCTTTCTTTTGATTTCTATAAGTACATAATAGGGTTTTTGGGTTCTAATATTATGTCTACAGTGTGTGGCCTTAGGTGGGGACTCCCAAAACTATTTCCTTGTAAAGCAACAAAAAAATTGAGTTCTCAATCTTTTTTTTATTTGGGTTTTAGTTTAAATCTTTCCTTGCATCTTGGTTTAGTTAGTAGATTATGTTTTTGGTTTGGTGCTAACCCCTTTTTGGTGCTAACTTTGAGTTTGTGCAACTTTTTTGTTGGTCTAAGACTTTTTTGTTGATACTAATAACAAGTTGTTTTATAGGTTTGAATGTCTAAGAATTACATTTTGAAACCACTTTTATTGTTTTAGATTAGAAAACATTTCATTTTGGTGCTCTAAAATGAATGATTTTTTTTTCTCACATAGCTTTAATTAGAGGGTAAAGAACACCATGTCTTAGTGTTTGAGGGTGGTAGGTATTATGCTCTCACCTTGTACAAAATCAGTGATCAGAAAGATAGACCCATCTAATTTTGTGTTTACCCATTAGAGGGCTTGCCTTAGTGGGAAAAAGTACTCACCCTAAGGGAACATCCCAAGCGGTAACAGGCTAAATTGAAATCCTTCTAAACAACTATATAAATTTATGGTTGCGAGGAAAGTTTGTAGTCAATAGGATGGTACATGATAGTTCTCCTCTAGTATCTTTATGATATGAGAAACCCTTGTTCTAAGGGCTGGGAGACCTCTCGAGGGAGTTTATCATCATATCCCCTAAACCAGATGCCCTTACTAGACACCTTATTTTCTTTAGAATCCTAACCATTTTTGGTCATTGCTTGGTATGGTGTAGGCTACAGTAACATGCCCGAAATTACTCACTACTAACTCCCTTGAGTAGAGATAGTAGTTCCCAGGAAGTGACTACACAGAAATCCAAAGTTGGTGTGCATGTAGAAGTGAGTGGCATGGAGGGGAGCCAGTGCCACCAAACTTCTAAGCTATTTTCTCTCGAGAAGGAGAGGTGTTCAACACCAATCTGGGGTATTTCAGTGGGCCTATACCAAGTATACAAACCCTTTCCTACTAGGATTGTGCTTGCTTTATTGTTACAATTTTACATCAAACCAGCCCTAAACAAAGTAATTGATACTATCTGCTATGTTTTCCAATCATATTTCATCATAAATAGTCAAAAACTTGGATCAAAACCACTAAAAAACACTAAAATTGTCAAAAACACAATTCTGGAACTGCAACTGTCAGACACAAAACCACAATTGTCACTATGAACCACAACTATTAGCTTAAAGACCAAAATTTTCATTCTGAGACACATTTTCTAGAAACAGACCCGCATCTTTCAACCGAAGCTGCAACAGTGAAATGCAACTAATAGAAACTAAACTGCAATTGCCTACTAAATAAAATTTTCTAAAATTTATGTCCAGAATATGATCAAAACCAGTTTACAGTGAACTCTATCTAATAAACCAAAGACTTGCAAGTCTGCCCAACTCATTTTAGCATACCCATTAGGAAAACATTGCATTATAGGTTGCATTCCTTCATTCACAAATTACACCTTGACTTATAGGCTACATTTAGACCTTTAGATTTTGAACATAGGAAAACCTTTGAGCTTTTGAAAATTCTTGGTTACTTGTTCTACTTGTCATTGACCATTGTCCTTGTCATTTGTCTTGTCATTGCCACTTTTTCAAGTTGAGTCTTGGTCTTGTCTCTTAGTCTTGGTTGTCCTCTTATGGTCAATGACATTTGGAATTTGTTACCTTGGATTGACATTAGCTTGAGTGCCACACTTTGTTTAAAATTTTAGGGTTCCTTTGCATTAGATCACCCTAATTTAGACTACCCTTCCTTAGATTGCACTTTACCCCTTATTCTAAAAGTACAAAAAAAAAATAGATCACTTTACCTTAGTATCATATCAATCCCTCATTATCCTTGCATTTTCATACCCCCAAAATATGAAAAAATACAAAAACATAGATTAATCTCATTATCATCATAATATTGCATTAGTCACCTTATCACTCACTTTGACCATCAATCAATCCTATGGTGTCCTTCAGCATCCATTATCCCCTATCTTTTAGGAATTTTCATCCTTGCATTACCATCCTTGCATTAGCACCCTTGCATTTTCATATCTAAAAATCCAAAAAGTCCAAAAATACAGCATAGTCTCATTGCCATTTTGCATTATCCCCAACTTGCAAAAGTATCACATGGTTGAAACAAGGTCAAAATCCAAACGAAAGGACATGGATTTCTTAAAAAACCCCTTTCCTAATAATGTCATAGATTCAAATCAATCCACACCCCGCAACAACACACTGCAAAGAGAACAAAGTGAACCTTGGGAAGACCTAAACTTTGAAGTAGTCAACAAAAAATTGACCCCTCAAGAGATTGAAAGGGCTTATCAAGATCCAAGAATTTTAAGTATATTTGACTAGCTTGTTAGTTCCAATCCAAAATTTTTTTTCTATGCATTAGCCAAGAAGGGTGCCAAGTTACCTCAAGGTTATGACGTATCAGCGATCATAGAACAAGGAACTGAAAATACATTTGGCATGCCTTCATCACAAAAAATGATAAACATACCCCTTAGGACAGCTACACACATTAACACTACCACCACAACACACATTCCAAACATCCCAACTCATGCCACTACACAAGGTCCAACTTTCACATTTGGAAGTTCCTCAAACACCATGGGTAATACTTTCATGGATCCTCTCTTTCAAAACAAAAATCAAGGGTCCACATCACAAGGTCCCACACCTTTCATTCAATGTCACACACCCTTGAACCAAAATGCAAACCAAAGTTCCATACCCACATCCCAAAACACAAACAAAGGGCCCTCATTCCAATTCCAAAGTGCACCTTCATTAAATCAACCTCCACCAAATAACCCTAGAAAGGTTCACATCATCTCACGAAAGATCCCAAATCAAAACCACAACCAAGGGTCTATTCCACTATTTCAAAATACAAACCAAGGACTTGTTCCATCATTCCAAAACTCCACTTAAGGGCCCACACCATCACTACAAAATTTCAATCAAGGGAACATTCCTTCATGTCAAAATGTCAACCAAGGGGACATTCCCTCACATAAAAACATCAATCAAGGGCCCACACCTTCATATCAAAATGTAAATCAAGGTCCTATACCCTCATTTGTAAACCAAGGATTCAATTTTCAAAATAAAAACATGAATCAAGGGTCTATACCTCAACTCCAAAATTCTATATCAAATATGAACATGACTTTTGAAACCAACCTAAACACTAATCTCATTCCAAATCAAAACAACCCACACCCATACAACAATCAAGGTCTCATATCACAAAACATCAATGAAAATCCAAGCCCAACACATGACCTCAATGGCAACATTATTGCATCACATCAAAACAATGTGATATCATCCCTTGTAGACTATTTGATCCAACACATGCAAACCCTTGAACAAAAAATGGCCAACATGCAATTGGGAACCAAAAAGAAGACATATTATGTGGAGGAGTTTTTCCCTTTTCCATTTGATTGAAACTTATGCATGCCACCCTTTCCCCCACACTTCACAACACCACCTTTTCCTAAATCTAAGGGAATAGGGGATCTAGTAGAGCACATATGTGAATTCAACACAACATGCATGGAAGTTGCATATGACCCCACCTAATTCATGAGGTTATTCCCATGAAGTCTTATAGGGGCAGCCTTAGATTGGTTCTTGCATCTTCCATAAAGCATCAGAACATGGGGTGAACTCACTAACAAATTCATCAATCATTTTTCCTTTAACATTAAAAATGATGTCACCCTTTCAACATTGAGCACTACCAAACAAGAAGTAGGGAAATCACTTACCTCGTTCTACCAAAGATGGCAAGGTTTGGTTAGAAAATTCCCTTGTCACATTCCTAAAAAACAACTTGCCACCATGTTTGTAGAAAACCTTAATGGAGAGTTGATAAGTTGAATTCAAATCCAATGTTGTACAACCTTTGAAGAAATTATTGAGAAGGGATTCCTTATTGTAAAAGGCCTTATCACTAGAGGACTAGTCAAGATAAAGAAAGACAATTAGAAACCCAATAATGAAAAAGGAAAATACTGGTCCCGAAATAAAAATGTCACAAATGATGAATTTGTTGATGCCAAATTGATAACCAAACGACCAATCATTCAACTTAAAGAACCTTCTTCATCAAACACATCCAGTACACCAAGTACCCAAGCATAAGGTCAAAACCAAGCAGTAAATGCTATCCAGAGCAACCAACAAAGAAGAGGTCCTCCCTGTGCCAAGAGAACATACACCCCCTTGGGTGAACCCATCGAATCAGTCCTCAAATGACTTTTGCAATCTAATGTCATTACATTGCCAGATACGAAGAATTCTGAACCTTCCTTGATCAAACCAGATTGGTGGAAAGATGACGAATATTGTGTATACCATCACGCAAAAGGACACAAGACATCTAGATGCTGGACACTCAAGAACATCATTCAAGACCTTATTGAGGATCAAACCATTTCAATTGATAATTCACAAGGAAAAACCAATGCTGATCATACAATATTCAAGACCCCTTTGCAATACCATGATAAAGGAAAAGCCTCCAGTTCAAGGAATAATAACAACAATGCCAACTATGTAGCCGTCAAACATGATTACGACACCATCATCCTTAATGTAATTCCCTTTGATGATCGTACTGCCACTATCACCATAAACAAGCCAAATTTAGATTATGTTGTTGCCACCCATAGAACCAAGATAACTATTCAAGGTCCATCTGCAAGTCCTCAACAAAAGGGACAATATAACCTCTTAGAGTAGCTAGGGAAAACTATAGTGCAAATTTCTATCTTGGAACTCCTTCGCATTTCACAACACAGAGAAATCCTTAACAAAGCTCTGGAAGAAGCCTTTGTTCCTACAAATCTAGATTTCAATGAGTTTTAGGCCATGGTTGGATACCTCGCTATGCCAAACCACGTCACCTTCTCCGAACAAGACTTTTTAGTACCAAAATATGACCATAACAATCCTCTACATCTAGAAGTATGTGTGAACACACACAAGATCAGAAGAGTCTTAGTAGATGGTGGAGCAGGCCTAAATATTTGCTCACTAAAATTAGTGAAGGAATTGGGATACTCTAAGAATTGCATTGACCACACCATGAAAATCAAAATCAAAGCTTATGATGATATCAAGCGATCTTCTAAAGGCGTAATTTCACTCCCAGTGAGGGTTGGCCTAGCCATACATGACACAATATTTCATGTCTTGGATATGGATTTACATTACAATCTCCTCCTTGGCTGCCCATGGATTCATGCCATGAGGGCTATTCCATCCACCTACCATCAATGCCTCAATTTCCCACATAATGACACTGAAATAACTATTCCAGGTGACCCTAACCCTTTCCAATATTGTTCCAACCTCAAAGGAACTGATGAATGTCAAGTTCCCATTAATTGAGAGGCCTCATCTTCCACTTCATCCACCACTTCATCCCACTACATTGATCCATCCACCCTTTTCAAATCATCCAACTCATTCATTACACCTACCACGCCTAAAATCCAAATCCAAGATAAAGGTTGCAGAGAGTAGGATATGAAGAGTCTCTTTTTCATTGGAAAGCTACCTAAGTCACCAAAGTCATATGGAAAACTACATCCTATGCAGCCCAAAGTTGTCATCCACAATCCTCCTAAAACTTTCACTAAATGGGGGGAACTTGCTAAGGAATCTCTAGATGATTACATTCTTACATGGTTGTATAAAGAAGAGGAGGATATTAAAACTAAGAAATTGCCAATTGAATAGTATCCAAAAGGGTTCCAGATAATGAAAAGATGTGGATATGATGGACACAACATCCTTGGTCTAAACAAGTAGGAAATGTTGGAACCTCTACAACCTCCTAAGCTAATAAGTCATCAAGGACTAGGGTTTGTTCTAGTAAAAGTGACTATCTGAGGTATTGGGTCACCCTCAAGTAAGGTTGCTAGTGCTTTAGATGACAGTGAGACACATGAAGAACCTGGGGATTATGATGTTGATTCCAATGAATATGAATGGGATTCCCTATCCTCCACCACTAAATTTTTTGGGGAATTTGACCAAATTCTTACCTTTGACTCTCCAAGAAATCTATCAAGTACCCATTTGAGAATATCCTTGACTAAACAAGAATGACTTCAACACTATTTTAGGAAATCCATTAATTTAGCCTCCTGGGAGCCTGATGACTCTAGTTCCATCTTTACCCTATCTGCCTACACAATGACCCTTGACAATACTGATGATGGCTTACCTCTTTTCTACCCTCAACTTATAGATTGGGACAACAAGGACCACCAAGTTTAGACACTTTCGAGAATGATGAAGCTATTGTTGAGTTCATGGGACTTCATGACCGTGAAAAAGTAAAATTAAAGGATGGATTCAAAGGTGAAAACCTCTTTGAGGCACTCGAGGATGGAGGATGGGATTGTCTCCCAATAGACCAAGATAGATTGCCATTTTTTATAGAAGAAATAGAGGAAGTCAACATTGGAACACTAGATGACTCTAGAATAATAAAGTTAGTAGCATCCTTGACCATTGAGGAAAAGTATGAGTTCATAGAAATATTTTCATAAAGACAAGTCAAATTTGTATGGTCATATGCTGATATGCCTAGATTGGTCCCTAAATTGGTTCTATATCACTTACCATTGCTAGAAACTCTAAACCATTCAAACAGAAGTTAAGAAAAATGCACCCCTAGATCACACTCCTTGTCAAGGTAGAACTTAAGAAGCTCTTGGATGTCAAATTCATTTGCTTGATTAATTATGCAGAATGGATATCAAATCTAGTTCCTATCACAAAACCAAATGGTCAAATCAGAGTTTACATGTATTTTAAAAACCACAATAAAGCTTGTCCCAAAGATGACTTTCCTCTTCCAAACATTAACATCATAATGGATTTAACTGTTGGATATGAAATGCTATCACTAATGGATGGATTCTTAAGATACAATCAGATTTGAATTACCACTGAAGATCAACCAAAAACAACTTTCACATGTGGTTGGGGAAATTTTTGTAGGAATTTCATGCCATTTAGACTAAAAAATGTCGAAGCCACCTATCAGAGAGCCATGACTACAATTTGTCATGACTATATGCATGTCCTTATGGAAGATTATGTTGACGACATTCTCTCCAAGTATTTAGAACAAGGTGGAAACTTGAAAATATCAACTCAGGATAAATCCAAATAAATATGTTTTTAGGGTACAATCAAGCAAACTACTAGGATATATAGTCTCTTGCAAAGGAATAGAAGTCAATCTTGCCAAAGTAAAAGTGATCTTAGACATGCCACCTCCAACCAATATCAGTCAATTAAGGACATTACAAGGGAGATTACAACCAATCCATAGATTTATTGCTCAGCTAGCAGACATGACTCATCTATTCCAACATTTGTTAACAAAAGGCACTCCCTTATATTAGATTGACAAGTGTTAAGAATAATTTGACTGAATCTAGAAGTATCTATTAACTCCACCAATCCTTATGCCACCAATTCATGGAAGACATCTAATACTATACGTGACAACTACCACATCAACCTGGGGGCACTTTTAGCACAAAATGATAATGATGACAAGGAAATGGTAATATATTATATCAGTCACACTTTAGTTAGGTATGAGCTAAACTATAGTCCTATTGAGAAAGCATGTATAGCAGTGGTATTCACATCCTAGAAATTGAGACATTATATGATAAATCACAAAACCAAGTTGATTGCCAAAATTGATCCTTTGAAATATCTACTCAGCAAAGCAGCATTGACAGATAGGTTAGCTAAATGGTTTATGATCCTGAGTGAATATGACATTGAGTATGTTGACTGTAAAGCAATAAAGGGACAAGTAATAGCCAATCAACTGGCAGATGAACCATTAAAAGCAGACCATCCTTTGGTATCTTAATTCCCAGATGAATCAATCCTTGTCATAGACACACTGCATTATTGATAGGACTTCAGATGGTAATAAATTGGAAAATCAGGGACCTTCAAGTCTATGGTGACTCCCAATTAGTGATTAAACAAATTAATGATGACTATGATACCAAGGATGAGAAATTGATGCCCTACAAGTGCATAGACATCTTCAGACTATACTTTGACAATATTCCCTTTGAATAGATACCAAGAATCTAGAACAAAGTAGTTGATACAATGGCTACCATTGGATTTTTCTTGGACATTCCCAACAATGCCTCACAATATGATTTTTTGGTGGAACAACTGTTGATCCCCGCATTCGATGTCCCCAAAACTAAAATTGCATGTGAGCTTGTTGGTCATGAATCTCCTTGGTATAAATACATCTACACCTATTTGCATGACCAAATTATCCCTCCAGACTTGTCCCTTAACCAACACAAAACCTTTATATGACAAGCATCCAAATATTCCATCATCAAAGACACCCTTTATTTTCATAGCCTAGATAGTACCCTTCTTCAGTGTATCAACCCAAATGAAGCACAAAAAACCTCACAAGAGGTACACCAGGGTATATGTGGAGCTCACTCTGCTAGTCCAACCTTGGCTAAAAAGATCATGAGAATGGGATATTATTGGCCTATAATGGAATGTGATGCTTATCACTTTGTGAAGAAATGTCACCAGTGTCAGATTCATGGAGATATTATACATGCACTAGCTTAGTAACTTTACCCACTTACTTCACCCTAGCCATTTTATTAGTGGGGAATTGACCTCTTAGGAAAGATCCATCCCACCTCTTCTAATGGAAATAATTTTATCCTTGTCACTACTGAGTATTTCACAAAATTGATTGAATTCATCCCCTTGACTTACATCACTAAAAAGCA
The DNA here is from genome assembly GCA_007258455.2 of Sequoia sempervirens. Taxonomy (NCBI): domain Eukaryota; kingdom Viridiplantae; phylum Streptophyta; class Pinopsida; order Cupressales; family Cupressaceae; genus Sequoia; species Sequoia sempervirens. The sequence continues at coordinate 416,433,161 of VDFB02047230.1, read as the reverse complement.
GATAGCCAAGTTCATCCTAAACTATATAATTTACCGCTATAGTATTCCACAATCCATCGTCACTGATAATGGTCACCCTTTGAAAACCTAGGATGTTTGTGAGATTTTTGAAAAATCCCATATCCAACATCATTTTTCCACTCTATATTACCCCCAAGGCAATGGCCAAGCTGAGGCATCTAATAAGACCATCCTGAAAATCCTAAAGAAGACTATCAATGATGCTAGCCACAACTAGCACTTACAACTCAATCCTTCTTCATGGGCCTACCATACTAGTGTTCATACTCCAACTAGAGCCACTCCATATTCCCTTGTCTATGGATCAGAGGCTATGCTTCCTATAGAGGTCGAGTTACCCTCTTTGCAGTTTTCTATGCAAGGCTTGATTGATCAAGAAGAATATCATGTATCCTATCTACATGAGCTAGAGTTACTAGATGAAAAGAGACAATGATTTGACACATCTGCAAGCATACGAAAATTTCCTTCAATGCAACTATAATAAAAAGGTTTGACCCAGAAGCTTTGACATTGGCGACTTAGTCCTGAAAGAAAATCCCAAGAATCAAGTAGAATGAGAAAAACCTAGAAATTTTGAACCTAATTGATTGGGCCTTTATATCATTACAACATCATATAGATCAGGTGCTTATTAGCTTTCTACTCCTAAAGGAGAGCCATTGTTTGTACCTATCAACAACATGCAACTTCACAAGTATTACACTTGATTCTTAGAGTATCCCCTTAAATAGTCAAAAATACAAAAAAAATAAAAATGGCCACCCTAATGAAAACCTAGCAAATAGGCATCTTGGTGACGAAAAAAAAATAAAAAAATAGTAAACAAAAATAATTCATCCAAAAGTGAAAACCACTTTGGTGGCACTTTGGATAAGTACTATGGTGAAAACCTAGAAAATAGGTGCCCTATGTAGTCAGTCCCTACTCCTTCATCTACTGTCACTCCATCTGATCTTTCATCCTTTCCACTTATATATTTGCACATTTCATTTATCTATAATAAATTTTGTCATCTTTCCATGGCCTGGAAAACACTGATATTTGGGTATCTCGATCATATTTTGCATTCATCACTATCCCTTTGCACATAATAAGCTGGTCTCGCATCTGACTAGGGGAAATTCCTTAAACCTACGTCTTCATCAGGAATAATATCAGCATTAAAAAAAATCAAAATCCAAAAAAACATCAAAAAACATCAAAATTCAAGAAAATCAGAAAACATCAAAATCCAAAGAAAATTAGAAAACATCAAAATCCAAAAAAATCAGAAAACATAAAAAAAAAATCAAAATCCAAAACAATCAAAAAAATCAAAATCCAAAAAAAAACATCAAAAAAAAAAAAATTGAAAAAAAAAAACTTCAAAATCCAAAACAATCAGAAAACATCAAAATCCAAAAAATAAGAAAATATCAAAATCCAAAAAAAAAATCAGAAAACATCAAAATCCCAAAAACAGGGCCTGAATTATAATCTGAGTTTGAGTCTACATCTGAGTTTGAGTCACTTTGTGTTAGAGTGGTTGAACTACGTTTCCTCTGTGTGTTTTCTATGTAGTCAAGGCTCATCTTAAATGGGCCCCCAAGGCATTAGGTCAATCCTTTTAGGTTGTCCAAATAAAATCATGACTTCGTCCTTTGTCGAATAAGAAAAAGTCAAGTTGTGTAAAACTATGAGGTCTCTATGCATTACTATGTAGGAAAGGCCATCTATCGACAAGCCCTCGAGGTCCCCTAGGTCAAGTCCCTTAGGGCTTGTTGGGCCTAGTCAAGTCCTTGGCATAAAAAAAATCATCATTCAAACCAAATCACAAAACAACAAACAAACATAACCAACAAAATCTTTCATCAATCAATCATCCTATCATCAATCAATCAAACTAGTCATTCAATCAGAGTGGGGCATTAGGTCATTTGTCTCATTCCGTCTTATATTAGGATGTGTCCTTTCTGAGGTTAGACTATGTCAATTTGGTCATTCATCTTAAGCAGGATATGTCTTTCTTGCAGTTGGGTGTCTTGTCAATACTTATCATTTGGTCAACTCTATCGGATATGTCCCTTGCCCCAAAACAGGATGTGTCCTTCTTGTAGCTAGGTATCATCACATCGCTTGGTCATATTCATCAATCTTGGTCAAAAAAATGTTCAATCTTTGTCACAAGCAATCTTGTTAACCTTGTCAATCATTAGGATGTGTCCTTCCTAAAACTGTGACCAATCAATCAAATCTATTGGTCAATATTTGTCAAACTTATCAATCAATATTTGTCAACTTATTGATCAAATCAATTTGTTATCTTTATCAACCAACTTTGTCAAATCAATCAATCTTATTAGCTTGGTCAACCAATATTTCCTTCATCAGGATGTTTCCTTCCTAAGGCTAGGTGTGGTCAATCAAATCACTTTATCAATCTTTATCAATCAACTCAGTCATCTTGGTTAACCTAATCGATCAATCAAAAAATCTCATCATTATCACTAGAAAACACTTGGCAAACACTTTATTGGTCTAGAATTGTCTTGTCTTTTCAATTGGTTTTTGATCATGTTACTAGTCTCATCAAGGATGTCCTATCAATAGATTTAGAGGGACGATGATGTATCATGACCTCTTTTCTTTGTTTGTTTTATGTGGTTTGTCTTGGAAAAAAGACTGGGAAAATTGTGTCCTTAGTATGAGCTGGGGCATTCCTTGTATTTTTGACTGCTTGTCTCTCCCAAATGGTCACCTTGCACACCTTGGTCTATGTCATACCATGGTGTTTGTGGACCATGTGTGATATTTTGATGCCCAATGATGATAAAAATAAGAATGTAAGCATGAAAGTTGGATTCTTTTCCATTTTTTGTCTCCATCTCCTTTGTCTTCACCATGCTAACATTCATCTCCTCCACCTTCTCCATGCTAACATTTATTCTTTCTACATCTTGACAAGGTCCTGTGTCACACAAAAACATCCTCCACCCATAATCATGTTAGATTGCATCATCATTTTCATATTAGGTCACATCTATTTGCATAAGAAAATACAAAAAACACAAACTACATCCATATAGCATTCATATCTCATCATCATCATAGTGTCATTTTCATCATACATTTCATTATAGCATTACATCTCATATCACATAGTATTACATTCCATAACATGTTACATTTCAACTCATCTGCATTGCATTTCATATAACATCGCATTTCACATCACATATTACATCATATCATCACATTACATATCATATATATTCATATCACATTAAGTGTCCCATTTTGCATTCACATTACATATTTTCCATCAAACATTTTTGTATCATCATATAAACCTTACATTACATTAGTTCATTCTATCTTAACTTGCATTAAAACATTTCCATTCACCATTCCCACATAACATAATCAACACATCCATAACCATAAATGCATTATGTCATATTTCACTATACTCATAGTGTAATGATATAGATCATAACATATCATCATATTCAGTAAACATTAGGCCATCAATATTACATATCATAAAAACATAAAAAATTATAACATATTGATAGGTACATAATCATAAACTACATCAAAACTATCAAATCATCATATACAATGCATCAAAAAAATCATAATCATACATGCATAATCATCCATCATATCACAAAATTAGTACATGCACATGCCTAAACAATCACATAAGCATCCATCACATAGTATGTTATCATAAATGCATAAACATGTCATAATTCCTATCATCAACCACCACCAAAATCATATCATATATATCAGTCAAAATCACGTGTCATAGGTACAATGTCATGATGCATAAAATGGAGCTCACATGATTGATAATCAAGTGTATTAGTGTCTATATAATAACATGAAAAAAATGCTAAAGACAATCTATCTAGAACTTCCCTAATCTCTGGCCCCTAGAGTCATGTGCTCTGTGTTGGGAGGTCTATCATATGGGGTGGCCCACCTAACATCTAATGTCTCATCCTATGACTTGCTGTGTGATCGCCAATTGCATGCTCTGCCCTGTGATCTACTAGTCTCCACCTATGAAAATCTAGGCTCCCTCCTCTCCAATGGCACAACCTTCTCATATAAGTCTATAATATTGAGTGGCCACACCTTGCCTCGCTAACTCCCATGCAATATCAATCACTAATCCATTGTAGGTTGTTGTAAAATCAATAATCCACTACTCTACTCATTGTTGTCCAATCACTGCTAGGTCCCTCTCTACCTGAAAGGAATCCCTCTCAGCCCTAAGGCCATCCCTCTTAGTAGTCACTATCCTCAATTGTACCTCTAGGGCCTACACCTAAACCTATAGAGCAGCTATCCTCTACTCCACTGACACCTCTCCATCTTCGGCCCCCACCTCCCGTGGCATCTCCTCCTCTCCCATAACGATCCTATCATGGAGAATCTACTTTGCCTCATTCGTATCTACCTCCTCCTCTCCTTCTACCTATCCTCCATCCCCACCTCCCTTGACCTTCATAGCCTCTAGTTGTGCAACCTCCACTACAAGCACCTCCGCATGTTTCTCCCCAGCCTATACTAGTATCTTTGTTGCAGCCCTGACCTCTTGGCAATCCTCCTCCATCTCTACCTCCTCCTGAATGGGTGGAAAATTCCTACCCTCCTGTCATCCTCTATCCCTCCTCCTCGTCCTCCTCTTCCCCTCCCACCTTTGCCTCCCCGTCGACCTCTCACACCCCTGACTTTGTGCTCTATTGGTGCTGGATGTTGTGGATCTATCAATGGAATAGGCCTATGAATCTGCCACTAGTCATCATACTCTGGTGTGGTTCCTATATTTGCATCTCCTCCCTGCCACTCCTAATCTAATGCCTGCAAGGCATCTATCTGCTGCTCAACCATGGTAATTACAATCTGTGGGCCCCAGGGATGCACCTCACGAGATGACTGCCCATACTCTGCTCAACCCACTAGAACTCCCCGCTTCTCCTTGAACTGCCAGTGAACCCTCTCTAGTAGATTCATCTCAACAATGTGTTGGCTTTGTACTATATACCCAATCAAATATCTAGGCTTCTTGCACCAGGGTAAGTGGTCATCCTCATCTACCCACAATAGAATGTCCTGTATGGTCTCTAGATGAAACTAACTAGTGTATCAATGCCATGCCTCTAGTAGCCCACATCTCTGACATGTGTCTATGTCAGGGCCCCCTAATATAGATAAGAGTATGGTGTTGTGCCCAACCCTTGCTGAACCACTAGTGGCTGAAACACTGCTATGTGCTCCCATGCCCAAACTGTAAGCAAGGTCACACCACAACTCAGGCTCTGCCCCTCCCTATACATAATATCATGCAGTTCGAAATATAACATGGCCAAAAGGCATGGGACCCATGCATACACTATCCTATGTCAAATCATCAACCCCAACATCTTTCCCCAACCAACTGGGAAGCCATGAACTCTACGATTATGTATCATCACCCTCGCTATCAGTGCACATAGAATGCAGTCAAACCATTCATATGTCTCCACCAGGATCTCCCACCGAATCTCATAACCCTCGTTCCCAAGCTCATTGTCATCCCAATCTTGTAGTACTCATGCAATGCCTAAATTCCTCGAGATCGGTCATACCATACATGCCCACCGCGAATGGATAGTCTAAGGATCCTGTACATGTCCTCTAGGGTGACTATCACCTCCCTTATAGGAAAATGGAAGTTAGTCATCTTTGAGTGCCACTGCTCCACTAGCACTGTCAAAATCCCTCTGTTTTTGACTCTTGTGTGTAAATAGGAGGAGGATGCACCTAAACAGATCAAGCAACCAATAAAATCAATCCAAAACCCTCATCTGACCTGTCAAACCTAAATTGACATAGGCAAACTTTCCTAGTTTGGGAAAAATCTTTAATCAGGCAATTGCATCGCAGTTTCTATCTAATGCATTACATAAAATATAACCGGCCTGCAACTGCAAATGCATCACAAGCCCAAAAAATGTGTCATTATGTGCAACGTATGTGTCACACTAAGTCATTTGCCTCATTCCTGATCACATATGCGACTCGAAATTGCACTTACATGATTTCATGCATCACATTGCAAACGTTTCCTACCCTATCCCTATGCAGTTGTCTCACGCTAAGATGATTGCAGTGAACTACTTATTGAATGTGTCAAACACAATAGCAAATGCATCACATGTCGTGTGACATGTTCATTTGCTAAATTATTTCCTAGCCTAAATGCACACTAAACAAAAAAATTAAAAGCTAGGTTCGTAGTACGTACCAAGGTGGACGCTCCCTCAAGTTGGCAGAAGGTAAAAATCTTGTATGCGTGATGGGAAGCCTCTAGAACTGGAGACATTTTTGCTATATGGTCACTCTGAACTCTTAAGTTTTCTAAATATGGAATGTGAAAAAGACCCTTTTTCAACCTCAAATTGCCATTTATAAGTTCAAAATTAGGGTTTTTGACCTGCTTTGCCTTCTGGATTACTCTTTGATACCTTGGACCTTGAATTTGACCCTATCTTTGGCCTTGATCATCAATTTTTTCTTCACCGTCCCCATCTTGGTTATCCTTTTGTCTTATTGGGACAATTTTCCAATTTTTTGAATTTTTTTTTGAAGATTTGTCAAATTTTCCCAAGGGGGCATACCTGTGCCCTATTGTCACTGGGGTATCCTAGAGCATCTCTTGATTGAAATTATTTGACACAACACGATGAACTGCATTATGTCAAAGAGGGAAAAATGTAGACACTAAAAAATGTCCTAAGTCTGGTAGCGCCATTTTTCTTGATCATCTTCCTTCGATAATTGAGTAATTTTAATTATTCAATTATGTTTGATCATAATCTTCTATTAATTAAATAATTCTAATTATTTAATTAATTCACATTCTTATTTCTATCTTGATCGATTAAATAAATTAATCACATCACTAATTCCCCCTCTTCCTCAATAGTTAAATAAATTATGTTATTTATTTAATTATTCCCTTATCACCTTTTCACCTATAGTTAAATAATTATTAAAATTATTTAACTAACCCATGTCACCTCCCCTATTAAATAATTAATCTAAATTAATTATTTAATGTCTAAATTTCACCTCTCCATTTAATTAAATTGATAAATTTAATTAAATGCTCCTCTTTTCATTTTCTCCAAACAAATAATTTGAATAAATAATTTATTTTCCACTTGTCCCCTTCCCACATTTTCCTCCATTTTCAAATAGATAATTTAAAATAAATTCTTTATGCACCACCTGGTCAAAGATGCCCTATCATTAACCCCTTTCATAGCCTTCATTGTTGTCATAGCCGCCAGGCATCATACCTATCATGATTCCTCCAAGAATAGCATATTCTTGGTGCATCAATTCTAGACCATTGATCTTGGCATCTTTTTGAGACTCAATCTCAACCATCCATTTTGTAACCTCCCTTTCATGCATCCTCCACCATTGATCTTGGAATCCTTCTAGATGATTAAATTCAGCCATCCATTTGAAAGGCTTTCTATAAAAGAAACCTTCCTCCTCCATTTTCACCTTAACAACTAATCTTCAACAACTTTATTTGCTTACTATTTGCAAGTTTTACACAAGTATTCCAACAAATATGAGGGAAAAGTTGCATAAGAAGGAGAGAAAGAGAAGTGAATCAACCTTAATGGGGAGTAATTTATTTCATGCTTTGCATTTCTAGTTTTCTCTATTATTTTGTATTCTCTTGTTGATGAGGTCTTATTAGTCTAGAGGTGTTAGTTGTCACCATTCTAGGCTAGAAATTAAGAAACCCCATCTCACAGAGGTCAGTAACGGCTTTTGTAGCCTATGGTTCCTCTCAAACATTACCAAAACAAAGAAACCCTTAGAATAGACTAAAGTGCCCTCGCAACTCTTTATGTGGAACTTTGCCCCACTATCGTTGTAACTGATGGAAAAAACCATAAGGCTACCCACAGTTCCAATCTTGCATTCATATTAAATGCAAACCTTGAGTCTCGTTTGGAAATTGTTAACTCCTCATGGTTTTGCAGATTTATCCCTATAGGATTCCACTGTGGGAAGTTTGCTCGATAAATGTCATCCCTAGCAGCTAATTAAATGAAGACATCCACTTTGCAGACACACATCTTCCAATGCCCCAAGAGTGTTTAACTAAGTATTGGTCCAAATCAATTAGATCATTGACCCAATGTAGGCCTTGTACATGGGCTGCTTCCTGCAGAAGGCCGTCTTGCCAATGATGTTTCTTAACAGTAAAATCCATGCATCCTCCCAAAGTCCATTCCCCACATCCATTGAATCTGACATCAAAGATGAAATGGTAAAGTTTCTAATTCAAGGTAATTGTGTAGGTTTTCCCTTGCAGGTTTCTGCCTTTACAAATTCGTCACCTAGTAGCTATTATCTAAATGGCGAGGCCCATACATCATCTTCCCTACGGGTTCCACAACTGACATTTCCTCTTAACAAAGTTCCAAGTTCGCCAACAAAATTGTGAGTCAAGAAACCTCTGTGGACTACCATCTATGGAGGGATGTTAATCTAGAGTTGTTCTTTAATGGTGAAACCAACCCATCTCTCCATGTGGACCCTGAACCCACTAATTCCATCAATACAAAATGCATGAATGACAAAATTTTAGATGGGTCTCTTCAACGGGTCCACTTATGCAGGTCATCGCTACCGAAACGTCATCCTCATAAAGCCACTCCTTAGTGGTGAAAACCTAAAGCCAAATCAACACATAGCTCCTAGACCTCCAAACTCCGCATTTCACAAGTTCATAAGGTAGAATAACTAGAGGGAATTTAAGTGAGTTAACTAGGAAGGAATACCATGCGAGATCTGCCATGCAAAACTCTGCATGTAGGATGCTGCCCACCTTTAGCCTCTCTTTAATAGAAAAAAACTGATGGCTTTCCCACCCATGGCACCTGCATTCCTCATACCCACATGAACCAGAAAGGATCAAGTTGATAAAGGAAAATAACTAAAGGTGCTTCCACCTGAGATTTTGCATGCGCCAAATAAATTTGCCTTAGATTTACCTTACAATTATGTCATGTGGAAGTCTATCATCAAAATTCCATCTGCGGGATTCCACGACCCCAATGTCGTTCCATAATAGCATTTAGTCCCATGACTTCTGCAAGACGAGAACCCACCCTTCCAGACCTGCATTCTCACAAATTGACTAAATGAGTTTCAAATGGTAAACAATAATGAATGTTATGATCTCCTAAAAGTATGTGGATGCAATTAATGTTGAATTTCCATGTTTTAACTAACATTTTTCCTCTTGATCTGTCAACACACTTACTACACCCTTTGTGTGTAGGATTTATGGAACCTGTTGAGGGTACATTAGAGAAGCCAGTGGAGAAAGTTGACAAAAGAAAGAGACCAACCAAAACTCCTAGAGGGAAAGAAAGTAAAGAATAGATGAAGTATCAGTTTCATGGGGTAGAGTGTACTTCTAAAATCATGTCCAATTGGGACACAATCTTCAACACCGACCTTAGGCACGTCAACATAGGTGAATTCAAATAGAGGGTGATGATTAAACCCACAACAAAGGAAGCCTTAAGAATCAAAGAAAGTGGGATTTCCAAGGCAACGGGCTTTCCTCCCACCCTAATTTCTCAAGAACTAATAATGGCTTGTTGGGAATGCTACCACCCACAAAATAGGAGAATAATCTTAGAGGATGGGAGGGTGTTGGTAGAACAATCTACTCAATCTATCAGCATGAAATTTGGCATCCTGACCTTTGAAAAGATGGAGGAAGTGGAAAATAAATTTTCTCTACAAGGATGGCTACTCAACCCCATTGGGTGCAAACGAAATATAAATCAAATATGGCTGAAGGATAAGAGGGGCAGTGCTAGTAAGGTAACCCAAAAATTTGTATAGAAGTGAATTCATGGAGGAATCTAATGACTTGGTGACCCTCCTAAGTAGAGTGATGGGCCTTCCCACTACCACACTCTTTGAACAATGGATGATTTACCTCATGGAATAAATTCTCTGAGGAACCACTAAATTCCACTAGATAAAGATGATAAGCAACAATTTGCATGATCAATTCATGGTGGTGAAGAACACCTCTAGATTCGACATGACTTCATATTTGGTCTACCTCCTAGCAGTCAAGTTCCCATACAAAGGATTATTTTGTGTTAGAACACTAGGAACAAAGAAGGGACAAATCAAAGTATATGACTGCTACCCCCAATTACAATACAAGAATTTCAAGGACTACAAAAGAGTCAATGATGCCTTCATTGGGCACATTATTAGGACCCTAGGGGGAGATTACCACTGAAGAATGACACACAATGTCAAGGTAGTCATAAAGGGTTTTGGGTATCTGTTCATTCAATTCCCAAAATTCACATACATCAAAGCAAAGGGATTCTCAGGAAGGCCCTACAGGCTACCCCGCTACCCAAATGACCAAATAATATTGTTGGAGCTTACTCAGTAGCTACAAACTTCCCATACCTTCTTAAGCAACAAACACCATGCTGGGGTCCCATATTCCCTCACCTTTGAATAGGGAATGTACTCTTGCCCTGCTGCCCCATGCGTAGAGTACTCTGAGAAAGATTTGGCAGAATACAATTTTGAATTGCATATAGATAGAGGAGGCATGGACCCCCATGAAAACCTACAGAAGCAGGTTGGAAAGAAATATGCTCACCAACCTCACATTGAGTACTTTTGGGAAAATTGTGGTGATGATAAAAAGGTCCAGAGGTGGTATTATATGTGGATGACTACCCACTTTGTAAAGTCTATGGATTTATTCCTTGTGCCTGACCAAATTGTCAAAGGGGACAATATTTTAGGTGAAAGATATAGTTTCTTGGCTAATGTTCCATTGCTAGTAATTGATTGGGCTAAAAAAGAGGTCACTAACCTAGATACTATCACCCACCCCATTGAATAAAGGGCCAAGTAGTGGATTTATGGGTAGATAGTTCAGTTGCAAGAGCAAGGCGTGGAGTTGACATATGAAGAGCTTGAGATGAGCTCGAGAGTGAAAAAGATAGCAGTGCCACTATAGGCATGTCAGGTGAGGCTCTCAAGTATTTTCCTATCACTAGGTCAAAGAAAAGGAAAGAAGCAACTGAGCGGAAGCCTAAACATAAGGTATATATGAGGAAATTAGTGGAGGTGCATCCATCTAAAAGGTCAAAGAGAGCAGGAATATTTGTTTTAGAAATTTTGACCATTTAGGAGGAAGGACCCCAACATGAAGAGGAAGAAGTGTATGAATAGCCTCGCTTGCCATCGCCCACCACTTTCATTCCTCCATCCTCTGCTGCAATCACACCATCTCCTTCCATGCCTAAACCATTTCCCACCTCATCTCTACCTAGTATGGAAATCTTAGTACACCGAGCACTTCTGCCTCACTGACTACTCTAATGGTGGCGTTAGACTCTTCGTTTTCCACCACTTCCCCACTATTGTCCTCCTTGATCCCGCCTCCACTGTCTACCCTTTCCACTCTATCACCTTCCTTTCCAATAACTACTATGGAACCTCTCACCCTACCTCACACCTTTGCAACCTATATGCAAAATGTGCTCATTGAGCTCTCTAGAGTAATCCTCAACCCCAAGGTCCAGGAACTAATGGCCCAACTTGTTGATGCTTTTCCTCTCCCTCCACCACCTACTGAGCCCCAAAAGATGGAGGTGACAATGCTAATTTATGATGAAATGGACAAGCTCAGTGCAAAGCAACCCAAGGAAGCTGCAAAGGACACTACTGAAGAGTTAGAAGACTCAGATAGGGATGACCACTTTGATCATCTCGAGGGTGGACTAAGTGTGAATATAAATAGGGTGGCCTCAGATAAGGAAGCACATAAAATGCTTGAAGGGGAGGGTGTTGATAAAATTGATGAGTATTATGAAGTTGAAAAATTTGATCAAGAATCAGATGAAGAGTAGCCCCAAAAGCACATAGAAAAAGATGCACACCCTAAGAAGCATTGCTCCAAGGAAGGGAAAACAAACACAAATGTTAATGTGGAAATAATCGATGAACCCCACAAGCTATCCAAGAAGAGGGTGTGAAACAAGAAGAAACTCCTCCAAAAGGAGAACAAGAGAAGGATAAAGAAAAATAAAAGATAGAAGAGAAAATTGTTAAGTCCCCGAAGAATGTTGAGGTTGGGCCCAAAGTAACTAAAGGGATGCCACCAAAACAAGAAAATATTGTTGATGAAAATGTAGTATCCAATAAGCTCGACAAAGGGTAGACCACGATACAAGAAGAGGAATCAGATGAGGAAGGGAGAAATGATGAAGAGGCTCCCAAGAATGAGGAGGATGAGCAGTAGAAGGAAAAAGAAGAGGAGGGTGATCATGAATCCCCAAATATCAAACAAAAGTCCCCACATGGTCGGAGCAACAATTGAAGAAGAAGGCTCCCATAGATGTCATCCCCAAGGCTCAATTGGAAACCATACTGGCTAGGGAACAAGTGAAAACTCACAAGGAGAAGAAGCCCAAGATTAGGTCTCACATCACCACTCATGCTATAGGATCAAGAATACTACAAGTGGCCACTCTTGTTGCAGATAAAGATGCAAGGACTATTTAGGGGTAGGACTACCAGATATCCACTATCAACTTGGGCCTAGCATCTCATGAGAAGAAGATTAATGAATTCTAAGGGTCTATCTTCACTATTCTACAGAAAATGAACAAGGACCAGTCCATGAAGGAGGAATTAAAAACACAGATAGTGGAGCTTACCACCTTCATACAATAGTGGACTTTGTCAGGAGAATAATCTCCAACAAAATCACCTACACCCACATTTCTCTCAAAGGAGGAGTGAGTAAAATTGAAAGAATGAAGAATTGGACTAAGTCTACCTTAGATTGGTTCAACTTGGTGATTTATAATGGTGATATGGGCATCCCTCATGTAGCCAGAATGCATAATGAATTTCAAGTTTTGTAGAAGGAAGTGGAGGACATAATGGACATCTACAAAGAGTTCCTTGATTTGTATAATATAATATATCTGAAGCTAGAAAGCATCCTTAAGCTCACCTGAGGCATCTAGAAGAAGGAGTTAGAGTTTCCCGAAGGAGATCATTGGATACTTGAGGCCTAGCAACTAGGTTCTGAGTATAGGAAGAGAATTCTGGAAAGGGCCTTACGAGAGTTAGAAGTTGATCTTGAATGGATCATGGAACACTGGGTGGATAGTGGTGAGTATTTAAAGATGATGACAGTTTATGAGATGCCCACCCTAGAGTTAGATCTAGAGATGATCAAGCAAGAATTTCACAAGAAAATGGAACAAGGGGTTCGTGACATGTTGTCAGCATATTTAATGGATTTCACTACAAGGACCTTCACCAAATCAGAGTAGATCATCAAAGCCACGCTAAAGTGTACCAGACATCAGGATGAAATTATGGAAAGATTCAAAAGAGTGGCCTTCCAAATTTCCAAATCTGACCTTTCTGAAGAAAATAAGTTGTTGGTGGTGATTGGAAAATTTGTGGAGTATACAACAACACAAAAGGAGGCTATAAAGCCTATTATAGATGGTGAATACCTACTAAAATAGCTGAAAAAGCTAAAATTCAGCTAAAAGACAAAATGGACTAGGAGACAAAATAGGGAAATGGACAAAAGTCTATTTTTATATTGTAATTTATTGGGGGATAGGTGAAACCCTAAGTAGGAATGAAGCTAAGCCACTCATTGTAAATGAAACTTTTCCATTCATTCTACTTTTTGAAAACTATAAATAGTGGCATCCTCTCATTTTCAAGAGAGAGTTGAGTTGTTGTGTAAAGACATGTTGCTGAAAAATATATTAGAAAAGCATTGAGTTAATGGTTTCTTGTGTGTTTTTCTCCATGTGTGCATGATTCTATCTCCAAATAGTGTATTTTAGCTTTGTTATTTCAAGTTAAGTTTATTTTCAATTTGTAGTTCAAGTTGTCTTTTAATGGTGGATGTATGCTATAGTGTTTGATGCCTTTCTATCTCATACGTTTGGCTAAACTACTATGTAAAGTTAGTCTGAGATTTTTTATTTTGATGCACCTAAGTTTAATTGTTTATTCATGCTTAATAGGTGAATATATAGTTTGAAAATATGCAAATACCCCTTGAAGTTTGCACTAATTCTATGAGACTGTGGGTTGTCTCTTGTTAAGTAAAATTTAGTTTGGGAAGTCTATCCACTATAGCATCCTCCATTATCAATATTCACCTTAGTTGTAGGTTTAGGAAACTTCTAACCCTTTTTCCCTTTTGCTATTTCTTTAAAATTTGGAGTTAAACACAAGTTCTAGCATCATTGTAAAGCCAAATTTGATGAACATTAGGAATTTTAGTTTGTTGTTTTGAACTTGTAGCCACTGTTCATGATTTACAAAATTTATTAAACTCCATTTACAGACCCAAAAATTTCATGCTTAGCGAACCATAAAGGCCCCTTGTGATTACCAACAAATCACATAAACCATTGAGTTTTTTTTGCGAGTCATGACCTAACACCCAAGAGACCTTCGAGTGATTTTCTGAAAATAAGTTGCATATTTTCACCTTTAAAGAGAGACTTGTGTGTTTTCTGTGTTGAGAAATTACAAAAACACCCATCAACAGATATCAATTATTATTTATTTAACAACACTTAATGACCCAAAATAGGTCCAGACTAGGGCACTAGCACCCCTATCTAGCCTATTTTGGACCCTTTTAAATATTTCATTGTTGGTATTTTAACATTTTGAAATTTGAGTTCATTTGTTGGCTATCAACAATTAATTTTATGAGAAATTAAAGAAATGTATATAAATACAAGTTTTTTTCACCATTTGAAATTCTAAGAAATCCTTGCATTTTTGAAGTGACAATTGAGCATCCTAAAAATAATTTAACAGTGGAATTAGTAGGATTATTATATTTTTATTTTATTCAAGCATCATGTTAGCAATGTATCAAGTTTTCATGTCAATTTATTCATGTTTTATGTCTTTTTTTTGTGAGTACTATAATTTTTAGTATTTCAAATCAAGCATCTATTTCTCCTTGAAGGTGATCAGTACAATGACTTCAATCCATCAAGGAAAATAGATCTAAGTGGTAAGTTGTAGCACTTATCATTTTGTCATTCTTTTATCCATTTTCCTCTGCCTGACCTAGGGTAAGCACTCTTTTACATCATCATAGCCATTGTGGAGGTAGATATACTAGAAGATGGTTTGACTTAGGAAAACCCCTAGATGGCACAACTCTTTATCTACTCTCTTGTGTGAAGGTTTTAGATTTGAAACAAAATTGGGAAGGGACTGAAATCCTAATTTCTCAATCAAGCATTCAAGCCTCACATGTCAATAAATTAGGGAATGTCGAACTAATTATTGACAAAAAAAGTTTTGACATTGAGTAAAGAAAGGAAAAACCTATAGACAATGGCCAAATGAGATCTAAATTATGATTCTAAAGGTTTGCACTTCTAAGTCTAGGGTGCCAACATCCCTGACTAGCCAACTCAAGCTCAAATTTATATTCCAACTTCCTTTTGTGTGTACACTATACTTTTTTGTAATTCATTTTTTTGTTTAGGTTTTTTACTTCTCTAAAATGATAAAAATTAATTGTAGTTGGATTATTAACCTAGGTACACATTTGCATCTTCAAATTTAGTTGATTATCAATCAATCAATCCCCACAAAGAAAGATCCAAAAACCTAATCCACCAATCTAGCTATTCCACAATGGTTAGTATCAAAGTGCTTGTTTGTGATAATTTTTGGTTCCTTCCATTATGATGTAGGAGAAGGTGTCATTTAGACCCTAGATCCTGTGTTTCTACATCATATCTACCTCAACATCATTAAAGATATTTAACAGTTTAGTAGATTGAAATTGTGGAGGAATGTATTCAGGTTCTCTTTGATCAAGATTGGTTCGAGGACTAATGGATTGTCTAATTCCTTGTTCATTGATGCCCAAGCTTTTTCCTTGGAAATCTATGTTTTGACTCATATCAATAGGAATAGGAAATTTTCCTCATAAGTACTCAAGAAGAGCATCCTATGTAATTGATTCTTCCTTGTACAACCATTTATTTATATCCTCCTCAATTTTCTCATCCTCTAATGTACCTGTTACCTAACTTTTATCTTTAAGTTGAAATTAGGTAACTTAGTGTTTATTCTTTTGTGTTCCATTTAAACATTAAAAGATAAACCATATTCTGCTAAGTTCATTAATATGCATAAAAGACATTGTCAAGAACATATTGTATTTTATTCCAGTGTGGCAATTATAGACAAATAAGAAAGAGAACCAATATGTATTGCAAATGTAATCTTTATTGATATTCATGTGTGTATAAATGTCCCTCACAAGCCAAGGGACTAGCTATCCTAATGCTAGTAAAGAAGAGATCATACGCATATGGATAACAAAAATAAATTGCATATAACATGAAAAGGGACCCGTCATTTCTTGTTGGAATGATGAATCCCGTTGACTTGGCCGTGCATCATCTCGATCCTTCCCGCTGCTCTACTTCTATTTGACACCCTCCTCGCTACTCCTAGGTTTCCTACATTGGATAAAAATAGTGTTGTTAGAGAAATGAAAGCTCCCTAATCAAAATTATATGCAAAATATCCATAAATGTGTAATCTAATGTCTACAAGCATTAAAATAGTAGCATACCATAAGTGTCCCTGAAAAAGAGAAAGGAGTGATCAAACACACCTATGATATTCTTTGTTTATCTAACTGTTTGTTCCTTATGTAGATTTAGGACAAGTCTTGTTACTGTTCTGGTTTAGCTAATTACAACATGTGGGGTAAATGTGGCTTGCACGAGGGTAGGGCTCAACATGCTACCCTCTGATATTTTAAGAGGGATAGGAAATTGAGCAACTTGATCAAATCAATGATAGACATGATATTAATGCATTAAATCAATATGGAATCACACTAGTTGATCAAATTTCATTATCAGATTCAAAAGATGCAATACATAGTGTGAGTTGTCATGAGATTCATACTTCATCTTTTCACAATGAATCAGTCATATGGTTGTCATCATGTCAAAAGGAAGGTAAATTTTTTTGGACATGTCTTTCAATCATCTTAAGTGGATCCATGATCCATTTTATTAAATGAAGTAAATAATTTCAGAGATGCATCATGTTCAATTATGCATCTCTTAAAATAATGAAGGAGAAATCAAGGCATGCCTAAATCCATCATGGGGCAGCAAGAAGGAACATTTTAGGACACTGTCCAACTCATCTCACCTCAATCCTATTGGATAGCCACACATCACATAGGATGGTGAGCTTTCAGGTCACCAACATAGGTGACATGTGTCTGCCCACTAGGATTAAAGTGAGGAGATGGTGTTTCTTTGTTGCACATGATCAAAGAGACTGAGATGTTTTTGAAGACCAAGTAACAAACCTTATGGGGTAGCAATCAATTGTGATGGAAATCATGGAGATTGGGGTAGTCCTAAAGGAGAATACATGCTACATCTCATAGAGGGACAACAACAATGATCTACATTAAAAGGACAAAAAGAATCAATGAGAAATAACAATCTTGTGTGCCAAGAGTCAATAACAGAGTAGTGAAAGGAACATGGTGTTAAGATAAAAAAAAATATACATGAGCCAAAAGAACCATACACTGTTCACATGGAACAAATCAATGATCATTCACTCAACAGAGGCATGGAACAACCACTTCATGCTATAGGACAACAAGGTCGAAAAGAAAGAAATGTATTTTAGAATGCAATGAGTAAAATGAAAGCAAATCATATCATGTTATAGATTTAATCAATGCATTTCAAACAATAATGCCCTTAATGGAGCAACCCTTAAGCATGATAAAAAAGGGGCTATGCAAAGAAAATGCCAACATGTGAACATTTAAAAGCATTTGGAAAGCATTACTAACAATCAAGAGATGCAAGATAGTGCAGAAAATGGAGTTCACATTCAAATGATCAACCAACCATATACATCAAGTAACCATACCGAAGGAAACAATGTTAAAAGATGCTCAATTTGAGAGGAAAAAGGTACTGAACATGTTTGATTTTGTATCTAAGATAATCATCTTTCTTTCATATGTGTTGTTGCTTTTCAAATAGTTAAGTGGGTTGTTGCCACAATGCTTTTACTTAAGAATAGAGCAAGCATGTTGAACATGTATTATCAATTAGTCAGTCCCAAAGGATACAATCTCATGGTGATGGAATGGGAGAAAAACTAATGGAAACAAGCAATCTATGTTTTTACAAGATCAATTGAAAAAAATGAAGAGCTGGGACTACATTCAAGATTGCTTCTATCTTTTATAACATGAAAATTCTAAGTGAAATGACAAATTCACCAGGGCCTAAAAGATGTCAATGGCAAAGAAGAATACATGAACCAAATAAAGAGGACTGTGATCAGGAAATTTATCAGTCAATATGCCCACAAAGGCAATCAAGCACGAATGACTCATGAAGCCTTATGAAAACAGTGAAATCACAATATGATAGGGGGGTTGTCCTAAAGTATTGAGGAAAATCATCATCATACAAGGCTATAGCCAGTTGAGATCCTCTTAGCATAAATAGTACTAGAGGCATGAAGTTTGTACCACCAAATGTTCAAGCATTGTTTTCAAAAGAATGAAAAAATAGTGTCTTCTGAATGAGGGAAACCCATAGAACTTCCAGAGTTGGTAGTTCCTCAAGCATTTAGGGGGGGGGAAGTTCAAGTTGATGACTGGAAAACACAATTTCCTACATTTGTAGAAGAAAATTTAGTTGCACTTAGTTATAAGTCAATAAGTTACTTCCCACTGTTGGATGTGAAGCTGATGCCGCATCAAGGCATAGTGTAGATGAAAGACAAATTGGGGGGAATGATAATCATGTTTCATGTTTTGTATTTCATTTGAGTGGTTGTTATATAGTTGCTTGGCCTAGTAGAATCCCAAAGAAAGAAAGCAATATTCCCTCAATTGAGGAATCAATACAAAAGAGAGAGATCCAATGCAATCAAGATAGAAAATTGTCTCACCGAAGGAACAAATTCAAAGTCACGTGTGAGGATTATACAACAAATAGATCTTGGGGAAATTAATGAGGAACAAAAAAACCAAGCTAAGGTTGTAAAAAATTGTTGTCTATACTGAACAGTGGTATGGACTATTTAGAAATGGTGAGCAGCTTGGTGGATGTGCAATTGGTATATCTATGTTTGCTTCAACAAGCCCACTTCATGCATCACAACTTGTGGGCACATGGAAAACTCAAAATCTTGTTGTGGAGTTCAAAAATGAATCTGATGTATTCAAAGAAATGGAAAGATGTATGGAGCCTTTAAATTATACCTGCATTGTGCAATGGCATTGAATAATTTTACAACCAAACCTTTTGGGGTAGCATTCTCTTCATGCCAACAAATTTGAGTCTCTTCACAAAATCAAGAAAAACCCCATCTGGGTCTATTCAAAATGACAAAATGTAGAGGTGTTGAAAGATGGATTTCATAAAATATTCATCCTACAGAGGAAAGTCAAGTTTTTCCTCTAAAAACACAAAACCCATTTGGGTTTCTTTTAAAATTTCAAAATACAGAAGTGTTTTCAGAAGCTATCATGAGATTTTGAAGCAAAGTCTCAATGTGTAGAAACCCACTTGGGGTTTTGTGGAATTTGCACATACAATGATGTTGAAGGAAATAATGTGGAGTTTTATTCTACAAAAAGGAAAAAAATGTTTGTAACCAAACCTTTTCCATCCTTCATGGCCGAGGCCAAAGAGCAATTCTTTTTACAAAAGCAACAAAAACCCAGCTGGGTTTGTTTTCTAAAAATTGCAAACACATATTTTTTGAAAGGAATGGATTGAAGTTGTCTTTCAAAAAGGAGTAGAAGAAATACAAAGGAAAACCAATACCTCCTTCATGGTTTCAGCTTGAAGCATTTTCTCTTCTTCAAAATGTGGTTCTTTTGTCAAAAGCCAAAAACCCACATGTGGTTTGGGAAAAAATTGCAAATAAAAAGCTATTTAAAAAAGATATCATGGAGTTTTTGAAGAACAAACAAAAGTATGAAAAAACCCCATTTCATTCTTCATGGTTGTGGCCAAAGGAATAGATTTTATTCACAAAACAATAAACCCACTAGGGGTTTCTTTATTTAAACTTCTAAAATAGAGAAAAGCTAATTCTTATTTCATGTTGACAATAGAAAAGCTTCCATTTGAACTTCCATTCACTGAAATAAAGGAGAAAGCCATGATTTGGGTTTGGTAAAAAGCTTACTTGAGCTTTTTTTCTCATTTTCTTGTAATTTGAAAAACATTTTTTACACAAAACCTTCCATTAGAGCTTTAGGAAATCACCAATGGTGGCTAAAGAAGGATGAATCATCACAGAAGGTAAAGAAGCAACAAAAAATGATCAAGAATATATTCATAGCCACTGCATAAATGCATGAAATGGCATTCAAAAGACTACAAAATATAGATTTCATGCAAAAACCACAAATTACCTATTATTTTTTGTTTCTCATCAGAAAAATTCCAAGAATTGGCCCAAAGCACCATTTTTTTGTGCTCTCTTCAAACCCTATGGTGTAGAAGAACATTTTGGAGAAGCTTGAAGCAAAAATGAAATGCTTTTTTTTCTTTTCTCCTATTCTTTTTTTTAGGGTTTGAACCCTATTGGAGGCTGATGGGATTTTTTCCCATTGTTTTAAAAAATGAAAACACATTTTAACGTGTAATGTGGGTCAAATGGTGAGTTTTGGGACTTAGGCATTTTTGTCTTGATTTCATTTCAACATGTGCCTTCTTTTAAAAAAATTGCTAAGTCCTCCAAGTTGAAAAATGTGATATGCCTTCAAAATGTGCCTTCCAAAGATTATGGAGCTCACATAGGCCAAATTATTGGGTGTTTTATTTTCCTTTGAAAATTAGGAGACTATTGACCAAGTGATTGACTCTCAAGTGTATAAATGAAAGTGAGTTAGAATTTTCCTTGGAGGGGTTTTATTATTTACTTAAATGCTTTTACAAGCATTTGATTTATCTTTTGTTTTGCATCTTTATCAAATTTCAAGGCATGATTTAAGTGATTTATAAATCACTTGTATTTTATGATGCAAATATTCATGGTGGGGCCTCTTTTGCATTCCATTTTGAAATGTAAAGTAATTTGTTTAAGTGATGGATTATAAATCACTTAAGCAGATTATTATTGTTTTTTAAATGCAAATTAGAGTCTTGTATTATGCAAAGGCACTAAAGGTGTGAGTGAAGAGTGGGTCAATACTTGTGTGAGGACCAATAATGACTTGCAGACATGAGGAGTGTGTGAGAGACTATTTTGACTGTTTTGGAGGAAAGGGGGGCTGTTTGGAGGAATTTTTGTCACATTTTTAGTGTAACTATTAACTTGGCTTAACTTTGCTTCATGTGGAGGAAAATTTGGACAATTTCTAGAAGGTTCTTTTTGGCCTTTTCTACGGCATTCGGCCAGAACCTTCTAGATAGACATGTGTGAGAGGAGTTGGTGGTTTTTTGCTTAAGTAACTTCAATCTTTGTTATTGAAGCTAGTTCTTTCTTTCCAACAGAGTGATAGCTTGCGTTTTGGAGTTATCTTTTTTAGGAGTAGTATTTTAACTTAGATGGACTTGTGATATAGTTGAGTACTTTGAATCAATAAAATAGAACATTTACTTTCTCATTTTTTATGGTGTGATGCTAGTGATTGATCATATTATTTGTGAAATTTACGTTTCCTTATAATTTTGTCTCATGTTTAAGAACCTATTTAGTAGAAAATGCATTGTTATAGGCTATATGTTGTGTTAGTTAATACAAGTGTTGTTAGTTGTGAATTTCTTGTTTTCCTTCTAAGAGTCTTGCTTTAAAACCTCCTTATAAATTTCTTATGTGAAATGCATGTGAAAATGAGTTGTGTGAACAAGGTTTGATGACATTGTTTTGAATGTGATAGGCTATTTACAGGTCTTAGTCAAATTTGGTGTATCACCCTTAGTAGGTCAAGTTAATGTTCATTTTTTATGCATCTTTTACCCTTTTCCTTAGAAATCATTAGTTAGGTGGCATCAAAATGGGAGCCAACCCATAATCTAGAGGTATGTTTTCAAAATAGGACACCCACAACCTGAAAGTAGCCCCATGTTACATCCAAACCTATTGAGTTATTTCACAGCTTGGCATAAGGGGTGTAGATTTGGATCACTAATAGTACCTAGTGACTAAAAGGTAATAGATCCGTACTATTTAATAATTGGTTCATTCTAAGACTTTTGTTGAGTGTGTTGATCATATGAATGAGGAGAAAGAGGTATTGTGTCAATATAAAAGGAATTATGCAACTCATATTATCCACAACCCTTTCTAGTGATCTTGACCTTGGGATAGGGAATGATATATTGAGTGGATGTGGAGGCTAGAGTATGGGGGTCGATGTAAGATGATTTTTCTATTTATGTTGGAAGTCATAATATCAGTATATGGGTATGAGGATACCGCTAATAAGAAGCTCTAAAAGAGAGAAAATATTCAAGTGGATTTGGATCAACATAGATTTTGACTTTGATGTCATTATGGGGGGATTTAATTCCTTGGTTATAAGTGGATAGAACAACTTGCATGGCATGAAGCCATGAGTTGTTGAGGAGGAGATTGTACGGAAGATTAATATTAATGGCATATCATGTAGTGTGTGAAAATTTTGGACCCACATGTATAAGAAAGCATATAGTACCTTTTGAATGTCACTTTGCATTGTCATTGGATTTTATGGTGATAACTTGACACTGTAAATCCATAGTTGAATATGCCAAGTTTGTAATGAACTTCAAGGTGCATAAATTTAAGGTAGTTCCATTATCAAGAAAGACTCATTTTATCTTATGATTTGATAAGAGGACTTAAATGTGTAAAGATTTATTATGGAATGGATCAATAGAGGCAAGCCATTTTTCATAAATTCAAGTTGGTAAGTGGTGGAAAGGTGTCCCACAAGTCTTTGGAATTTTTCAAGATCAATATCATTGGGAACTAATTATTCTTGCAAATATTGGTTCAATATTTGTCTATGGATGGGAGTGATTTGAGGAGTTCCAAGATGAATATTTTCATTGGATTTTTCCCAAGATGTTCTAGGAGATTATATTGGAAGTTTTGGGATGATGAAGTAGACGATCTCCAAAAAATAACCCTTCCACATATAGTAGTGACAACACATTTGAGGTTCTTTTCCTTGATTTTGATGGTAGGAATTGCAAGAAAACATACGAGATGCATCCCATAAAATTATCATAGTTATGAGGGACTTAGTTGTAATTGACATGATTGGGCAGAATTTATTTTGGTACCTCCTTGATTGGGGGTTGTGGATGAAGATGGATTTCCTTGGGAATATAATGGGAGTGGATCTTGGTATATTCCTAGTTGATAATTAAGTGAAATAGATGGCAATCCCTCTTTTTATATATCTCCATCATCAATGAGATCTTGGATATAATTATTTATCTTGACTCTCTTATTTGTGGAATATCCTTTAATCCTATCATAGTCATAATATTCATTTTATTTTTACCAGGATGGTCTTAGTTTGGACTCATCCAAAGGTTGTTCCATAGGAAACGTGACCATGTTTTCTTGTACAATTTTCTTGAACACAACATCTATTGGCTCCCCAAGGGTGGTGTTATGCCTTGCATAACAACCACATTTTCTTTTTTATCAAAATGGGTCCCCCTTGTGTGTTTTTAAGTGTTTATGTTTTTTCCTTGCCCTCTTTTGGGTTTGATTTTCTTCCTTTGTTTTTTCCCTAAGGGTTGTTCCCATTTTTTGGGCTTTATTTCCTTTATTTTTGCTTTCTATTTGGAATCAAAATTCCAAATTGAACTTGACCTTTGAAAAAAAAGTTCACATTTTATTTTTTTCCCTAATTCCCCATTGTATTTCTTTCCAAAACCAGAATTCTAAATCGAACCCGAAATTTTGTCAGAAAAGGTCAAGTTCATTTTTTTGATTCCACGTCTTTCTTTTGTCTAAATCAGAATTTTGAAATGAACTTGTACTTTTGTCAAAAAGGGTCAAGTTCATTTTGGTTCTCCAATTCTGCATGTTTTTGTGTTCAGAATCACAAATTTAAATTGAAATTTCACTTTTCTTGAAAGGATCAAGTTCGAATCCTTTTTCCAATTCCATGTTTTTTCCTATCCTTCCTCTTATCTATTCAGAAAATTGATCTTCGATCAAACTTTTTTGACAAAGGGTCAAGTTTCAAATGCTTTCCAACTCTGAAGTCCTCTCACCCACCATATTTATGGCGAATTAATTTGCATGCATGAACCCAACATTTAATCAAATTTATTCTATGATTATGCTAATAAGTGCATTTCATTCTCACCAAGAGTAGAGAAAAAAAGAGGAGTGTTAGGGCTTGGGTGTTTGGAGGTTTGTTGTTTCGAGTCACCATCATTTTTTTGAGGTAGGATATTTCCTGTTGTTTGTTTTCCTTCCATTTTTGTTTCATTTTCTTTCTTCTTTCTTTTTATTTTGCATGTTTCGTGTCATGTGGTGTGTTTTATTTTTGGTGTCATTTTGATCTTACATTTTTTCATTTTGCTTGTTTGATCTTTTGGGTTTTGGCCTTTTGGCCTTTTTGTGTTTGGGTTCTCATGTTTTGTCATTTTTATTTAATTTTGTTTGGGTTTTACTTTGTGTTAGTTTGTGTTCCTTGCTTTTCATGAGTTTTTTTTTTCTCACCATGCCATAGCTAGGGTTTCCATATAGTTTTTTGACTTGACCTTTAAATCTCAAATTTTGAGCCTTGCAAAATTTTGATTTCTGCACTGACCTTTTATGAAGTGGTTTGAATCCTAGGTGTAACTTTGGTTCAAAAATCTGCATTTGAACTTAGTATATTTTTTCTTAGGGACCAATCGAAAATCTAAGTTCCGAATAGATTTTACCTCAAAAGGGTCAAGTGCAAAGTGATCCAATTCTAAACTCTGATCTTATGATGTTATGTATTTTCCTAAACAAGCCATTCAGAATTTCAAATTCTGAACAAACTTTTTGACCAATGGGTCAGGTTCAAAATCCTTTTTCGCTTCTGATTTTCAAAGGCCTTGTTGCAGATATAGATCCATCAGGTTTTTATGATTCCAAAGATCACTTTAACACATTGGTTTGATCAAAATTCAAAATTCCAACCAGGCCTATGAACTGAAGGACCATGTTCCAAATGCTTTTTTGATCTCAACTTCTGATAACAGTATCAAACCAAATACTTTATTTTAGTTAAATTTGATCAAAATTATGAATTCTGATTGGAATCAAGAGTTAGGATTCAAGTTTTAAGAGTAATTCTGATTATGATTTCCACTTACAATAGATATGGTTCCATCAGAATTATGAAGTCTGATTGAACCTTTTTACTCAGGGTTCAAGTTCAAAGTGCTTTTCTAATTTTGATTTCTGATATTAACTAACAAGTTTTACCGTGTTTTGAAGGGGTTCTATTAGAGTTTATAATTCCAATAGAACATGGTTATAATATGGATTTTAGAGGGTAAAATATACAATGCATTTTTGATAAAAAAAATTGCTTCTTAGGTATCATAAATGTATGATATAGAGGAGAAACCTAGTGCCAAAGAGGTGGATAAAGACCAAAAATCCAAATTGACAAAACTAGATCAAACTCACTACACCTTGAAATATAAATACCAAGGGGCTCCAATAGTGTCTAAATTCACCTTTGGAGTGATGAGGATCACTGATACAATGTTGGGGCATATTGATCTAGAAGCATTCAAAAGGACACCTTTGCAGATGATGTTAGTCCAAGATCTAAGAAGATAGTAGGTTTAGGGCTTGCTCACGTGGCATCTTTCCCCATTGTTATTCAATGCCTTGAATTTATTCTTGCAGTAGCAGAGGCCTACAATCCTATGCAACATAAGTGTATTGAATAATGCGGGAATGAGATAATTGACCTGACTCCTACCATGATTGAGATGGTTTTTGATTTTCCACATTATCCTCAACTAAGGATTGTAATAGAAGCTAAGGAATTGTAGCAATATGAGAATGATGTGAGCACACACTAGAGACATATGAATAAGAATTGGATGAAGGTTGGTAAGAATTATATTATCAAGTTGCCTACAAAGTTCAGGAGATTGGATTTCTTTTAAAAAATAGGGGATATTATTACATTGTTGAGCAGAGTAATGGGTAAGGAAAGTTCCCATATGTATGAAAAATAGATGTTCCATTTCATTGAAGTGATCTTAAAGGGGTCAATGTACTTGGACTGGGGGAAGATTGTTTCTGATAATATACACAACCAACTCACCAAGGTGAAAGACTCAAAAGAGTTTTACATGTCATCTTATGTAATATACTATGCAACTAGGATGGGAAACTTCTCAGGTTTGAAAACTATGGGAGTTAGATGTGAAGGACCATGATAAAACAAAATCTAGGAATACTATGATCAATTGGAGCTCAAAGCCTCAGAGAAACATTTTAAAAGACTTAACGATGCCTTTCTTTATGTAGTGATTACTTGGCTATCAGGTGATGTTGGGTTCAAATTGACCACATAAGCAATGGAATTGGTAAAGAAATGGAGGAACTAGTTTATCCAATATCCTAGTCAACCTACATCCACCTATGGGGTTATAATGGTGCTCCATTTCCGCTTCCTAGGTATTGCTATAATAAATTGATCTTGGATTTTATCAATGTCCATCTATCAGAGATGCTAAGTCTGGTACTAAGGAGATATAGGAAATTAACCTCAAATTATATCAAGGAAGAAAAGAATTTGACCCAAAAGGAAAAATGAACCTGTATGCATCCCTGTTTCCACATCATGAGCCCAACATAGAAGATTTCTAGGTAGATTTGCAAGATGAATTTGAAGCAAGGAAGAGAAAGTATGAAAGATTAACCATTCGACATATGTGAGTATTTAATGTTTAAGAAGATATTCCCAAAGGAATGCTAGATAATTACTTAACCCTTAATCCTCAATATGATAGGGAAAAAATAGCTACACAAACATTGGCACCCATCAATTGGATGGAGAGAGAAGAATGAAACATTGATAATATATCTGCCACTATTGTGGAAAGAAGTATAAGATGGATTAATGAATGTATTAAGGATAAATAGAGAAAATGCAATGGAAAGAGGAAAAAAGAACAAGGCCAAACATCCTCCTCTCCCCCACCAAAGAAATATAAAAGGCTTAAGAAACAAACTGCACAACAATTAGTAGAGGAAGGAAAGCCAATTTTGGAAAAGGTAACAAAGGCATTCTAGAAGGCCTCGGTCATATACATGGCTACTTCCATAGGAGTAGTATCCAAACTGGGTATACAACCCATTGTTGCATTATATCTGGGTACAATAACTACTCAATAAGGTCCTTCTACTACTCCTATGCAAACTACAAAAGTTACTAAAGAGGGTCCCTCTACTGCTCCTTTAACAATAGAGATAGCAATTGAAGAAGGGGAAAAGATTCATATTATAAATTCACAAAGTCTCCTTTCCCTTCAGATTTAGAAGAAACTCCTCCATGGGAGGAAGAGAAGGAATTAAATGAAGAAAAATCTAAGGAGAAAGATACAAAATTTCAAGAGGAAAATCTTTGGAGTGAGGAAGTTGAACATGTGCTAATTGAAGATGAGCAAAGAGAGATTATAGAGAGTGTTGAGAGACAGGATATCAAGGATAAATATACTAAGGACAAGGTTGATGAAGAAGAAGCTCAAAGAAAATAGATAGAGCTAATGAAAATAGAATAAATAAAAGATGAGAATGAGAGGCTTGAGAGGGGAAAAGTTTAAAAAGAGAAGCTCAAGTAGGAAAAAGTTGAGAAGGAAAATTTAGAATGAGAGAAAGCTAAAAAGGAGAAATTAGAGAAAGAAAAAGCCAAATAGCTACAAGCAAAGACAAGTAAAGAAGAAGAGTAACCCTATCAAGAACAACAAGTGGAAACAACCACTAGAGCTTTGACATGGCTCAAGCTAAATTTAGAAAAGAGGTAGCAAGTGATGGCTCAACCACTAAGCTAGGATGAGATGATAAAAGAAATCAATACTGTAAAACCAAAAAAGAAGTAGAGGACCATATACTTGACTACTCTAAATGATTTAGGGGAATTAGTGGTAGAAATAGCCACTCTAACAGTAGACAAAGATGATCAAGAGCACCAAGCATCTAAATATCATGTAACGATGGTTAATCTGGGTAAGCAGAATCATTCTCAACAAATGACACTGATAGATTTAGCAGCCACCTCAACCAATTCTAGAATAAAGAAAGAAAAACAAGCTAAAGATGGATTGAAGGCTCGGTTATAAATATGAATTTTTTTATCAAGGATCTCACCTCTCCACTATTAGAAAATCCATCTTCTTCTGAGGTACCTGTATTAGTAAGTAGAAAAGAAGTTGAGGACCTCACAGGCATAAAAAGGAAAGCTCCTATATTTGATAATTTTGCTAGCCAACTAAAGGTTGAAGTGGATTTGCTACTTGACACTAGGTACAAGCTTTATAGTGAAGCATGTACATTGAAGAAAAAAATCAAAGCTTTGGCGAAATCCATGTGGGATGGAAAGGAAAATTACCATGTGCACTTAGCAAAATTAAAGGAGATAAATAAAATAAATGTAGATGAGATTAATGAAGTGGGGATTCTAGAGGATGAAAGCCCAAATTACCTAACCAAGTGAAAAATATAATGGTATTTAAGATGGAGGTGATGATTGAGCAAAGGATAATATTGCTAAGGTTGCAATAGGAAATTTTGAAACAAACAGGATTTTTTGAAGAAATTGTGTGTACTGTTACTGCTCAGGATTTTCTACCAAATGGAAAGCTAGGAGAGTTACAAGCCATCAAGGATGCTTGGTACAATAGGTGGAAAAACATGATAGATACTGATGATGAATGCATTCTCCTCAATAGGTTGGAAATCATTAAATTTGATACCCATTATGTGATCCAAGTGGATACTTTACACCAAAAATTTAAGTGTTCCATATGCTCTAGAATTCAACACCATGTCAAAGAGCTTGAAAAATTGAATCCAACACAATTTGAATGGGGTCAAAAGGAGCCCATATTCCCAGTAAACATTTGGTCAAACTGGCACTTGAGGCTGGTTGGAAAGGAAAAAATTGATCAATTTGGAATCAGTTGAAATCAGCATCAAAATGAAGAGCTTGTCGACACAATCCCAATGTTGCTCATTTTGTTGAAATTCAAGCATGTACATAGAAGTTATCACAAGTCAAAGTTTGTGGGCACTAGGGTTGACAAGGACCATACAGTTGCTGACATTAGCATGACATCAATAGAATATACACTGACATAGACCAATCAAGGCTTGACACTTGGAAATCCATATGTAACTAGGTAGAGGACATGGTAGGTGACGTGGCATATGAGTCAGTAGCTAAGTTGTCTATGGTAGCGAATCAACAGATGCCACATGGCCCAATCAAATGGCACCTTGTGGCACCCTGGTCATCTCCTCTAATGGGAGAGTGGTTTCAATATCTTACTAAATTTGTTGGCGAGGGGATTTGACCCCCTCACCTCCTAGTTACAAGTAGAGTGTGCTCCTGGTTACAAGTAGAGCATGCCACCAGTAGACCACAAGATTCCTGCTTAATAGATTCACATGCCCAGTTGGTTTTGTTGTATTAAAATTTGAAATTGCATTTAAAAATAGATGGGGTGGGGGTCTAACTGTTGACCACCCCGCACCACAAAATACTCGCAACCACTATGCCACCAACCAATTTGGGATATTTGTGGGGCTAACTCTCTTTTAAAGTATATCCAAAGTTTGAATCTCCTAATTTTAAAAGATTTAACCTGCTAAACTAAAACAAACTTAATCCCTATTTAACTTAAGATTTGTATAGCCTGAGAATGGATAAATTAAAAGGGATAAAAATGATATTATGGAGATTAATTTTGTAAATAAGGGATATTTGTAAAACTACACAATGTAAATAGAGGGATATGTTATGATCTTGTAAATCATATGGTTAATGACCATATTGAGTCAATTTTGTGTATAAAAAGGGGGGAGTTTAGGGCTTTGGGTAACCAAGTGATGACTAAGGAGAGAATTGTCCTAAAGACTTGAGTGTTTATTTCTACACAACAGAGGAATGTTATGTTTCTATATTGAAGATAAATGGACTTGTAACTTGTCAGTTGAAGCCTTATAATTCTATTTGGAGCATAATCAAGGATCGGTCACTTTGTTGAAGAGGGGCCCAGAGACATTCATTTCGAAAAACTCTATTATCAACTATGTTCTGTCTTCTATCTTCTTTCTGTCATTCATTATGTTCATCACATTTAAATTTCTTTGTTCATTTTAGAATTTCAATTACGTTATTTCGTTTAAATACTTTAAAATCACACATTATAATCATTAAAGAATTCACTTGGAAATTTTCATAGATCCTAACATAGATCAAGTTGGTATTAGAGATTCATTTGACTAGTATTGCAGAGGTGAATGACAATAAGATCCAAGATCCAACAAGGTGAAGGAACACTTGCAAAGTATAATCTTGAGATCGGGAAGCGAAGAACCTTTCCACTGAAAAATGTCAGAGTGTGCAACTGAACATTGAAAAATAGAGCTTGATGAAGAAGGTTTTTGGAAAGGCTTCCTTGACATGAAGGCCATGGTGGAGGTGCTATATAGAGAAAGGCAAGATTGGAAGAAATCTGAAGAAGGAAATTCATCAAAGCAAGAAGATTCTAGAGATTGCAAAGATAAGAAGAAGTAATCACGAGATGGTGAAGAACCTCTAAAATGCCTAAGTACTGTGGGAAGTTAAATGTCAAAAATTTAGATGATTGGGTCCAACAGGTAGAAGTGTACTGTAGGATTCAAGGCCTAGTAGAAGATGCTTCTAGGATCCAGTTAGCTACTCTCTAGTTGAGAGGTACAACTCTCACCTGGTGGGAGAGTAGGACTCGAGAAGAAATTGCTTGTCGTGGTAATTTCAATATGACTTGGATGGAATTTATTGCTACCCTTAAAATATAGTTTTACCCTTTAGGTTATAAGTAGCAATTAACAATGAATTTGCAAACCTTTAGTCAAGGTAAGGGCTAGTTTGTCCAAGATTACACCCATGAGTTTAGAAAATGGGCTATTGCTATAAATGTTCCATTGTATACTCAGGATACACTGCTTAAGTAAATAGGTGGTTTGCATTCTTACCTAAGAAATACTATTCTAATGTTGAGTCCTAATAATCTAGATGAATTATCTATCCAAGCCACTTATTTAAAGTCAAGGGGTAAGAACACTTTCAGTGATAATTTTTCAAAGAAACCATCTAAGTTTGAGGGTAAGCCTAAGGGTAAAGACTAAGACAAAGGCAAAGGGAAGAAGACAACTATAGTAAAGAAGGAGGGTGCTAAGCCCACATTCTCTCACTACAAGAAAGATGGTCATGATGATTTGAAGTGTTGGAAGTTGCATCTAGAGTTAAGGCCAAAAAGATATGGAGGCAATAAAGGAAAGCAAAAGGTTGTTGTGGTGATTCAAGAAGATCTTGGATCTGACTCTGGAGATGAAACAAAAATTGTTTCTGTCAAGATCCAAGGTAGAGGAAAAGGTATCACTTTCTCTTCTGATGCAAAATTTTCTAATGCAACTACAAGTAAAGTATCTTCTCCTCCTGAAGCTGATAAACAAAAGAATGAACTATTTCACATTTGAGTTGTAACTAAGCACACCAAGATTAACACACTATTTTATATGGTTCTCAAGTCAACTTAATATTTGAAGAGGTGGTAAAGAAACTTAATCTAGCTACAACACCTCATCCAAATCCATATCCACTTGGATGGCTTTGCAATGATGCTCAACTGCAGGTAACGAAACAATGTAAATTAAGATTTTCTATCATTGCAAACTTTGTTGATGAGGTAGAGGTAGATGTAGTTCCTTTGGATATTTGTGGGCTTGTGTTAGGGAGTCCTTATCTATATGATAGAAAAAAATCTTTTATAGGGGGAGAATAAGTATCATCTGTTTAAGGATGGTAAAGAGTATATTGTATGAGCACATAAGATTAAGACTAATCTTGCACTAGTCAATGTTGGTAAAATGAAAAGGTTGATCAATTCTAGTAAGAAATTTGTATTAATTCTTGTAAAACCCAAAGAGGATGAAAAATCCAAAGCATTCAAGGGGTGTGAACCAGAGCATAAAGCTAAATTAATCAAAATTGTTTCCACTTATGATGACTTATTTCAAGAGCCAAAGGGATTTCCACCTAAGAGAGATACAACATGAAATCCAATTACAGTAGGATGTTCCTTTGCCAAACATTGGCATGTACCATTCATTAGTTTTGCAGAATGAGGAAATCAAAAGCAAGTTCAGGAGTTGGTTGAAAAAGGAGTTATCTATCCAAGTACATCTCCTTGTGGTTCTCCAATTGTGTTGGTTTCAAAGAAGGATGGGTCTTGGAGAATGTGCATTGACTATCAAGCTCCGAACAAGATAATGGTAAAGAACAAGTATCCTCTTCCCCGTATTGATGATTTACTTGATCAGTTAAAACATGAAGTTTATTTCACTAAGTTATACTTGCGAAGTGGTTATCATCAAATAAGGATTGCAAAAAATGACATTTGGAAAACTGCATTCAAGTCAAAACAAAGATTGTACAAGTGGTTGGTCATGCCCTTTGGGCTTTGTAATGCATCAGCTACCTTCATGTGTGTCATGAATGATGACTTTTGTCCTTTTATTGATTATTTTTAATAGTCTATTTAGATGATATTTGTGTATTTAGTCAAACTTTGGAAGATCATGCAATTCATGTAAAGAAATTTTTTGATGTATTAAGAAAATATTTTTTTTTTGTAAAGATGTCTAAATGCGAATTCGCTAAGACATCCTTAGTGTACTTAGGCTATGTCATAGGAAGTGGTAAATTGAAAGTAGACCCTACAAAGGTCGAAGTTATTGTAAAATTGCCTAAGCCAAGTATAGTCATAGAAGTCAGAAGTTTCTTAGGTGTAGTTCATTACTGGAGTAAGTTCATTGCAAACTTCTCCTACATTGCATCGCCATTGCACAGATTAACTAGTACAAAGATAAGTTTCTAGTGGGGAGGTCCACAGCAAAAGGCCTTTGACACTTTGAAGGAAAAGTTGAGCACTACACTTGTTCTCCCTCTACTAGATTTATAACCATTCGAGATTGATATAGATGTGAGTGGGTTTGTCATAGGAGCATTACTAATGCAAGGGGGTAAACCAGTCTGCTATCACTCTAAAATATTTATAGGTGCAGTAAGTAACTATCCTACTTATGATAAGGAACTTTATGCATTAGTTCAGAGTGTTAAAAAATGGAAACACTACTTAATGGGGAAAGAAACAATAATCCACACCGATCACCAGTCACTTCAGTATTTGTACTCATAATCCAAATTGCAACAAAGTAGGTACTTTAGGTGGATTTTTTTCTTCAACAATTTCATTTGGTTATTAGGTATAAAAAAGGTACCCGTAAAAAAGTGGTAGATATATTTTTTAGGCCTCTTGTCATGAATGCTATGATTATCCTTAAAGGTAGTTCCATGGTGCATGAATTTTTTTAGGAATAGTATATCAATGACAAATACTTTAAGGAAATCTATTTAGCTCTAATTGCATTCAGTCATGTAGAAGAGAAGGATTGCTATGTGCAAGATAATTTTTTGTATCATTTAGGAAAGCTATGTATTTGAAAAGGTGATCAGGCATAGGTAATTAGAGAATCACACACGTCATTGATTGTAGGACACTTTGGGGTAAGCAAAACAATGACTCAATTGTAGAAATATTGTTATTGGCCTCATATGCAAGAAACTTTATCTAAGTACATTAGAGGTTGTGTAATGTGTGCAACAAGTAAACCTAGCAATAGGAAATTAGGGTTGTACACACCTCTACCTGTTCCATCTTGTCCATGGGAAAGTGTTTCAATGAATTTTTTGGGGGGCTACCAATGTCTAGGAAGGGACATGATTATCTGTTTGTAGTAGTTGATTGATTTAGAAAAATGTGTATTCTAATGCCTTGTAAGAAACAGGTCATAGCTGAACTGACAACACATATGTACTTTCAATTTGTATGGGTTCATTTTGGGCTCCCTACTTCTATTGTATCGGATCAAGATTCTCGATTCTTAGGGGAATTTTGGTGAGCATTGTGGGAAATCATGGACACTAGACTAAAGAAAAGTGCAACATTCCATTTGCAAATTGATGGAAAGATAAAGGTAGTGAATAGGACATTTGTGCATCTACTCATAGGTTACTGCAGTAAGCATCCCAACCTATGGGATGAAAATCTACACTATCTGCAACATTCTTACAACCATGTAGCACACTCTTCTACAAAAAGATCTCCTTTTGAGACTTGTTTTGATTTTCTACCAAAAACATTAATGGAATATGATTTTAGGAAGGACAATGTTGAAGATGGACACCATGATGCAAAAAAGGCTTTGAAGTTCATCGAGAAAGTCCAAGCAATTCATCAGGTAGTGGAAGCATAGTTAGAGAAGAGCCAAGACAGATACAAGGCTCGACATGATAAGCATCACATCAATCATCATTTTCAAGTTGGAGACAAAGTTTGGTTACATATCATCAAGGAAAGAATGCAAGGCGAAGGAAGGAATATCAAGCCAATTAGGTATGGTCCTTTTGAGATCTTGGAAAAGATTGATACCAATGCTTTCCCCCTTAATATTCGTCCATACATGTGCATCTACTTAGTTGACATAAATGTAGAGAACTTGAAGTTGTATGAACCTCCAATGATACTAGACAAGGAGATTGATGTTTAGGTTCCATCAGTTGATGATCTTTCACCTGAGTATATGTCAGAACTATGAAATGATGTTGTATACACCTAAAAATGGTCACATCACATTGTTTGGTAATCAATTAAATATTTTTAATATTTAATTAAATCTCCGAATTCCATTTACGTATAAATAAATTTAAATAATTTATTTATATTGTTCATTCTTTCATTTCGATTAAATAAATAAGTTTATTTAATCATCTTTTTGTATTCGTTTCTTAATTAATTAAATAAACATTATGATTTATTTATATTAATTATCAATAATCTTGACTTGGATATTTTATTCAAATAAAGATTAAATATTCCTCTTTTTTAAATATATTCTTCTAAAATCCTTTCACAATTGAATATTCAAAATATTTAATTAAATTCTTCTAATATCCATTTGTAATTAAATATTTCTAAAATATTTAATTAATTCTTCTAAAGTCACATTACAATTAAATATTACAAAATATTTAATTAAATCTTCCATAGTGCAAAAATAAAAAATGAAATTCAATAAATGAAATTAAATAAATTTATTTATTTAATTTGGGGATTATCTTCAACACCCATGAAACAAATTGCCAAAACAGAAAAATTAATTTTCTCTATTTCTGTGCAGGCTTGTTCCTATGGGTTGAAGACAAGCATCCATCCTTCTCTCCAACCTCTCAACCTCTTCCATCTTCTTCTCAACCTCTCCATCTCTCACCTTTCAATTTTACCAGACAATCCTACAGCCGTTGATTCTTGCCAGCCAGGATTGTCCCTGTAAAAAGCTATAAATAAGACTGCCGGGTCTTTGAATTGATATAGGATCTTTCAGTAAGAAAATGATAGTTAATTTGAATTAAGCCTTTTTAGCAATCATAGTATTTCAAGCATCATAGCATAGCATAGCATAGTATAGAATCATGGTGTATCTATTTCATATCATAGCATACTTCATTTATAGCCTCTGAGCATAATCCACAGCCCCTGTCTATATCTGTCAACATTCTCACCTTCATTAGCATACAACATATAGAAGCTCCTTCTTTTGCATACTCATTCTGTAGATAGCCATTTGGAGAAGTTGAGCTTACACAATCTAAGAGCGGCAGCTTCAAACAAATCTCTGGAGATAGAGAAAGATGGAACGCTTCTGAAGAAATTTCTGTTTTATTTCAATTACATTTCAGCTTTCTTTAGTTTAAATTTCTATCAATTGTGTGTTTTTGTTTTCATTTAGATTACATATTAACATATACAAATTTTTGGTGCCCACCCTGGGGCTCTTGCCCCTATTTCTCACATCTTTTTGTAGGTTTCTTTGACAAGTTACAGCCAAAAATAGCGGATTAGCGCAAGAAACACGTTTCGGAAAGTTTATACCCAGTTCAGTGCATTTGAGAGTTCCTGCAGCGCCCGTGAAAGTTCTTGCAATGCTTGTGAAAGTTTCTGCAGTGCCTGTGATAGTTCCTGTAGCGCCCGTCAGAGTTTTTGTAGCGCATTTGAGAGTTCTTGCAGTGCTCGTGAAAGTTCCTGCAGCGCCCGTGACAGTTCCTACAGCACCCGTCAGAGTTTTTGCAGTGCATTTGAGAGCTCTTGCAGTGCCCGTGAAAGTTCCTGCAGTGCCCGTGATAGTTCCTGTAGCACCCGTCAGAGTTTTTGCAGCGCATTTGAGAGTTCCTGCAGTGCCCATGAAGACTGTTATAGCACATCTTTCAAAATACTCCAAGTTGTAATTTGTATGTTTAAAATAGCTTAACTGAATCTGACACAACTGCTGACAGTTAATAATTGTTAAATTGGAATGAAGCAATCCTAGGGTAGACTCTTCATATTTCATTTTGGGCTAAAAATAAATTTCATGTTTGTGTGAAGCAACATCTTCACTTAGCATAGAAAATTTGTATTTTGGGCTTAAAATAAATCCTTGTTTTCTTTGTTTTTGGTGATAGGCCTATGCTCTCCCCTTTACTAGGTGATCAAAATGCCAAACTCACCTATTTTACTTTATGTATTTTACAGTTTTATTAACACCTTTTAGAAGGCTTGCCGTAGTGGGAAAAAGTACTCACCCTACGGGAACGACCTAAGTGGGAACAACTAAAGCCAAGTTTTCCAACCCACTTTAATCAAATGCGGATGGTTGATGAAAATCCCATTCGACGGTAGTGTGCATTGATAACCATCCCCAAAGCCTTTGTTCTAAAGGTAGGGAGGTCTCTCGAGGGAGTCTATCATTTGCCACACTGAATGGAAACCCTTACTAAGAACTTAGTGTAGTATCTTACCGAGTCAGTTTCTGAACATTATATTAATCACAGTGTAGGGGAGGGAAGAATCTACCCCCAAGATACTCACCATATAACTACCAAGGATTGTTTGCTCAGGGGATCCGGTATCCACTTCCGTTACTCTGAGTGCGCATCTGGAAAAGACAAAAACACGGGCGCCCTTTCGAGGGTGACACGGCTGTGTGAGTCGACGTAGTTTTAAGAAGTGGGCTATTGATTACTATGATGACCTACTTGAGAATTAAGAATGAGTCTGTTTGAAATGCTAATCATGTGTAAAACCTGTTAAAACAATTTTTGAATAACATTTTGGTCATACACTTGATGTTTAGCATAGGATTTAAGACAACTATTCTATGATTTGTTTGATGTGTTTTCAATACACTAATTCAGATAAGATCATCCAACACTCACTGTCACATTGATTACTCTCATGTTACAAGATTGGAAATCCACAATGTTTGTAAAGAAATCCATTTTCAAAAGGATTAAAAAGCCAAAGAAACCCCTTAACCACAAGAAACTATTGAAGAAGCAATGATTTTTGTATCAAAGTCGAAAAGTTTTACTCAAATATAGAACCTTTCTTCATAGGTATCATGATTGTGTTAGAGGTCTTTCTGATGATTATTCTATAGAACCTTTGTACTCACAAGCTTATTTTCAAAGAAGAGCCCTTTCTCAAAAGAATAACCATAGTCAACACATTCGTTTTAGTTATATTCCCCAACCTACAATTGAATATTCTACTCGTCCAAATCAAATTTTGCAATAGAGAACTCAGATCACATTAGGCATTCATCACTAAATCCATTCTTTTACAAAACTATGATCAAAACTTTATAAAGTGCAAAATCATCATCTTCTTGATCTTTTGCTTAAATTCCCATCAACAGGATTTTCATCCTTTCAATTAGGGAACAACACAAGCTAAAGATTAGAAACCTTTTCAAGTCATAGAATCTTCATTCTATCCTGACTTTCATATCTATCACGTAATTGCACATTCTTTTGATCAAAAGTGAGTA
Organism: Sequoia sempervirens; assembly: GCA_007258455.2. Taxonomy (NCBI): domain Eukaryota; kingdom Viridiplantae; phylum Streptophyta; class Pinopsida; order Cupressales; family Cupressaceae; genus Sequoia; species Sequoia sempervirens. The sequence goes on along the minus strand of VDFB02047230.1, from coordinate 416,394,824 downwards.
AGAATTTGGAACAAAACTTATGCCTATCTTCACGAGATCTCAAAAACACATGGAAAAAGATGAGGGAGAAACCACTACAAGCAAAATGGGTGACCATACTGGAAAAGAAGAGGATACATTTAATCTTGACGAATTAACAGAAGAAAAGCTTCAAGAAGCAGAGCAAGATCCTCAATTCCATACTCTTATGGAAAGGATTTTAGAATGAAACAAAGAAAGATATTTTCTTTCATTAGCTAATCAAGGAGCTAAGTTACCTCACAATTTTGACATAGAAGGGATTAAGCAGAATCCTGAAACTCCTCCTACTGACTTTAGTGCCCTTACTCAACATATAAAAGAATTACAAGGGCAAATAAAAGAAATGCAAGGGGGTACAACAAAGAAGTATGTTTTGGAAGACATATCTCCTTATCCATTTGATAGGAGTCTTCAAATGATCCCATTTCCAAAACATTGTGAGATTCCTAAGTATGATAGGTACAATGGAAAAACTGATCCCATTGACCATGTGAGGGATTTCCGAAATATGAGTCTAGAATTCGCCTATGATGATACCTACTTAATGCGATTATTTCCATGAAGTCTAGGTGTACAATCTATGGAGTGGCTTTCAAAGATCACTCCACCCATAAAAACCTTTGAGGAGTTAATAAATCAGTTTATCACACAATACGCCTACAATATCCAACATCATATAACAATGCTTGATCTTTGTAAAGTGAAACAAAAAGTAGGAGAACCCTTCACTACGTTCTTGCAAAGGTGGAGAAGGTTATTTGCACGATATTCCCGTCCTATTCCTGAAAAGGAAAAAATGGATATCTTCATCAATAGCCTTGGTCCAGAATTAAGCTATAGGCTTAATTTCATTGTCCTCACAACTTTGAAAAATTGATTCAAAATGCAATCACCATTGAAGGGGCCTTGGTTAAACGGGGAGTGATAAAACTTGATAATCCAAGTACATTAAACCAAAACAACAATGATAAAACAAGGTTTTGGAATAGAAATAAAAATGTTGTCAATGATGGCATAGTGGATGCAAATAATCTACGAACAAGACCATCTATCTTTAATTTATCAAGTGCTTCACGAACCAATCAACAAGGAAATACAAATCAACAAGGAAACAACAATCAACAAGGACAAACCTCCAAGCAAGAGAACATGACCAATCAAAATATCAATCAAAATCATGGTAATTTCAATAACAATCTTGGCAATACCCAAACATCAAATCTGTCCAGACCTCCATTCTTTTGAAATCAACAAAATTTTATCGCTTTGGGGAAATCTCTTGAGTCTGCTCTCAAGGAGCTTCTTGATAATAAGGTTATCAACTTACCACCACAAAGAGATTATGAGCCACGAGTCAAACCACCATCATGGAATGACTCATATTATTGCAATTATCATCAATGTAAAGGTCATAGAACGAATAATTGTCAAGCTTTGAAAAATATTGTACAAGATTTAATTGATAATGGCACTATTACAATCGAAGGACATCATACCAATGACGATCATCAAGCATTCAAAGATCCTTTACCAAACTATCAAAAGGGGGAAACATCAGATGCAAAAGCAAAAAGCATACATAATTTTGAAGGCAATGTAATCCGTCACATCTATGTTGATGATCAATGGGTTAATGTTATCAAAATCAAGGGAAAACAAGAATATCAACAGGTTAATGTGACCACGAGAGGACAAGCAAAGGTTGTCCTAAAAGGAAGTTCATCTAAAACAACTATTCCTTCTCCAAGTCAATATAATCTGGTTGATCAATTGAGAAAAAAATCAGCTCAAATCTCTATCCTTGAACTTCTCAAAATATCCCCCATTCACAAGAATATTTTAGAAGAAGCTCTTGTAAACACAACTGTCGACACTGATTTGGATGTAAACAAATTTCAAGCCATGGTGGGACATTTGTCTTCCCCCACTTGTCTTTCATTTTCTGACAAAGATGATTCCTCTATGACACATCCACATAATTCATCGCTCTATCTTGAAGTCATGATCCATAAACATTGAATTAGACGTGTCTTAATAGATGGAGGAGCTAGTTTAAATATTTGTACCTTAAAGTTAATAAATGCTTTGGGAATTTCAGAAAATGCTATTGATCCATGAAGGAAAATAACTATAAAAGCATATGATGATGAAGAAAGAGCTTCTAAGGGATTAATATTGCTGCCTATCAGAGTGGGACCTATTGTGAAGAACACATTTTGTTAGGTTCTAGATCGGGATCTTTCCTATAACATACTTTTGGGCCATCCATGGATTCATGATATGCAGGCAGTGCCATCAACGTATCATCAATGCATCAAGTTTCCATATGATGGATAGGAAATAACTATACAAGCTGATTACAATAGTACCAAAACTTGTTCAAATCTTTGAACAACTCAAGATGCTTTCGTGCCACACAATAGGGAGGCTCTTGCTATTTCTTCTTTTAATCTACAAGACCAATTACAAGAATTGACAAAGAATCTTGACACTAAGCTAAATTTTAAAGATAAAGGAGTTGGTGAATATTCACTATCTCTTTATACCTTACCTCCTTCTCCAAGGTCACATGGTCAGCCAACCTTATCAAAACAAAAGATTGCAATAGCCTCTACATCCCAAGCTTTTATGCCAATCACAAAGTTTTACGGAAAATTCATTAGAGCTAAAACCACTGAAGAAGAAGTTGAAGATAGGGAGATCCTAAATTGGTTATACAAAGATGAAGATGACTCTCTCTTGCACATTAAGTTACCTACAGAACAATATGGTAAGGGATACGCTATCATGTAGAAAATGGGCTATGAAGGAAATGGTCCTATAGGAAAAAGAAGAGAAGGAATCATAGAACCAATTCAACCTATTTCAAAGCATTCAAGTGATAAAACGGGACTCGGATATGGTAAAGATAAAGAAGACTATACTTCACAGCAAGCACAATCAACTCATAAAGAAGGATCAATGTCAGATAAACCTCATGAATCAGTTTTCCAATTGCAGAATAGTTTAGATACTAATTCTAATGAATATGAATGGGACACCATTTATAATGATGAATTTTGGAGAGACAAACAAGTTGATACTATACACAAATATGCACCTATTCTCATTCAAGGAGAAGGTTCAAGGCCTCCACTTGATTATGTTTTACAAAGCGATCATGACTCAAGTGAGGACGATTCAGATTCTAACGTGATTAACGATCAATAGGAGAATACCATCATAGACCTTGTCTACCATGAAGATGATAACCACATCATGACTTTGACAATTCAAGACCTTACCCAACCTAATGATCCCATGCCTTTAGTTTATCCGAAACTTATTGATTGGGACATTGACACACCTATCCATATCCCTACATTCCATGATGATGAGGACAATATAAATTTCCTTTGTTCCTCTAATGAAGAAAACAATTGTTTCATTCAAGAATTTCATACTCATTATTTTGGTAAGGAGGGTGTCAAGTCTCTTAGCTACAAAATAAATGAAATAAAAGATGGATCTATTGGTGAAAACCAAAAAATGGCAGTGATAGATCACAACAAGAGAAAAATAAAGAGCGAATCTGATAGTGAAAACCTTTCTGAGGCACTAAAGGATGAGAAACTTGACACTCTTCCCAAGAATTATCATTAAAGATCTTCTATTTTGATCGAACCAATAGAATCAATCAATATAAGTACAGCAAAGCAGCCAAAAATTTTGCAACTTGCAGCATCATTAACAGTTGAAGAAGTCCTGAAATTCATGGAATTCTTGAAAGAGAATCAAATTAATTTTGCTTGGTCATATGCTGATATGCCAGGGCTAGATCCTAATCTGATAATGCATCATTTATCTATCAAGGCAGGGGAAAAACCTTTGAAGCAAAAACTCAGAAAAATGCATCCACATGTTGCGTTATTGGTCAAAGAGGAATTAAAGAAACTTTTGGATGTTGGATTCATTCGAACTATTGATTATGCAGAATGGATTTCCAATATTGTACCTATTTCAAAGCCAGATGGAAGAATCAGAGTTTGTACAGATTTCAGAGATTTGAATAAGGCTTTTCCTAAAGATGACTTTCCTTTGCCCAACATAGATATGATTGTTGATTTAACTACTGGTCATGCAATGTATTCATTAATGGATGGATTTTCAGGATACAACCAAATAAAGATTGCACCAGAGGATCAAGATAAAACAATTTTCACATGCCCTTGGGGTACCTATTGCTGGAATGTAATGCCATTTGGGTTAAAGAATGCTAGAGCTACTTATCAAAGAGCAATGACAACAATTTTTCATGATATGATACACACATTCATGGAAGATTATGTTGATGATTTACTTTCCAAATCTCACACACGAGAAGAACATCTACAAATCTTGTCAAAAATCTTTACCAGAATGGAGAAGTTCAATGTTCGTTTAAATCCAAAGAAATGTGTCTTTGGCGTTACATCTGGAAAACTCCTAGGATATATTGTTTCAGAAAAGGGCATAGAGGTTGATCCAGAAAAAGTACAAGCTATAATGGACATGCCGCCACCACGAAATATCAATCAGCTTCGATCATTGCAAGGATGACTACAGTCCATTAGGCGGTTTATAGCTCAACTGGCAGACAAAAGCTTACCATTTACACATTTATTGCATAAAAATGTCCCATTCAAATGGGAAGACAAATGTGAAGCAGCATTCAATCAGATCAAGCAATATCTTATGCACCCACCAGTTTTAATTCCACCTATTCCAGGAGAGCCACTCATACTTTATATTTCAGCAACAAAAGTATCCTTGGGAGCATTGCTAGTACAAGAAGATTCTACAGGCAAAGAAAGGGCCATATACTATATCAGCAGAACTCTAACAAGTCATGAATTAAACTACACTTTCATAGAAAAAGCTTGTCTTGCAGTGATTTTTGCTTCTCAAAATTTGTGACACTATATGTTGGCTCATACAGTTAAGCTGATAACCAAGATTGATCCACTAAAATACTTATTAAGCAGAGCTACTTTAACAAGAAGACTTGCAAAATGGGTAATGATTTTAAGTGAGTTTGACATTCACTATGTAGATCGAAAAGCTATTAAAGGACAGGTCATTGCAAATCAGTTGGCTGAAGCACCTTTACAAGAAGAAAATCCAATGCACATTGAGTTTCCTGATGCAAATGTCTTCACAGTAACAATTCAGAAATCATGGACATTGTACTTTGATGGATCTTATACACAATATGGCTCGGGGGCAGGGATTCTCTTTGTTACCCCTGAAGGACATACCATTTCACGATCATATTGATTGATGTTTCCTTGCACAAATAACATAGCTGAATATGAGGCATTGCTCATAGGATTGAAAATAGCATTAGAATGGTGGATTACAGAGCTCCAGGTCTATGGTGATTCACAACTTGTCATTAATCAAATTAATGATGACTATCAAACTAAAGATGATAAGTTGCTACCTTACAAGAACATGGTGGATGATTATAAGTATTTTGTGTCAATCAAGTTTTCAAAAATCTCAAGGATTGATAATAAAGCTACGGATGCAATGGCTACCATTGCTTCTTTATTACAATTATCAGAAGATCAAATCAAGCATGAATTCTTGGTGGAACAATTGTTTTCCCCCGCCTATGATAATCCTGAGACCCAAGTCATATATCATTTAACTGGTTCTGATTCACCTTTATATGGCAAGACTTATACCTATTTGAAAGATAACATCTTACCTCCAGATTTATCTTGCAACCAAAAAAGGAACTTCATCCGCCAATCATCCCGTTATACCTTAATTTTTGATATCCTTTACCAATGTGGTCTTGATGGTACACTCCTTAGATGTCTTGAACATGACGAATCTGAAAAATCCTTACAAGAGGTTCATGGTGGTATTTGTGGAACTCATTCAAGTGGTTTGAACTTAGCCAAGAAACTTGTCAGAATGGGATACTATTGGCCTACCATGGAGAAAGATTCTTTTACTTTTGTCAAGAAGTGTTCTAAATGCCAGATCCATGGGAATCTAATTCATGCACCTGCACAAGAACTGCAACCTTTCACTCCAACATGGCCTTTTTCTCAGTGGGGACTAGATCTTGTTGGAAAAATTCATCCTTCATCATCAAATGGTCATAAATTCATCATTACAGCTACGGAGTATTTTACAAAATGGATTGAAGCTGTTCCTTTGACAATAGTGACTGGTAAACAAATATCTTCATTTATCCTGAATTACATTATTTGTCGATATGGAATTCCTAATTCTATCATTACTAATAATGGAAGGCCTTTCAAGAATCAAGATGTGGATGAACTTTGTGAAATATTCCACATCCAACACAAGTTCTCTACACCTTACTATCCATAGGGTAATGTTCAAGCAGAAGCTTCTAACAAAACCATCTTGAAGATCTTGAAGAAGAGAGTAAATGATGCAGGTCGTGATTGGCATGTCCAATTAAATCCAACTTTGTGGGCATACAAAACCAACATTCGCACACCAACAGGAGCTACCCCATATTCCTTGGTCTACGGAGCAGAAGCAATCTTACCACTAGAAGTTGAAATACCTTCACTTTGGGTCTCACTCAAGGGATTGATAAGTGATGAAGACTACAGAGTTTCTCACCTCCAAGAGCTAGAATCACAGAGTTTCTCGTAGTTATAATCACAGAGTTAAACCATAGAAATTCCAAGTAGGTGACTTAGTCTTAAGAGAAAATCCACGTAATTAGCAAGACAGAGAAAAGAAAGGGAAATTTGAACCTAACTGGCTTGGTCCATTTGTTATCATTGCAGCATACGATTCTGGTGCATATCAGTTATCCACGTCAGAAGGGGACCTGTTTGAAGAGTCGATCAATAGCATTCATCTGAAGAAATTCTATGTCGAAAATCAGAAAAAGTCCTTGAATTTTTTTTAAAAAAATCAAAAAAAGTCCTAAAAAAATAAAAAAAATCAGAAAAATCATGAAAAAGTGCAATAAAAACAAGTGGTGAAAACCTGGCAAACAAGCACTACTTGTGATCAAAATGGGCTCCTCCATTTATTATCTTATGTCTTGCATTCACTTTCGGCATCATTCTTTCATATCTATCATCTGTATATATCTTTCATATCCATGTCATATGACAGGGATCCTTATGTTTCATCATGGCTTGATGAAATTTGTACATATTCATACTCTTTAGGTTAAGTTTACACTAGGGGTGAAACAAAAACACATAGATTGAATAAGAGAGGGACAACAAGTTTTTCGAACATTGCAAAAAGACATAAAAACAGTTTGTCAGAACACAAACAAACATTGATGTATCAAATCAACCACAACATGCTTATTCAATGCCAATGGAAATCAAAACAACATGATGTAAACAAACATCAAAACAAGAACATCAATGATGATAACCAAAGTGGATGATCTTAATTTGAATAAATGTTTGAAATACTTTAAGCAAAATTTGAATGGTTGCTTTGATTTTTCTATCATATCTCTGGAGCGATTCAATGATGTATTGAACTAGAAAAGAAAGGAAGGAGTATGATTTTTATTTGTTTTTTGTTTGCGAGGAAATCATTAGTACTATGCAAATTGGTCGCGAGACATGCTCTACTACTTATCATGGATGACATTTCAGAATTTGCATGGGAAAAGGGTTAACTCTTGTCTGTTTATGCAAGAAATACTCAGGTCATCTTGGTTCAATTATACCTAGATGCTTGTATTAACTTGCTATATCAAAAATCATGAAAGTAATACTCAGGTCATCACTGGTGCTAACATACCCTTTGATGCTTGTATTAACTTTCAACATTTCAATGCTCTATGATGATACAAAAAGCAAAAAATAAGCTCTCCAAATGGCAATATTATATGGATGTCCTGCATGGTTAGTATAGATTGCATTCATGTTAGAATTTTCATTTTGCATTCATAGATTTCTCAAAAGTTGGCAAAGTATCAAATGGTTCATATCTTTTCGCATACATGACTGAGTATATTTTGACATTCACAAAAACATCATTTCATACATCATTTCATATATATTTGCATTAGAAAATCATTAAAATATAGCATGCATGCATAAACATTTATTCACATGTATAAATTGTATTGTACATCATATTCATACAATTATTCATCAAATAGAGTTCATCTCATCTCATATATCATGCATATATATACATCATAAACATGTATAAATTGGGAAACCATTATATCATAACATATCATTAAATAGACGCATTTATCTCATCACAAATCATCGCTGCATTTCATATATCTCAAAAATGAATGTCAAAATGTACAAGGATGTCAACTACACATGATTTAACATCATAAAAAATGAGATCATCTCAGGGTGTATACAGATGTCATCCTAGATAAGAATGCCAAGACTTCATGAAGAGGAGCATTTGAATATCTTAGAGTGGGATTAAAGGGGATGAATCCAAGCAAGGAAAAATGGATGGAGATTGGTAAAATGAGGGAACTTTACCCTCACTTACTTTCCAAGTAATCAAGCATTCAACAGTCCCAAAAGCTCTCTAGTGGGGAGGACCAATCTAGGTGGATACTTTACAACAAAAATTGAAGTGTTCCATATGCTCCAGAATTCAGTACCATGTCGAAGAGCTTGACAAACTGAATCAAATGCAACTTGAATGGGGTCAAAAGGAGCCCATACGCCCAAGTTATGCCTAGTCAAAGTTTGGTCAAGCTGGCATCTAAGGCTAGTCAGAAAGGAAAAATTTGATCAATTTGGAATTGGTTGAAATCAACATCAAAATGAAGAGTTCATCAACATGATCCCAATGTTGCTCGTTTCACTGAAATCTGAGCCCGTGCGTAGAAGTTATCACAAGTCAAAGTTTGCGAGCACTAGGGTTGACCAGGACCATGCAGTTGATGATGTCAGCAGACTGTACGCTAACGCAGACCAATCAAGGCTTGACACATGGCAATCTATATGTGACTAGGTAGGGGACATGGAAAGTAATGTGGCATCTGAGTTAGTGGCTGAGTTATCTTTGGCAGCGAATCAACAGATGCCACGCGACCTAATCAAATGGCACCACATGGCACCCTAGTCATCTCCTCCGATAGGAGAGTAGTTTCAAAAACTTACTAAAAGTGTTGGTGAGGGGATTCAACCCCCTCACCTCCCAATTACAAGCAAAGTGTGCCACTGGTAGACCATGAGATTCATGCTTAAGAAATTCACATGCCTAGTTGTATTTGTTGTATTAAAATTTGAAATTGCATTTAAAAATAGATGGGGTAGGGGTCAAACCGTCAACCACCCCGCCCCACAAAATACTTGCAACTACTATGCCACTGAGCAATTCAGGATATCTATGGGGCTAATTCTCTTTTAAAGTATATCCAAAGCCTGAATCTCCTAATTTTAAAATATTTAACCCTCTAAACTAAAACAAACTTAATCCCTATTTAACTTAAGATTTGTATAGCCCGAGAATGGATAAATTAAAAGGGCTAAAAATGATATTATGGAGATTACCTTTGTAAATAAGGGGTATTTGTAAAACCACATGATGTAAATAGGGGGATATGTTATGATCTTGTAAATCATATGGTTAATGACCATATTGAGTAAATTTTGTGTTTAAAAAGGAGGGAGTTTAGGATTTTGGGTATCCAAGTGGTGACTAAGGAGAGAATCGTCCTGAAGACTTGAGTGTTCATTTCTGCACAACAGAGGAATGTTATGCTACTATGCTAAAGAGAAATGGACTTGTAATGCATTAGTTGAAGCCTTGTAATTTTTTTGGGATCATAATCAAGGATCAGGCACTCTATTGGAGAGGGGCCCAGAGACAGCCATTTTGGTGAACTTCATTATCAATTATGTTTTGTCTTCTATCTTCTTTCTCTCTTTCATTTTGTTCATCACATTTAAATTTCTTTGTTCATTTAAGAATTTCAATTACGTTATTTCTTTTAAATACTTTAAAAGCAAGCATTGTAATCATTAAAGCATCCACTTAGAAATTTTCATAGATCCTAACATAGATCATCATGCTATGGGTGACATTAGAAAACTAAAGGATATTGTAGATATAGTCACCAATGGAATGGTTAAATGGTCCCAATGAAGAAGTGTTGACACAAATTTTGGCCGACTATGAAAAGTATAAGCGGATATAAAGGTATAATGAAGATACAGTTCAAATTTTGAAAGATGAATATGTTGTTTTGACCAGAATAAAGCCAAAAATGCTTTTGGAGCAGTTCCTATAAAATAGGACAGCACAAAAATCAACTAGAAACTATCTCTAGCAATATTTAGAGGAAAGTACCAATTTCCCATGCTGTCAATTTTTCATCCCAAGCCATCTCTAGTTGCATCTCTAGATTGCACTTGGATGCCCCTATAATTATGGATCTGCACTTAGGCACCCTGATTTGTTAGGAATGCATGTTGGGGTTTTTGGAGGGAATTTTTATTGTAATTTTCTATAAATTGTATAATTCTCCTCATTGTAAAGGTCAAAAAATTGAAGTTATATTTGCAGCCTTAAGTTAGACAATTTTAAGCTTTTATGCAGTTAGTTATTTTTTAGAAATTTTCTTAGTTTTAGTGATGACATTAAAAGACAATGGTTTTTTGTATGCTAGTGAATTTTGCTGGAAGTAAATGCTACTTAATTGATTGAAATCAATAGAAGGATCCAAATTTAAAACCATCAATTATGTCATTTGTGAATGGTATTTTCCTTTTATTTGTTGATCTACAAAATTCTATGATGAGTTAATTGAATGTCTTTTATGAAATTGATTCTAGTGAAAAAAATTGCAAGTATGCTTATTAAATCTACATTGTGAATGAATATAACTGTATAAATGATTATGAATTGTTTCATTCATTATTTTTGACTTAAAAGAAAGCTTGTTACAGAATTACATGTTTGAATATAGGAATAATATATGTTCATGTTTTCTATTTTAAAACTCTTAGTGTATCATTTTCTTTTTATTTAAATTTTGTTGTTAAAACATTTAGAGTACTAGTTTTTTACTTTCAACCATCAAAGCCCCCTTGAAAATTATAGTCATGTTGACCACTGAGCAATACAATATAGTTATGAACCAACTACTGAGACCTTGGAAGATAGGTAATTTTATTATTAGTTATCTTTTTTAAGAGTAGGGTAGAAATATCTTGCTTAACATTTACTGTGTCAATTTGGCCATCAACAGGTGGTAAATTTTCTTTTAGGATTATTTTGGGGCTTTTTCTTTGGTTGATCTAGAGGGATTGAAATTATGTTGGTGTCATGAGTCATGGTTTTGTATTGGTCAACATTTGATGTGTTTGTTACTTGTACATGTTTAGCATCAGTAACTCCATCACTTACAAGATTCTTATTTCTCACCCATATTCATGGCTTGTCATTATTTTTTATTGTTGGTTTCCTTGTATATTTTTACTAAGCCTTTCGATATAATGGTTTTTTAATGGTTACCCCTAATTCTATTATCTCCTATAAGATAGATGCATAATTTACCTTTAATTGAAATGGCATCTCTTAGCTCAACTTTTGGATGAAAATGTTGACAAGTTATTTCTTAGGAAAGGTTCAAGGAAGGTGACTAGTGATTCCACTTGATTATTCTAAATAAGCTATAAATGTCTCACCATTATGTTGTTTAGCATTACAAAGATTGATCATGGTGACCTCATGCTCAATGTTATAAGAGAAATGAGGATTAAATTTTTTAGATAGATTTTCAAAGGATGAAATAGAACCTTTGGGAAGGTGCATGAACCATTCTAAGGATTTTCCACCTAAGCTATATAAAAATAAATGGAGATATTGATCATTATATGCAACCTCTTGGAATGACATAAAAAATTATTTGACATGGTCTTAAGGGTCACCTTTCCATTTGTATTTGTCAAAATTTAGTATTTCAAACTGTTGGGGAAAAGGTACCATTGATATGGATTGATCAAATAGATATGGGTACAAATCTTCAAACTTATAATATTCCTTTTTGGTGTGTGCTTGTAAATTCTTGAGGGAAAGTTTCATTTCTTCCCATTCTTGATGATCAAATGGAAATGAGGGAGTGGCACATATTTGTATTTTAATATAAATAGAGGCATTTAGTTGTGATTTGTATTGGATATTAGGTTGGGGAGAAATGTATTGTGGGTAATATGGTGGTGTAAGGTATTGGTTAGAACATAGGTAATAAGTGGAATGTAGTTAGGGTGTTATGAGGTGGTAGATATATGCAATTTTTGAGGAGTGTAAGGGGTGGAAACTTGAAGTATGTAGGGAGGAAGAGGCTTGATGGATGTAAGTGGAAGATGGATATGAAATTTAAGAAAATATTAGGGGAATATAATCGTAAGATGGTTGAAGAATGTAAGAATAAGGAGGTGGGGTGATGTATGAAGATGATGGTTGAGGAATATAGGATGAAGAAACAACATTGTGCATATATGAAGATTGAGATGGTGCTATAAGAAATGAAGAGGGTATAAGTGGAGAGGAAGAAGGAATACATAGATTAATAGAATTTGAACCAGGAGTGTGAGCTATAGTTTGGGATGTAGATGGTTGAGTGTGAATGGAGGCTATGTTAAATTGGATTTGGGAAGTGGGAATTATATTATAACCTAAAATTATGATGGGTTTGGTAGGAAATGAAAGTAGAGGAGTTTGAGTGTGTGGAATTTGAACCAATATGCTACTACCAAGGATGAGATATTATGAATAAATATTACCCCATGGATTCTCAAAAGAGGACTCAAGGGTTTGTTGTCTCACAATGTCTCCCAATTCTGACAAGTCAAAGTTAGGGGGAATTTTTGCACCTTGATTTATAGGTTGTTCAAAGATAATGTATTTCTTTGATTCTATCACCTTTCTAATCATGTCCATGTTCTCAAGATTATTCATGAATTCTTATGGAGTCTTTGCAATTTTGAGGGTTTTTTGTATGTATACTTGCTAAATATTGCCAAAATCCTAAACACTTGCTTTTAATTTTCTTAAGGTTTGGTTCTTTGTTCTATATTTTTTTGTTGATTAGTTTTCCCCATTGAGGACCTTTAATTTATGTTTTTATGTCATTTCCATCATTCAGTTACCAACCCTCACTTTCAAGCATACCATCTTAATGCTCTACATTACTAGACCCACTCCCTAGTATCCATTAAAATAAATTTTACGCATGTGCTTAACTAAAAAATTAAGTTGTGTTCTTCTCACAACCACTTAGTGATCCCACTTTCATCCTATTTGGCACTACAGTCCTTATTTCTATTTTCCCCATGCCCTTTTCTTACCCCACAAGCTCCAAATTCTACAAGGGTGAGCTTGTGGGGATGTGGGAAGGTGACATGTGTTCACCCTTTTTGGAGTTCTATGCTCCCCACTGGATTATTATTGGCTCTTACAATCTAATCAACTCCAATTGACTTCTCCTACAATGTTCCTTTGTCCCATGTAATCATAGAGGCTACAAGGGGGAGAGTTTGTGAGATTACATGAAAGTGACATGTGGCTCCATAGCATTCTCCCAACTATCTTTAACATTCAGAGGGACCCAATTGAAAATTTTCAAATACCTTGACTCCATGAGAGCCATTGATTCAACCTGTACCACTTAAATATCAATGGCTAAAATTTAAACTTGTAGAATAGTATGTGTGAACTCTTTGTTTTCACATACGAGTAGTAATAGCAAGAAGTGATGATTATCTATCATTGATAATAAATTTTCTCCATTATAAGGACATGACATGAGACTTTCACAATAACATAAGAAAATTTGGAGCTAAGGTGTTGCAGAATTTGAGCTTTCTAGCATCCCAACAGAAATTCTAGGGCTTTTGTTTCAAAATTAAGTCGCATTTTTTCCCTAATCTATTGAAATATTTAGCAATTTAGTGTAATAATTGGTCATTAGGGTTTTCATTTTCATTCATCACTACCATAGAAACCCTATAATTTTGTTATACTCTAGATTTTATTCTTCTCTCCCACTATTACAAATCAAAATGATTCAAACCAACTCTAAGTCCACAAAAGAAAATAGACCTTTAGATGAAGAACTTATAGTTCAATTTCTTGAATCCTCAAGAAAGGTTAAATTATCACAAGAGTTTGAAATTCTATCAAAATATTTGAGGGGCTATGTTGCTGGTTGCAAAGATGCAACGATTTCAGTGAATGAATGGTCTTTATTTGAACATTGGTATTACCAAAAGATTTTTTAAAAGACCTATTTCACATGTGTGGGAATTTTATTTGGGGAAGCTCATTGACCCAAATTTCTTTATTACTTTATATTTTTTGAGAACTCTATCACAAAGTTATAATGTAGATACTAGAAAAACTTATTGCCATCAATGTAGGTGAATTTATAAGAATTGACAAGATCTTTATAACAAAGGTTTTAAACCTAAATCTTATTGCCAAAAACCCTATAAATTTAGTGTACTAAAAATAATATTAGAAGGATAAGGTTAGCAACAAAGTAAATTGGCTACCAAAACACAAAGTTGGAGGTACAAATAGGAGACTTGTTAGGTTTATTCCTACAAATATGGATTCATTCAATGAGGACATCTTTGAGGACTAACTCATCAAAACATATCATGCCTTGTGTCAAGTTTTGGGCATGGATGTCAAGGAACAAATACCTATCCGTCTAATGAGATAGTTGTAGACATTCAAAAAATTGACATCAATAGGGAAATTAATTTTGCAACATTCATTGTGGATGAAATGCATAAAAAATTAGTTGCAATCAAGACAAGTGGGTGGGTAGTTGAATTCAGGTGGTATTCTCTACTATGCCACATGCTTTTTAATGGTGGAAAGAAGATTTGGGATAATTCTTTACAAATCAGGCTAAAAAATGATAGTCACCCATCTCCCAATTTAATGTTGGGCTTACATTTGGGACATGCTTTTCCAAAATACAAATTATGTGGTGTTTGAAGAGTGGTTCAGCAAAACAATTCTGAGATACGTAGGTGTTGAGCAAAAAATATTTCCTAAGGAAATTATTGATCTCCTAAGGCCAAAAGGCATGATCTATATGTAAATTTGAATAGGAAGTGTTGGAAGAGGAGGTAATGTACCATAAATCAACCATACTAGTGAGAGAGTTGATAATTGAATTTGGTTTGATAAAATACCTAAGGAATAACTATTAAATATAACAAGAACCCTTGAGTAATCTTGGATTACCATTCAATGACTAAATCTGATACAAGTGAAATTGTTTTGAGAGATATGAACCATTCCATCATTTTAGACAAGGACAATATTTTGAGGATCATAATGGTGGAGCTTAAAATTAGACTTACAAAATAATAGTGTGCATTGTCACAATAATAATGAAGAAACATCCAACCAGAGAAAAAAATATTAATAGATAATGAAATTGAATGTAACTTTTTTCTAAAACAATTCTTTCATCTATTTATTGATATCAAAACATTTTTATGTGAACATGAATAAAATAACTCAACTATATTCAGATAATAATTTTGTGGAAACTTTAACTTACAACTACCTATACTATGTTATTGCTTACATAATTAACACACCAAAATTCTACTAGTTAAACCTCTTAAAATCCGTGTGTTCTAAATGTCTTATCATTCCACTCAAATTGGTATCTTTATATTGCTAGTTTGCATATTGTCTAAGATATATTTTATAATGTAATATTGCTAAGATACATCACT
Organism: Sequoia sempervirens; assembly: GCA_007258455.2. Lineage (NCBI taxonomy): Eukaryota > Viridiplantae > Streptophyta > Pinopsida > Cupressales > Cupressaceae > Sequoia > Sequoia sempervirens. The sequence goes on along the minus strand of VDFB02047230.1, from coordinate 416,379,063 downwards.
AAAAATATTGGAGCCATTATAAAAGTACATAACTATAATACTCATTATCAAAAGATAAAATTTGACATATCCATACTCCATTACATGAAAGTCATGGGTAAAATCAATAAGAATTTACAAGTATTGAATGAGGTAATAGAAGTCACAGAAATAAAGAAATGAACATTGGTAGGTTAAGACTGAAACATTACGAGTCGAGGGGTATGGGATGATGTCTAATTTATGCCAATTTTTTTTGTAAAGTGGTTACATTTAAATAGAATATTCTAAGTTTTGAGGGGTATGTGATATTGTATTAATAGATAAGTTCTATTGGAGAAGCTAGTGCAATTTTAGATGAGCTACCTAAAAAATTCAAAGCTTAGAATGTGTTTTTTAAGCCAAACCATTCAAAGTGTCCTTTCTTTCTTGTTGCATACTTTTAAAATGAATAAGGTAGTGGAGCATATCTCCACGCCTCCATAACTTGATTTTTTTTAAATTAGGAGTGAGTGATTATTCCACTACCCAAGCATTAAAATGGAGGCTACACATAATAAATATTTTGTTTAACAATTTGAATTAAAGGTCACTTCATTTAGGAAGTTAAATTATCATAACTAAATGCATATTTGAAAATAAATCCACAATATTTCAAATCTAAGGTTGTTGCATAAAATTTGTAAAGAAGATAGGAGATGGTTTAGATGTTGGGATGAGTTACTCAAAAATAAAAGAATGAATGAGTTAGTAAAAGAACGATGGGTAGTAGTGACCACCAAACAAAGTATGAGCATGAGGAAGAAAAATTGAAAATAACGTGTCAAAGAGATAGAAAGTGAAGAAGAGCAATATCCTAGCAAAATAAATCATGATAAAGTGGTTAGAAAAGGAAAAGATAAAATAAAAGAATAACAAAAATTATGTATTTAAAAAATAAGTAGAAGGACTAAAGGAAATGGTAAAATGATTTTAAAATTAACGATTGATAAAAAAGTTTACATATTATGTAATTATGGGAATAAAATAAGAAAAATAGAAGAGAATAAAATGAATAGAAAAATTAGAGAAACCTAAAAATAAAAATGTGTTTAAAACAACTAGAAACTGGAAAAATAATGTTATGTTGATAGATATGAAAGTGAAAGGGAAGATGATCAAACTTGGATTCTTGGACTTGGGTATATATTTTAATATCTTTTCAAACAAAATATGGAAACTAATGTAGAAATCGATATTATATGAAATAATATGTCATAGCATCAGTAAATAGGACCCCATGTAGCCTCATGGGAACATTACCAAATGTCCAAGTGAACCTTGTGGACATAAAGAAGAAAGTAAATTTTGAGGTGACTAATATCAATGAGAAAAATGGAGCATTATTAAGTATTTGTCAATCTAAAATGGTTTGTGGAATTTTCTATAATCTTCAACTCATATGAGGAAGAGATAGCTTTTCAAGGGAATGAAATTACAATATATCTTCCATTAGAACTGGGAGCATGAATATTTTGTATTAAGGAAGATTGGGAAGATGAAGATGATCATGATAAGTTAAAATAAGTGTATGATATTTGTTTCACACTAATGTAAATACAAAAGAGGGGCTCTATTCAAAAGTTGAGATTGTAATGGATAATATAGAGACAAATTAGATTCCAAAGTGGACATAAAACCATGAGTAGAAGATAGACTTGAAATAAGGACCATAAATCTAATGATAGTAAAATAAAATTTTAAAAAATAGTAATAATACAAACATTAGGAAGATATTTCCCAATGATTGTAACCATACCATGAAAAATCCATTAGGACCAAAGAATATACTTAGAGAAGTAAATGTCAAAGAAATTGAAACACCATTGTGCTAATGAAGATCCAAGGATAAGATATAGTAAAATATGGTGAATTCCATAGCTAAGATTGAGGAATATTACAACAAAGTAGATAGAAATGAAAATAATAGAGTCACTAAAAGATAAAAAGATCTTATTTTCAAGAAATTTTATTGAACTTAAGGGAATTATGGACACAAATTATAGGAGATTTAACTAGGTTGTCTTGAGGACAATTTTTTTTTAAAATTTTATGGGTAATGTTGATAAGAAGTTTCACCTTCTTTGACATATTCATGTGTCATAAAGGTATTAGCAGTTGTATGACCTATAAATTCAACTGCAAAACTGGAAGATAAGTAATAATCAACAAGAATCACAACTAAAAGATCACATCAATAAAGTAAATAAAATTTTTATATATCCTAATATTCAAATGGTGGGGGAATTTTGATTGAAATATCTGCTGATTTTGACAATTTATATCGGTTGAATAGGATGGATTTGGGATATACTAAAACGGATCTAAATTTTGTTGTTTGGGAAAATGTACTCAATGGAAGCCTGGCTATGAAGAACCTGTCAAACTGATATGTACACATTATTTTATATATAATATAAATATATATGAGCATTATGCTCTCTGGCTTTAAAAAAATAAAAATAAAGTAATAAATAAAACTAAATGAAATGAAATGCAAACCTTGCACACACTGAAACACATAATATGATCTAGCATAGCTCCATTGTTCTCCTCTATTCACCTTGGAGAATGGTTTAAGTAGTCCTTTGCTCTCAATTTTTTATAAGCACAATAGCGTAAAACACTTGCAATAATTCGAGTATAATTTCTCTTCACAATCTGAGATGGTGAATGAATGATAGGTTGGTTCAATTCATATATTTTTGGTGAGATCGATAGACAATCAAGATTAGAAGAGAGACTAAAAAGACCAACAATTTAGGATTGATGAGAGGAATTGATGGATAGTTAAGTGACAACATAATTTTAGGTAACTGGTCATATGGATCAATTATGAGGATTGATTGGAATAATGACTAAGACTAATGCTTATTGGATTGAATGGATTATTTAGTGAACTCAAAGTGAGTGGGAGGGAAGTGGATTTGATTGATGAATGGACTAAGAGTAAGTCTCAGTCAACAAGTGAGATGGAATTTGCATGAATATTTAATAATTAAATAAATTTAATCACTATTTACATGTGTATGGTGGAAATAAATAAATAAAATAAATGATTTTATTTATTTTGGAAAAAGATAATGTTAAGAAATAAATGAATAAATTGAATAATTAAAACAATTATTTAATTTGGGAAGTGGGAAATGAATAATTAATTAAATAATAATAAATTATTTAGAATAGAATAATAATTTATAAATTAATTAAATAACATTAATTATTTAATTAATATAGATGAATAGTGGTGAAATAGATAATTTAATTAAATAATTTAAAATTATTTAATTAAAGTGGAATTAAGAGGAAATTTGAAATTAAAAATAATTAAATAATTACAAAATCAATTAATTATCATAATGAAGTGAAAATGGTCATTAATTTAATTAGCTAATTAAATTATTTAATTAAATATTGAAGACGTATCAATTAAGTCAAAATATATAAAATGACTCGCTTTGGATAAAATGTGTTAGTTGGAATTAAGTGTCTACAATTTGCCCCTCTTTGAGACAATGCATTTTTAAAGCGTTCAAAGAAAGTGAGGGATTTTTATTACATGCCTCATTCTACTCCACTAAATGAAAATGGAGTTGGTATGCCCCTAAGGAGTTTGGCACAATTTTTTTTTTTTTTTTTATAGACAGACTCACAAAGATGCATGAATTTAATGAAGGATAGTAGAAAATGATAAAACTATTAATGAGATGAATGCATTTGATGCGAGGTTGTGAAGGTGAAAGAAATAAGTTAAGGGGGTGGAGGGTAATAGTGATGATGGGAAAATTAGGGTTAGGTGAGGGTATAAAAAGTGGGTGGGAGGGATTTTCTCATTTGTACTCCTCAAATTGTGGAAATTGCGAGTATATGGAGAGGATGAAAGGGATTTTAAAGGGTGATAATTGCATGGAGTGGGTGTTTTTGACAATGATTTTACTCACAACAAATAGGGCAAATAAATTTTTCATAGAAAAACCGCAAAGAGCCTATCCTTCTTGAAAGATATGGAACAAAGACAATCTAAAAGGAGATTATGCTTTAATAGAAAAGATTGGCTTCAGTTCAATCCCAAGTCTCTAATAACTAGGTCATCGTTGCACTAGGTTGTTCTCAGGTATGATGTGATATTGTTGTTAATCTCAAAGGGACTATAGTTATTTCTAGTTTGTTAAGAATCATAAGCATTTCACACAAAATTTCCACTTTATTCATAAAATAACATCATGAAATTGAAAGATTTGAAATAATATTTCATGAACATCACAAATTATTTGCTATCAGTTAAGTAGATTTAGCATTAAGCATTCAACAATTTCATAGAAAATGAAAGATTTTCAATAAAATCCATCGATTCATTTAATTTTTGGAACATTTCAAGAATTTAAACATCTACTCTAAAATAAAGCATAAAAATACCAAAAATCAAAAGTTTCTCCTAGTTATTCTCCATGCATGTCCCAAAGAATCAATTAAAACATAGCAAACCACTTTATACTTCCCTAGATTGCTTCATAGCTACATATAAAATGGTGTGAGCTTTTAAAAAGAGGGGTTTTATTTCTAGACATTGAGTAGGTTATGTATGCACCCTTAAACGACATAGCATACAGTCTTGTTTGGTTGGACTAACAAAACCAGTTGCAAAATATTCATGAGATAGGTAGCTATCCAATTGGCTCTGACATTAATCAATGTCTACGTGCATACAAAGTTTTATGCCAGAATGATTCAGAAAATAGGAAAAAAGAACAAAACTTTAAAAAAAATATTCTCTTTCAACATCCAAAAATTTTGAACTTAAAATAAAAATAAAGTAGGAAACAACCTTTTATAGGAACAACACCCCAAATAGTTCAACTTAAAGTCTATCCAGAGAATCAAAAATAAAAAATTGCACTGTAGAAAAAAGTACCCTTTGCTTGACATGGGAATAATTCATGATAAATTGGACTTAATGAGGCCTTGATTCAGGTGTTGTGAGGCATTTTATGCATCCACACTAGGTCTTAGACCCTTGCAAATTTAATAACATGTTTTATTGATGTCTTGTAAAAGTATTATAAAGTGTTGTAAGATACTTTCATGCTTTTCTAGACTTAATGAACCTATTTCTCCCTAGTGCAACATTATAAAATGTGTTTAATAACATTATTACATTAATCTAGAAGATTTATAACTTAAACTTAATGTTAAACTAGTGTTGTAATGTGTCTTGCACATTCACATTGGTTCTTGTGCCTTCCTAGGCTATGTGGACCTCATTTTTGTGTCCCAAGCCCCAATTGACCTTTGCATCATCATTAATAGGCCCCTATTAACCCATATTGTGCATCTCGAGGCCTAATTTGATAAAATACCTGACAAATTTGCAATTTAAAACTTATTTCCTTATCTCCTAGCATCCTAGTTGTTAAAATAACCTATGTGGGACCCATTCTCCATGCATGGTGAATTATTCCCATCCAATTTGGACCCATTCGCTATAGGTGGTGAATGAGTCCCATTGGGCTCAATTTTGACCTTTGAGCGAGAAAAAAAGTGAAATTTAAGTTTAATATTACTTCATGTCATCTTGTGATGAGGTATTAATAGGAAAATAAGGAAAAATACCTATAATATAAGTCTTTTAACCCTAATTCACATCTCTTATCTCTTATCATTCATTCATCCATCAATCTTCCATCTCACTTCAAGTAACTTAGGGTTTCATCATTGCAAGTCACCAAGATATCAATTTTCAAACATTCAAGAGTAGATTCTTCTTATTTTTCTACATATTTTTCAGATCAAACATCATGGAAAGGTAATAAACTCTATTATTTCATGTTTCATTCCATTCTTTCATCATTTTGGTTTAATTACCTAAAAGGAATTTGACCAAGGCAAACCCCCATGCCCTAACATTCAACATTTATTCTCCTCTTTTTGTGTGTTTGCAGATTTAGGTCTCTTGGAAGCTTGGAAATCATTAAGATTCAAGTTTCAAGGTTCTTCAAGTATTCTCTTCATTCAACAAGTCAAAATATCAACAAAAACTCATTTTTAGGTTCAAAAATTAGAGTTTTGGAAGCAGACACTTGTAGAGAATCAAAGTGTAGACCGAAGGCTCCAGATTCCACCTTTGAATATTTAAAAATTCAAAAGTGGACTCATTCACCATGAGTGGTGAATGAGTCCCACTTCTAGGTCAATTTTGAGTTTTCTGCATTTTTAGATACCCTTTTGTCAGAAACAGTTTTCGGTTCAGTTTTTGCAGAACTGAGACTGATTTGCCCAGAATGGTGAATGAGTCCCACCAGGCCTAAAAAATAGCATCAGAAAAATTTCAAGTGTCATTTCCAGTCTTCATCCACATTCCAAGTGGACACTTTCAGTTTGGTCCATTTCTGTTAAGTTTTGCATTCATTTCTAGTTTATTTTTGCATAACACAATGTATTTTCAAACAGGTCACATTTCTTAGGTTTTGCATACTTAATCCCTCAATTTCATAGTTTAATTGCACTTAGATCATTCCATTTAGTCAAAATAACATCATACATTTCATAATTTGAGTGAACCTAGCTAGTTCTTTTTGAGTAGGCTTTATCTCTCTCCTTTTAGGTGAAACATCCTAAAAGTGCAAGAGTAGCCTATAAGCCCTACCCAAAAATCTACTATTCACAAACTAAAATGTAGCATGTCACATATGCCAACTATCATCAGAATATTCTACATTGATTCAAAGCTTAAATGACTTCAATAGTAGCAACACTTTCACTTCATACTCCAGCACACAATACATTGCATGTATCGAGGCTATTAGCTTCTTTCAAAATACCCAAATGAGGAACATATATCAGAACTAGGATCAACCTACAAACTCAAAATTGAAAAAAAAACAAAAACCTTTTCCACACCTCTGGTGTCCGGTATCCAATTTTTTTCTCTCATCACTTAGGCCTCGGGCTTCAAGATCTTCTCTTTGCCTTTCTTCAACTGGTACTCTAAAAAATCATTCAATATTTGATGCATATGTTCCTTCAAAATCCCTTGTACTACCTTCCAAGTGAGTTTGATCCTAGTGTATTCTTTAGATACCTGGAGTTTAATACCATTCCTCAACACTTTATCTACTTCATATTTAGCTATAGTGTTCCTGCACTGTATAATTTCATCAATGACCTCCTGAGTTAATAGTTGAACAAGATATTTGTTTAGTCTTTCAATCCATTCCTTGAATGCTTTAGCTTCTTTTCCCTCATTTCCTAATGTATAGGGATCACAACCTTGACGCACTAGCATTTCAATAAACTCTCAATCTTCATCAATCAAGTTTCTACATTCCATGGTGACTTTTTCAAATCCTTCAATTCATTTCATTAGCATGTCACCTTCCCATTTCAATTGTTTCTTCCATTTTTTTGGCAATGGAATTTCTTGTTCTGAGATAACATTTCCTTGTATTAATTCTTGGATATTTACTTGAATGAGAATTTCAATATTTCGCCTTTCTTCAATAACCTGCTCCTAGTGAAATCTGCATTCACTTTCAAATCTTTTGGATTTCTCTAACTGACAATATGCTTCCTTGTGCTTCCCTATTGCATCTATAATGAATTATTCCCCCTGATTTACCTAGTACTTGATGCATTCTTCAAATATATTCATTTTTTGGTGAAATGTTGCGATCGCATCCACCTGTTCTTGTGACATCAATATTGGATGCTAGGGAAATTCAGCTTGTGCTTGACCAGATAGGGTTAGTAACTTTATAAAGTGCTTTGAGGTAGCAACCCATTCTTTCAATTCTCTTTTCTTCTTTTTATATTTCTGCACTCTAGTAATAGTAGCATCTAAATTCACTTTTATTTCTTCTAACTCTAGCCTCCAAGACGAGTGTCCAAGATTAATACTTGTTATCTTATACTCCTTAGGCATTATTTCATGTTTGTCTTTGTCAGCTTTTGGAGTAGTTATATGAATGTTTTTGTCACCATCTGCATTTCATTGCATGACATTTTTTTCTCTTGTTTTGTGCCTAGGCTTTGTAGTATCTACTTCCTGTATAAAACTATTAATATTCAGAGGCAATACTTTTACTTCCATTGGTAAATCCAACTCCCTAATCAACTAATCAGGTGCATCGTCACCTTGCTCTACCTCTGTAACATTTCTTTGTTCCTAGTTTCAACTTGATTCAGGAACTTCTCTTTTATCTTTCACGTCCTCTGAAATGGGAATTTCCTCAGTAATTTCTGGCATAGATTTGGGATCACTAGGGTTTAGCACTATCTCCTCTATTTGAAGACTTACATTTTCCTGTCTATCTAGATGTTCAACATCATCTCTCTAGATGTTTCTTTATTCTCTACTACACTATGGTTTTCCTCATTTTCAATTCCATCACTTGAAAACTGTATAGCTTCCTCATTCTCAATTTCAATTTCAACATGGCCTTTCTTTGGTTCTTCAAAGACCTGTGACTATTCATTAACATTTGGAACATTCCCAAGCAATTCCTGGGAATCAAATGTATCTTCAACAATTATTTCATCAATAGGGCTCTACCATGCGACCTCCCTTGTTTCTATCTCAACGATATTAGGGTTCCCCACTTCTAAAGAGAGTGTTCTTTGTATAAATTCCTCTTCAACATTTGTAGGATTAGACCCTGTATCCTAAATATCTTCTATCACTAGTTGTACCATAGGTTTATCTTTAGACTTCTTTTCTTTTACTTTCTCCCACATGGCACCCCATATATCCATTTTTTCTTTAATCCTAGCTTCATCCTCCTTAGAAATATCCTCCAAAATTATAGGAGTTCCTCCTAGTGCTTGTTTCATACTAACCATGTTAACAGAAGGAGGAGAAGTAAATAATGTTGTAACCCTTTGAGATGCAAACCTAGTTTGTGTACCAACATTTTCTATTACTCCTGCTTCTTCATCAATAACTAGTTTAGTTCTTGGTTTCACTATAGAGGAAGATGCACCTTTGGTTCTTACTTTTGATTTATCTTTACTTGTTTCTGCATCTTTCTGCTTATTAGATGGCTTTATGAAAATTTCTTGTCTTGAAATTTCAGGGGTTCTTTCTTCAATTCTTATACTAGGAGTCACCTTACTATTTTACCTTCTCTTCCTAGTAGGCTCTCCACTCTCAAATTTTTTTTCAACTCTTTGTTTTCTTCTTTTGTCTTCTAAGAATTTCAGCTTGATTCCTCTTTCTCTCAAAGCTTTACAAAAATCATCAATCCAATGTTGAGTGTATAACAGAATTGGTCTGGAGAACTCATCAATTGATGTCATATATTCATCTTCATATCCTGGGTCTAGGATGGGTTCATCATATACCCTATCTTTGTTATAGGCTTTATTCAACACTTGTCCATCATCCTCTTCCAATTGATCTAGAATATCATGCATTTTAAGAAACTAGATAGATTTTAGAGACAATCTTTCATATTTTCTTACTCTTACTCTATGCTCTTCTTCACAATTAAGACAATAATCTTCTTTGTGCTAGAAATGAGCATGATAATCAGCTATACTCTTGAAAATATTTCCCTCTATATCATAATATATTCTTTGAAGTGGGAAATCTTCAAAATTATATGTTCTCAATTCTTCTACACACAAGTCAGTCACTTTGATTGCATTACACTTATAATTTCCTATCACAATGGGGAATTTGAAAGAGGCATTCTTATGAGAATTATTATAAAGAACCCGAGACAATTTCAATTGTCTCACCAATTCTAATAAAATAATTTTGTTTGTTGGTTACTTGGGTAGCATGAACAGATGTCCATCAAATCCTTCCATCCTAATGTAGGAGTAAGTAGGGAACTAAATGTACCAGCCTCCCATTGGTTGAATGAGTGCTTCTAGGGACAATCTTTTGGCTTTATCAGCTTCCATCGTTCTGACCAATTTCATGGACAATTGATCATTGACTCTCCTGTAATTCTCTTTATATCCATGGATGGTGATCTAGGGTAAATGAGCATATATCAAATTGTTTCCTACCTTCTTGCCTAGAGTACTAATTTTTTTCAACCCTTGCTTGTTGAATCACATGGCACAAGAGTAAATCACATATGAAGACATATAAAAGCACCTGCTTTTGGAAAATTTCATTATCTGTTCATATAATTTGTCACTTATAAACTTTCCCTAATGCATTTGCACGAGACTTTCCATCGGGCTAGATATTTTACAAACATCTAGGGTTCAAATTTACTTGCATCCCTTAAACTAGCTATCCTGCTCAGCAGAGTTATAATATCTTGAATTTATTGGTTGAACATAGACCTCTGAATTACTTTGGTCTATAATGTAATCAGTTCTTGGCACCATTGGGTACTCATAATTTCTCTATTTTGGGCCTCAGCATTCTGATACATTTTCCCTTTGCTTTCATATCAACATTATACATGTATGTGTAGATAGGGAGAGAAAATGTGTATATAATTTGTTTCTGTGAGAGGTCGTCATAAATTATCCCTTCTTTCTCAATGACTCTTTTGGCTGGGTTGTAGTAAGTCATAGATTGCATAACCAATTCAAGGGCTTCCATTGCTAGTGGAAACCATCTTGCTAAAAGTAATTCATTTGCCACAACATTTTTGGTCCATTGAGGCATTTTTTGTAGTGTTTGGTGTGTTCTATTTTTTTTTAAATGTGTGTCTTCTGTGTGAGTTAGGGTTAAATTTAACCAAATTTTACAATTTATAAAAATTTCAGTACATCTTTTGGTTAAATTCAAAATCAAAGAATAATCACCATTTCAATTTCTAAAGGGAAAATATCATTCTCGAGATTTTTCATGCTTGAAAATCACTAATAGAATATCAGTTATACAAAACATACATAGTTCTAGTTGATAATGATAATCTTTCAAAATGAAACTTCAAAACCCTTGGTAGCTATGTTCTCAGTTTCTTACAATTTACCTCTCCTTGCACGCCAGTATTATTTTGTTGTTTCAATGCCCTTTGCAAATTTGCAGTATGATGCAAAGTGGAACATTGCAAAAGCAATTGCATGCTTGAGGTGGTGCCAAGTATATAGGCATTTTTCCATATTCATTAATTACCTATTGTTTCACATTAATTCCTCGAATAAAGGTGCAATCATTACTAATTAGGGTTCAAAATTATGAACACCTAGATTTCTATGTGGGCTTGCTACTACAGGAGAAAGATGATGTGATGATCATACATGGAAATCGTGTGTCACACTGATCATATTTGAGGTATCTATCATTAAAGATACATGATCAATTTGTGATCACCACGATTAATACTTTCCGATATTGACTTTAAGAAGAAACATCAGGATCCAAGAATTACCTCCAAGCTCCAAAAAAGAGAAAACTAGAATGAAAGAAAAGACTGGGAATCGGCTTCAAGAGAGATTAACAAATTTCAAAACAGACTCTCTGGTTTCTAACTTTTGAATAAGGAAAAGAAAAGGAAATAAAATTAAACTACTGGACTCTGATAAAAATATATTATCGGGATTGATGACTCTGGTCGATGAAATAACGGGCGGAGCTAGGACCAAGTGAAGATACAATTCACTTTGATGCAAATGTAGGACTCCAGGATTCCAGTTTCCAGTAATATATTAAACTTTTATGAAAAGACAAAAACACCAAATCCGGGAAAGAAAAGGATAAAACAAAGGCCAAGAGAAATTGAAAATGAGACCAACAACCAACCAAACTACAGAACAACGCCAAAACAAACAAATGTGAAAGGGAACAAAAGGAAAGAAAAAGGGGGTTTCCACATTTTTGCAAAGGGAAAAATGGGGCATGTTGTGAGACTACACAACAACTAGCAACAAACAAAACTAAAAAAATAATAGAAAGTCAATTCCAGATCTAGCATCAATGTACCGACTTTCTTTAGTCTTCTAATTATAAATCATTGGATTTTTATTCTGATATTCAAATTTTACTTTTTTTAGCATGCAAGATTAAATATTACAGAGCTCACATGTGTGTAATTGATTATTTCTGCCATAGTAAACTTAGAAATAGCAACTATTTGCATTAACCTACATAATATGACAATTCATTTTAAGGCAACTAGGGATAGAGCCTTGCTGCTAGTCAAGCGTCCATACCCCTGACAAGGTCATCTCCATAATTCCCCCCAAACATAGCTCTACTACCAACCAGGCATCTATTGCCCTGGTAGAGTTATTTGGATAGCCTAAAGATTTGATTTTTTTTCTTTTTATAGATATAGCAATGATAGCTCATTTTTCAACTTTTGATATTTCAATTATAGATCTTTTATCAACTTGCAAGAAATGAATCCCACTATTAGGTTGGGAATTACAGTGGTAGCAAAGGTAGTCTTTTTATTTTTCAATTAATGTAAACAACTTCTATCCCAAATTTTCGTAGAATGATTTAAATGTATTCATTTGTAACTCAACATCAACTGAATGATTCATGCTAACCAGAGTATAAAGAATTGAATAATTCTTGAACAATTTATAAGTAAAGGACTATTTCCGGTCAGTACATAGATGAAATTTCTAGAGTTGACATTCTATTATTTTGTTCACCTTCAAAGGTTGGCAATCATTATAAATTCAAATGACGCAACACCCAAAATCCAAAACAAAAGCAATAAACAACTTTTTACAAAACAACAATACTAACCTATAAGTGTTGTCACCCAAGATTTCAGAAATTTGATATGGGCTTGTCCATAACTTGTCAAATTTACCATGCTCACCTTTTTGTTCATGAGGTTTATTCCAATACAGGACTAAGTTAGCTATTATAAAATTCTTTAATATAGCTCTTTTATCAACCCATATTTTTACCACAGATTGATGCCTAGCAAAATGATCTATAGCTCGAGTATATTTTTCATCTAAATGCATTAGTTGCAACAATGGGGCTTTTGTTTGGTCATCTAATCCAATATATTCATGTGTAAACTACCAAGTAGGGGTTTTTAAATTTATTGGTAGTATAGGATCTACCACATAGACTAAATGATAAGGATAATTCCATAATGTAGCTTTCATCCTAATACAATCTACCCAAAGGGAAAATTTTACCAAAGAATTCCATTCCCTAGGATTCTTTTGAATTAATTTTTTTAATTATATCAAGAAAATTTTATTTTGATGATTCAACTAATCCATTTCCTTGCAAATAATAGTTAGATGAGAATTTTAGTGTTATACCATGTTCAAATTCCCAATTAGAAAATTTCAATGAAGAAAAGGCAGGGCCATTATCACATACCAATGCATATGGTACTCCAAACCTAGTGATGATATTCTCTTCCAAGAATTTGATTACCACTTTTGTAGTGCATTGTTTGTTGGGACACACCTTTGTCCATCTGGTGCAGTAATTTGTAGCAGTTAATATAAATCTATGGCCTACGGATGATGGAGGATTAATGGTTCCAATATAATCTAGTCCCCATTGTGAAAATGGACGCATCTCCATCACTAGTTGTAGTGGTTGAGCATTGAATCTTCCTTTATCTAACGCAGTTTGACATGTATAGATGTGTTTCACATGTTCATTTATCAATCTGAATGACATCCTTCTATAAGAAAAATTTCCCCACTTCGTGGTGAAATTTGTTTTCATCCTATCTTCCCTTGCTACCATTACTTGGTTTGATCCATAGAATTTTTCCAAAAAGGACATCATTTGTGAACCGTTGACTATTTGTAGCACTTATTCGAGTAAGGGTAGTGGATAATTGTCTTTCTTAGATGCCTTGTTGAGATTTCAAAAATCTACACACAATCATATATCTCCATTTTTCTTTCTTACGGGGACCAAGTTCGCCACCCAAGTAGAATGTATGATAGGAAAAATCATTTTAGTTGATAAAATTTTTTGGACTTCCTTTTGAATTAAAGGTTCTAAGAGTGCATTTATTGGTTGTTTTTTTATACTAGAAAGGCTTTGCATCAGGCTTTAATGGTATCGTATGAGTAATGATGGAAGTATCATAAGTCTTCAAATCTTCATATGTCCAAGCTATAACCTTCCAATAATCTTTAAGTTCTTGAGCAATATTTATTTTCTCTTCTTTAGTACAAATCTTTCCTATGAGCACATTCTTAGGATCTTCTTTAGTATGCAAATTGTTGAAGTAGGAGGAAAAACACACATACCCCCTTTTCATACAACTATTCTCAACAAGATAAAATGCATTGCAAATGCAACAAATCAGATTAAAAAAACTGCAACATGAACACTTGATTGTTCATTCATAATCTCCAAAAAAATCACAATAACTTCACCAAATTGACAATACAAATGGTGCAGCCTCATGGGCTAATAATAATAGTCTCAAAACTAATATAAAACTGATGTACAATAGAAAAATAATTTAAAATACAACAATGATTTCATTCTTTCAAATCTTCTACCAAAAAATGTGAAACAAAATCATCAAACACTTGTAGATTTCAATACCAAATCTGCAACCACTCAATCATGGATTCTTAAATCCATTTTTTGCTATGCCTTCACTTCCAAACCTGAAAAAACATACATTCCAAACTGATTTCTCCTTCCCTCAACTCTCTCCAAACTTCACCTACAAAATCCCTCTTCTCTTCTCATATTCCTCTTCTCTTCACAAGCTAATTTTTTGCACTTTTTCTTGTGCAACTCTCAGGAGCAACCTACAAATTCTTTCTCCAAACTTGCTGCCTGACGAGGGAGCCAACCCAAGACACAAAACAATACTCACAAAATAGAGAATAATATTTTTATTCAAAAATATGGAACTCTTACATGCAGAGGATCTCAAATCCCCAAGCTCTGTATTACATGCAAATTGCAGACTTACAGAAAATTACCCAGATCCCCCTTTCACAACATGCGAACTTCTTTTCCCAAAAAGTTACTCAAAAATCAGAAACAAGCCCACAAATAGACCCATTTTGGTTTGGAACCAAAAACAACCTTTGAGATAAGATTTTTGGCGGTTTGGCGCCAAAATTACAATTAGAAATTCAAGTTTAAATTCATAGTAAAAAATTAGCACATTTCTAAAATATGCACCAACTTCTAGAAGCCATAACTTTTAATCCGATTGTTGGATCTTCAATGATAATACCTTTTCAGAAAGCTCTCGAAAAGATGATTTTCCACAAAGTAGGCCTTCGAAAAACTACTTTGGTGTTTCCGCAAATTTTTAGGCCCATCTAGGATCATTTAGTGCCTCAAACTGAGCTCAGAAGGTTTTTTCAGGGCAAAAAATAGAAACAGGAACTTGAATAAATTTTAGACAGTGAATGATCTTGACTTGATTCTTTCACCAAACTGTGTATTTTTCCATCCTGAACCTTCCCATAAATTTTTGTCTTCCCACACCTTCAAATTAAAACCTGCTAAAAATAGCAGTTGAGAAGAAAAAGCAGAAAAATAGTTTTGAAAGTTGGAAACTCTTATTCGACGAAAAGGGTATCTAGAAATGCAAAGACATCTACAAAAAGAAAATAACGGGAACAAAAATGGAAATCATCTTTTGGGTGATGCAAGATTGCCCTTACACCACTGGATGCTCCTGCATCAATTGTATAATTCAGATTTCCATCCATTGCTTTGAGGCAAATCTTTTTGTCTAGCTATCTGATCAATATCGAATAATCATTCTAACTCAGTTATTCCTTTTGGAATGCTATTATCTCTGGATTGAGCTAATTCTTGGTTTTGAATTTTTCCATCAGGGCGATCTATCACTTTGATTACTTGTGCCTTGAAAATACCAAAATTAGTGATGAATTCTAATATATTTCGGTCATCCTCGAATACCTACAAATTAGTAATATTATTAGGAACCAAAGGTAGTTGCACTAGCTTGACTGTAAATCTCATCAAATTAGAGGCATCTAAAGGCTCTAGAGTACTAGCAGCAGTATCCAAAGCATTGACTCTTTGATTACATCTTCTAGGGATATGAGTAATGTTGAATGTGTCAAAATATTCTATTAAATCCCATACTCTATGTTGATAATTGGAAAATCACTTGTAGTGGCATACATATTGCTTTCCAAGTTGTCTAACCAATAATTTTGAATCACCAAACACTTTAAGGATTTTGACTTTCTTCTTAATTGTGAGGATCGAGCCATGTATAAGGGCTTCATACTCTACCACGTTGTTAGTACATTGAAATTGTAATCGATATGCGGAAATAAAAGATTTACCTTGCAGATTCATAAGTTCAACTCTGATTCCAATCGCTTGTTTTGATTTAGATCTATCAAATTTAAGAATCTAGGCTTGATCATCTATAGCTTGTACTTTACCATTCTTCGGTATCATTAAATTAATCTTTTTAGTCTATATGACTTGAGCTCTATCTATATGCATTCCTGATTTAGATCTTTTGACCTTATTATTTTTTGGACAATACTGTTTCTCGATTTTACGAATTATCTCCAAACACATCATACAACTATTTTCTAAGTGTGCAACATTATGTAACCTGCACCAATCCTGCAAAAACAAAAAAATTAGTGAAATTTTGGTTCTATTGCTCTCCTTAGCTTTTTCAATAATATTCTTCTCAAATTTATCATAAGGACTATTTTCTTCTTTAGAAGAATGACAATCTAATTCAATTAAAATATCTATTCCAAGAATTAATTTATTAGGTTTCTGAGCATCGCACGTAAAGAATTCTTCGATTTTAACTCCTAAAATTTGTATTTTATAAACTCTTGGTTCTACATCAATGTATAGAACTTCATTTCTCTAATTATAATCAATGATAATGTATTTCATACATGGTTCTCTTTCAATTTTGATTTGGTTAGGAACTCCCTTCCATGGTAACCACATATGTGAGAAATTAGTAGCCATATATCCATTCAAGGTTTTAGACCAATCTCTACTCAAAAGAATACCATAAGTAGCAGGTATCTCAATGACTTGAATGTCCATATAATAGTGGATTCTAAGGTTTGAGGCCAATTGCATGTGAATATTAGTCAATTATCTGACTACATTTACTTATGTCTTATGGAGCTAAGTGACCCTCTTTAAAGAAATTTTTGGAGTTAAAAGGCTACTTGTGCATCTTCTATGGGAATAATGTTCTTATCTTTCATTTTAGCCTGACTATCTTTCACCTGAATATTTTTAAACATGCCTTCTTTTGGAAAATCTTCTATAGTATTTAAGAAAGATTTCTTGATCATAGGTGTTTTGAGAAATTTTGATAGAGGGAGGCTAATCTTTACCGTTTTTATTTCTTCCACTAAATAATTAGTCAAATTGTTTTGGTCAACTGAATCTATCTTTTCACCTTTTGAAGCATTTAATGAATTGTAATGAGAGGTTACCTTAGGTAACCCTGGGTTATTGCTTGATTTATCATCAGGTGGAGTATTAAATTTATTAGGTAGGATAGACATTGTTAATGGCCCATTGAATTTACCTCCACTATTGTAGTTATTTCTCATGTTGTAATTATGTCCTTTCTGATATTGTTGAAAGGCATGAATTTCGTCAATTTATTCCTGAGGTTCATTTTCATCTTGATAGGGAAAAGTATACACTTCTAGAGTCATAGTTGAATTATCTCCCTCATATTCATGAGTGTGACTTTTGATAACAACAGGTGATTTGAAATGTTCATAACTTTCAAGGACTAAAGTAGAGTCATATCCTACTAGGACTAACTCATTTCCCTTAAGAGGATGAGAGTCACAATTTTTGTTATAATGTGTAGCAGCTAGAAAAATGTCTGAAGCAATTTTGAATTGTGAATAGTCTACTTCAGCATGAGCATTTGTATTATAAATTCTACACCAATTATTCATCCGGAGATCAGCTAAATTCACTTTTGATGTGGACCTTCATCAATAGGATTAGTATTATCTAAAGGTGTTGACACTCCTCCATTATTAGGTTGTGTATTCCAATGTCTAGGTGGTTGAGGAGCATTATACATCTGATTTTGTGAATTTTGGTTGTTATTTTGGGCATAAATTTTTTGATTTCTTAATTGTTCTCTATGGATAATATTTTGAGTTGAGCTGTAACTTCTTTTATGTCTCCTTTTTCCTCTGAATTTTTGATATTTTAATTTTCTTGAGTTTGCAAGAAAAAAGAATTTATGTTAGGACGTAGCTTTGTAATAGATGGACTGGGGTGAGGGACTAAAGCTTACTATTTCCTGGTTGAAAGAAAATATTCTGAGGAAATGTCCCATTCTAGACCACTGAAGGATAAACATTAGGAGCTATACGATGACCTTGAGGGACTCCATTTATCCTCGAGGTAGGGTAAATATTCAATCCATTTTTTCCATTTTTGGATGATCCATTTCCAAGATGTTTTATTTCTAAATATACACTCACAGATTTAGCATAGGCTTCTGGTAAATTAGTAGGAGGATTTTCCATTCGCTTCACAAACATAGCAATCAAAGGATCTATTATTGTATAATAAACTATGATAGCAGAAAAATTATCTACTACATAAGGTGCTTGCAACCTAGAATAATCCTTTTGAAACCTGTCATTAAAAGTAGTTATAGGTTCTCCTTTGAACCTCTTGATTTGAGAAAATTGATGATATAATAAAGTAGGGTTAGTTGGTGTTCTAAATCTAGCTAAGAATTGAGTTTCCATGTTCTGCCATGATCTAATAGAATTGTGAGGTAGGTTGATAGACCACTGGTAAACTTCATTGCTTAAGGTGTATGGGAACAAGCTACATACAACATATTCATGTTGAATCCTTTCTCTAAAGCATGTATCCTTAAAGATACTAATATGTTCTTTCACATCTTTATGGAAATAATATTTAGTACACAACTTGTCAAGATTTTTTAGTAAATCGTTGTACACAAAAAATTCAATTGGTGACTCCACATTAAAGAATTCCATAACTATGGGGGGTGGTGGTACAACAACAATCATATTCTTTGAACTTTCACTTAAACTTCTAGAATTTTGATGTCTAGATGACATTCAACCACTAAGCTCGACTAAAGTCACATGAAGATCACCAGATTGAGATCTAATGACTCTATGGAAATCCATTTTAAAACTTAACAAATCCAAAAATGACAATAATAGGCCCTCCTTCTAGCACCAGTTCTTGTTGATGATGATTTTACTCACAGCAAATAGGGCAAATAAATTCATCACAGACAAATTGCAAAGAGCCTATCCTTCTTGAAAGATATGGAACAAAGACAATCTAAATTCTGCTTTAATAGGAAAAGATTGGCTTCAGTTCAATCCCAAGTCTCTAATAACCAAGTCATGATTGCACTAGGGTCGCTCTTGGGTATGATGTGATATTGTTGTTAATATCAAAGGGACTATGGTTATTTCTAGTTTTGTTAAGAATCATAAGCTTTTCACACAAAATGTCCACTTCATTCATAAAATAACACCATGAAATCGAAAGATTTGAAATAATATTTCATGAACATCACAAATTCTTTGCTATCACTAAAGTAGATTGAGCATTAAACATTCAAAAATTTCATAGAAAATGAAAGATTTTCAATAAAATTCCATCCATTCATTTCATTTTTGGAACATTTTCAAGAATTTAAACATCGACTCTAAAATAAAGCATAAAAATACTAAAAATTAAAAGTTTATCTGGGTTATTGTCCATGCATACCCCAAAGAATCAATTAAAATAGAGCAAACCGTTTTACACTTCACAAGATTACTTCACAACTACATATAAAATGGTGTGAGATTTTAAGGAGAGGGATTTTATTTTTGGACACCAAGTAGGTTTTGTATGCACCCTTAAATGGTGCAATATATAGTCTTGTTTGGTTGAACTAATAAAACCAACTACAAAAGATTCATGAGATAGGTAGCTATCCAAATGGATATGATATTAATCAATTTCTATGTGCATACAATTTTTTATGCTAGAATGATTTAGAAAACAAGAAAAAAGAACAAAACTTAAAAAAAATTATTCTCTTCCAACATCCACAAATTCTGAACTTAAAATAAAAATAAAGCAGGAAATGACCTTTTATAGGAACAAGACCCCAAAGAATTCAACTTAAAGTCTATCTAGAGAATCAAAAATAACAAACTAAAATGCAGCACATGGCATACGCCAACTATCATCAAAATATTCTACATCAAGTCGAAGCTTTGAATTCATCAATAGCAACACTTTCACTTCATACTCCAGCATGTATCGAAGCTATCTGCTTCTTTCAAAATACCAGAATGGGGAACATATACTGGGACCAGGGTCAACCTACAAACTCAAAATTGCAAACAAAACAAAAACCTCTGCCACACCTCTAGTGTCTGGTATCTGGTTCTTCATCTCATCACTTGGGGCTCAAGCTTCAAGATCTTCTCTTTGCCTTTCTTCAACTGGTACTCTTGGAAAGCATTCAATATTTGATGCATATTTTCCTTCGAAATCCACCATACTACCTTCCAAGTGAGTTTGATCCTAATGTATTCTTTAGATGGAGTATAATACCATTCCTCTGCACTTTATTTGCTTCATATTTAGCTATAGTGTTCTTGCATTGTATAATTTCATCAATGACCTCCTGAGTTAATAGTTGAACAAGATCTCTATTTATTCTTTCAATTCATTCCTTGAAGGCTTTAGCTTCTTTTCCCTCATGTCCTAATGTTTAAGGATCACAACCTTGACGTGTTATCATTTCAATAAACTCTCGATCTTCATCAATCAATTTTCTACATTCCATGGTGACTTTTGCAAATCCTTCAATGCATTTCATTAGCATGTCACCTTCCCATTTCAATTGTTTCTTCCTTTTTCTAGCAATGGTAGTTCTTGTTCTGAGATTACATTTCCTTGTATTAATTCTTGGATATTTACTTGGATGATAATTTCAATATTTCTCCTTTCTTCAATAACCTACTCCTATCAAAGTCTGCATTCACTTTCAAATCTATTGGATTATTCTCACCGACGGTACACTTCCTTGTGCTTCCCTATTGCATCTATAATGAATTCTTCCCCCTACTTTACCCATTGC
This sequence comes from Sequoia sempervirens, assembly GCA_007258455.2. Lineage (NCBI taxonomy): Eukaryota > Viridiplantae > Streptophyta > Pinopsida > Cupressales > Cupressaceae > Sequoia > Sequoia sempervirens. The sequence continues at coordinate 416,358,034 of VDFB02047230.1, read as the reverse complement.
TCAATCCATTCTTCAAATATATTCATTTTGTGGTGAGCTTTTGTGATTGCAACCACCTGTTCTTGTGACATCAATACTGGATGTTGGGCCAATTCAATTTGTACTTGACCAGATAGGGTTAGTGACTTTGTAAAATGCTCCAAGGTAGCAACCCGTTCTTTCAATTTTATTTTCTTCTTTTTATATTTTTGCACTCTGGCAACAATAGGATCTAAATTCACTTTTATCTCTTCTAAGTCTTGCCTCCAAGATGAGTGTCCAATATTAATACTTTTTATCTTATACTCCTTAGGAATTATTTCATGTCTATCTTTGTTAGCTATTGGAGTAGCTATATGAATGGTTTCGTCACCATCTTCATTTTTTTGCATGACATGTTTTTCGCTTGCTCTACGCCTAGGATTAGGAGTATCTACTTCCTGTATAAAATTGTTAAGATTCAGAGGCAATACTTCTACTTCCATTGGGGAAGGCAACTCCCTAATCAACCAATAAGGTGCATCATCCCTTGCTCTACCTCTGTAACATTTCTTTGTTCCTTGTTTGCACTTGATCTAGGAACTTCTTCTCTTTTATCTATCACGTCCTCTGAAATGGGGATTTCCTTAGTAATTTATGACATACATTTGGGATCACTAGATTTTGGCACTATCTCCTCTATTTGAAGACTTACATTTTCCTATCTATCCAAATGTTCAACATTATCTCTCTGGATGTTACTTGCTTTATTCTTTGCTACACCAGGGTTTTCCTCATTTTCAATTCCATCAACTAAAAACTATGTAGCTTCCTCCTTCTCAATTTCAATTTCAATAGGGCCTTTATTTGGTTCTTCAAATACCTGTGACTATTCATTAACATTTGGAAAATTTCCAACGAGGGTTTGGAATCAAAAGTATCTTCAACAATTATTTCATCAATAGGGCTCTTCCCTACAGTCTCCCCTATTTCCATCTCAAATACATTAAAGTTCCCCACTTCTGAAGTGAGTGTTCCTTGAATAAATTCTTCTTCTTCAACATTTATAGGATTACACCTTGTATCCTGAATCTCTTCTATCATTGGTTGTACCATAGGTTTATCTTTAGACTTCTTTTATTTTACTTTCTCCCACATGGCACACCATCTATCCATAGGAGTTCCTCCTAGTGTTTGTTTCATACTAGCTATGTTAACAAAAGGAGGAGAAGTAAATAATGTTGCAGCCCTTTGAGATGCAGACCTGGTTTGTGTGCCAACATTTTCTTTTACTCCTGCTTCTTCATCAATAACTAGTTTAGTTCCTGGTTTCGTTGTAGAGGAAGATGCACCTTTGGGTCTTACTTTTGATTTATCTTTATTTGTTTCTACATCTTTCTACTTATCAAATGGCTTTATCATAATTTATTTTCTTGAAATTTGAGGGGTTCTTTGTTCAATTCTTATACCAGGAGAAACCTTACTAGTTTTCCTTCTCTTCCTAGTAGGCACTCCACTCTCAAATGGTGTTTCATCTCTTTGTTTTCTTCTTTTTTCTTTTGAGAATATGGGCTCAATTCCTCTTTCTCTCAAATATTTACCAAAATCATAAATCTAGTGTTTAGTGTATAAAAAAATTGGTCTGGAGAACTCATCAATTGTGTCATATCTTCATATTCATAACTTGGGTCTGGGATGGGCTTATCACATACCCTATCTTTGTTATAGGATTTATTCAACACTTTTCCATCATCATCTTCCAATTTATCTAGAATGTCATGAATTTTAAGAATCCGAGCAGATTTTAGAGACAATCTTTAATATTTTCTTACTCTTGCTCTGTGCTCATCTTCACAATTAAGAAAATAATCTTTAGGTTTTGGAAATGAGCACAATAACCAACTATACTCTTGGAAATATTTCCCTCAATATCATAATATATTCTCTAAAGTGGGAAGTCTTCAAAATTATATGTTCTCAAATATTTTTCACACAATTCAACCACTTTGATTGCATTACACTTATAATTTCCTATAGCAACGGGGAATTTGAAATAGTCCTTCTTGTGAGAATTTCTATAAAGAGTCTGAGATGGTTTCAACTGTCTCACCAATTCTAATAAAACAAATTTTTCTGTTGGGTACCTAGGAAGCATGAACGGATGTCCATCAAATCCTCCCATCCTAATGTAGGAGTAAGTAGGGAATTGAATGTACCAGCCTCCCATTGGTCGAATGACACTTTGTGCTTCCAGGGAAAATCTTTTGGATTTATCACCTTCCTTTGTTCTAACCAGTTTCATGGAGAACAGATCATTGGCTCTCATGTAATTCTCTTTATATCCATGGATGGTGATTTGGGGTAAATGAGCATTTATCAAACTATTCCTACCTTTGTGCCTAGAGTACAAATCTATTTCAACCCTTTCTTTCTGGCTCTCATGGAATATGAGTAAATCACATATGAAGACATATAAAAGCACCTAGTTTTGGAAAATGTTGCTATCTATTCATATAATTTGTCACTTATAAATTTTGTCCCAATGCATTTGCACGAAACTTTCCATAAGGCTGGATATTATTACAAATATCTAGGGTTCAAATTTACTTGCATCCCTTAAACTGGCTATCCTGCTCAATAGAGTGATAATATCTTAATTTTTTTGGTTGAACATAGACCTCTGAATTACTTTGGTCTGTGATGTAATTGGTTCTTGGCACCATTGGGTACTCATAATTTCTCTGTTGTTGGCCTCAACATTCTAATACGTTTTTCCCTTTTCTTTCATATCAACATTATACATTTGTGTGTAGATAGCAAGACCAAATGTGTATAATTCCTTTCTATGAGAGGTCTACATAAATTCTCCCTTCTTTCTCAATGACTCTTTTGGTTGGGTTGTAGTAATTCATACATTGCATAACCAATTTAGGGGCCACCATTGCTAGTGGAAACCCTCCTACTAAAAGTAACCCATTTGTCGCAACATTTTTGGTACATTGAGATGCATTTTATTGTAGTGTCCATGAATGAATTTCAATATCAGAAGATCATCCCATATGAGTATCTATAACTAACACATTGGTTGGTATGGCTTGCAAATTGTAGTATTTGAATTCATCTTCTAACTTTGCATTAAAAGTACTCATTTTCTCTGGTGTGTTCTAAATTTTTTTAAATGTGTGTCTTGTGTGTGAGTTAGGGTTAAATTTAACCAATTTGTACAATTTATAAAAAAATTAGTTCATCTTTCGGTTAAATACAAAATCAAAGAATAATCAACATTTCAATTTCCAAAGGGAAAATACCATTCTCAAGATTTTTCATGCTTGAAAATCACTAATAGAATATCAATTATCCTAAACATACTTGGTTTTGGTCGATGATGATAATCTTTCAAAATGCAACTTAAAAACCATTGGTAATTGTGTTCTTAGTTTTTCAAAATTTTCCTCTCCTTACGCACCATTATTATTTCATTCTTTCAATGTCCTTTGCAAATTTTTAGTATGACATGAAGTAGAGTGTTACAAAAGAAACTGCATGCTTCAAGTGGTGCCAAGTACATAGGTAGTTTTCCACCTTCATTAATTACCTGTTATTTCACATTAATTCCTCGAATAAAGGTGCAATCATTATAGATTTGGGTTCAAATTGTAAACACCTAGATTTCTACTCAGGCTTGCTACTAGAGGAGAAAGATGGCACAATGATCATGCATGGAAATTAGGTGTCACGTTGATCATCTATGAGGTATTTGTCATTAAATATACATGATCAATTTGTGATCACCGGGATTAAGACTTTCTGGTATTGACTTTAAGAGGAAACATTGGGATTCAGGAAGGGTATGTGCAGGATCATCATGGAAAAAACAGGCCCTTAAGTGGCAAAAAATTCATAAAAATCAGAGTTAGGCAACTTGATGTAAAAAATTGAATAAGTTATCTACATTATTTAAAAAATATGTAAGAATAGAATCTATAGAAAATTTAATGTAGTTTCTAAACTACTAGGTTTGTTTAAAAAAAAAATCTATTTGGTGAAAATTTGAAATTTCAATGTAGTAGTACTTAAATTTGGAAAAATAAGAAGTAGGTGTCTATCGACCACCCTAACCACACACAAAATGATAATATTTTTTATAATATTTTAGATATAAAGAGGAATCATGTATTGTGATGCATATTTTTTTGTAATTTTTCCCAAGTAAATAATTAATTATGAATTTTTATTACAAATTTTAAAAATATAAAATCTCATATGTCTCGACCACCTTAACTTGGTCAAAACTTCATGAAATTCAAAATTTATTTCTTTAATCCTATAGTATACAAAGCATAGAATGTGACACATGTTTTGGATTCAAAAAATGTGATACCATTTGAAAGCTATAGATGTTTTTCAATCAGCCTATCAATCGGGACTTTAGTCATAATTTGAATAGAAAATGAATAATAATTACTTATTAAATTCAAAGTAAAATATAATTTATATTGATGGAAAGCTGAGTATCTCCTTTAAAAACCCTTTTCATTTCATCAATTTTGGGTAAAAAAAAAGTCATCAGCCACATAACCATCATATTACCACTTTTTGGCCCATCACGATCCTGCACATACCCGGAATTTACCTCTAAGCTTTAGAAAGAGAAAACAAGAACGAAAGAAAAGACTGGGAACCAGGTTCAAGACAGATTCACAAATTTCAAAATAGACTCTCTGGTTTCTGACTTCTAAATAAGGAAAAGAAAAGGAAATAAAATTAAAGTACCAGAATTTGATAAAAAGATATTACCAAGGGGAGCTAGGACCAAGTGAAGATACAATCTGCTTTGATGCAAATGCAAGACTTTGAGATTCTGGTTTTCGGTAGTATATTAAACTTTTATGAAAAGACTAGAACACCAAATCCAAGAAAGAAAAGGATAAAACAAAGGCCCAGTGAAATTGAAAATGAGACCAACAACCAACCAAACCATAGAACAATGCCAAAACAAACAAAATCGAAAGGGAACAGAAGGAAAGAAAAATAGGGGTCCACATTTTTCCAAGGGGAAAAATGGGGTGTGTTGTGAGACTACACAACAACTACCAACCAACAAAACTAAACAAAATAATAGAAATTCAATTCCAGATCTAACATCAATGTACAAAATTTCTTTAGTCTTCTAATTATAAATCAGAGGATCCTTATTTTGATATTCAAATTTCACTTTGGTTAGCATGCAAGATTAAGTATTACTCAACTCACATGTGTGCAATTGATTATTTCTGCCACAGTAAACTTAGAAACAGAAATTGTTTGCATTAACCTACATAATATGACAATTCCTTTTAAGCCAACCAGGGATAGAGCCTTCCTTCCAGTCAAATGTCCATACCCCCGACAAGTTTATCTCCATGATTCCCCCCAAACATGGCTCTACTGCTAGCCAGACGTCTATAGCCCTGGTAGAGTTATTTGGATAGCCTAAAGAGTTGATTTTTTTTTCTTTTTATAGATATAGCAATGATAGCTCTTTTATCAACTTGCAAGCAATGAAGCTTACGATTAAGTTGGGAATTACAATGGAAGCAAAGGTAGTATTTTTATTTTTCAATTAATGCAGACAATTGTTATCCCAAATTTCAGTGTAATGATTTAAATGTATTCATTTGTAGCTCAACATCAACTGAATGATTCATGCTAACCAAAGTATAAAGAATTGAATAATTCTCAGACAATTTATAAGTAAAGGACTATTTCTGGTTAGGACATAGATCAAATTTCTAAAGTTGACATTATATTTTTTTTTCACCTTTAAAGGTTGCCAATCATTGTAAAGTCAAATGACGCAAAACCCAGAAAGCAAAACAAAAGCAACAAACAACTATTTACAAAACAACACTAACCTAAAAAAACTATTTACTTATGACTAGAAATAATGCTTTAGGAACTGCCCATTGATAGGCAATGGGATGTCTTCAAGAGTCAAAGACTTGTACCTATAAGTGTTGTCACCTAATATTTCAGAAATTTGATACGGGCTTGTCCATAACTTGTCAAATTTACCATGCTCACCTTTTTGTTCATGAGCTTTATTCCAATGCAGGACCAAGTCAACTATTCTAAAAATATTTAATCTAGCTCTTTTATCAAACCATATTTTTACCACAGATTGATGCCTAGCAAAATAATCTATAGCCTGAGTACATTTTTCATCTAAATGCATTTGTTGCAACAATTGGGCTTTCATTTGGTCATCTAATCCAATATATTCCTGTGCAAACTATCAAGTAGGGATTTTGAAATTTATTGGTAGTATAGGATCTACCCCGTAGACTAAATGGTAAGGAGAGTTCCCTAATGCATCTTTCATCCTAGTAAAATCTACCCAAAGGGAAAATTTTAGCAAAGAATGCCATTCCCTAGGATTATTTTCAATCATTTTTTTTAATTATATCCAGTAAATTTTTATTTGATGATTCAACTAATCCATTTCCCTTTGGATAATAGTTAGATGAGAATTTTAGTGTTATACTATGTTCAAATGCCCAGTTAGAAAAAATTAATGAAGAAAAGGCAAGGCCATTATCACATACCAATGCATATGGTACTCCAAACCTGGTGATGATATTCTCTTCCAAGAATTTGATTGCCACTTCTGTAGTGCATTGTTTGGTGGGACACGCCTCTGTCCATCTGGTGCAGTAATATTTAGTAGTTAATATAAATCTATGGCCTACGGATGATGGAGGATTAATGGTTCTAATAAAATCTAGTCCCCATATTGAAAAGGGACTCATCTCCATCACTGGATGTAGTGGTTGAGCATCGAATTTTCCTTTACATAGTTTGACATATATAGCAGTGTTTCACATGTTCATATGTATTCTTGAAAATATTTGGCCACTAGTAACCAACTCTTAGAATGAGGTGTGCAGTAGCTAAAGGTTCTCCATGAGCTATACCAAACTTATCATGTAATTCCTACAATACTTTATTTGCTTTTGTTCTATTTAAGCATCTTAAATAGATTCCTTCATGGTTTCTTTTAAATAGAGCTCCTCCTTTGATCATGTAACTTTGTGATTTTATCTTAAGGGCTCTTCTTTGATTTCTTTGCATATGATTAGGGCAGGTATGGCTAACTAGATAATTCCATATATCTGAATAGCATTCTTCTCGGTCTTCTACATCCAAAGTATATTGTTGACTTGAATTTTTTTGATCTATTTCTTCAATATATCTGACTAAAGCTTGTCCACAAACCAATCTCATGGGTATGATTTCTAGATCAAATTTCTATAGGATTGTGACCCATTTGGATCTCTTTTCTCCAATCTCACTCTTTGTTAACAATGTTTTGACTACAGAATCTAGAATAATAGCTTTGACTATACTCCTAAGGATGTAATTTCTAAACTTACATATCTCTTTGACTGAAGTAAAGGCTTGTTTTTCAATATTTATATATTTCAACATTGCTTCTTTGAATGGAGTGCTCATAAAAGAAATTGGTTTCTATTCTTTATTTTCACCCTTTTGTGTTAATACTACTGTACAAGTGTTGTCAGAAGCAAAAGAGTAAATATAAAAAGGTTTAACATAATCCAGACCTACTAATATTGGTGCTTCTATGATTGCAGTCTTTATAGTCTCAAAGGCGATCTTAGATTCATCTTTCCACTCTATTTTGGCATCTTTCTTTAACAAATCATTGAGTGGTTTCACAAAATATGACTTCAATTCTTTTCTACTTCCCGGGGGCTATAGCTTGAGCAATGCTCTCACTCTATCTGGATCGATTGAAATACCTCATTCAAAAATGATGTGTCCCAGTAACTTACCTTCAGTTACCCCAAAAATACACTTTTTAGGATTTAATGAAACTCCGTAAGTTTCACACTTCTGTAATATCACTCTGAAATCTCAAACATGATCTCTTCTATCTTCCAAAAATACTATAAGTTCATTCCTATAGATAATGATGCATTTTCCTATCAACTCATGAAAATCATAGTCCATGGCTCTCTAAAATGTAGCTCCAACATTTATCAATCCGAACGACATCCTTCTGTAAGCAAAATTTCCCCACTTCATGGTGAAAGTTGTTTTCATCCTATCTTCCCTTACTACCATTACTTGGTTATATGTAGAGAATCTTACCAAAAAGGACACCATCTATAAACTGTTGACTATTTATAGCACTTCTTCAAATGAGGGTAGTGGATAATTGTCTTTCTTAGACACTTTGTTGAGATTTCAGAAATCTACACACAATCGTATATCTCCATTTTTCTTTCTTAAGGGGACCAAGTTTTCCACCCAAGTAGAATGTCTTATAGGAAAAATTATTTTAGCTGATAAATTTTTTTGGACTTCCTTTTGAATTAAAGGTTCTAAGAGTGCATTTACTGGCCACTGTTTCCATTGGAAAGGCTTTGCATCAGTATTTAATGGTCTTGTATGAGTAATGATGGAAGTATCATCAGTATTCAAATCTTCATATGTCCAAGCTATAACCTTCCAATAGTATTTAAGTGCTTGAGCAATATTTATTTTTTCTTCTTCAGTACAAACCTTTCCTATATGCACATTTTTAGGATCTTTAGGATGCAAATTGTATAATTCAGATTTCCCTCCATCGCTTTGAGGAAAATATTTCTATCCGACTATCTGATCAATATAAAATAATCATTCTAACTCAATTATTCCTTTCAGAATGTTATTATCTCTAGCTTGAGCTAATTCTTCATCTTGAATTTTTCCATTAGGGTGATCTATCTCTTTGATTACTTGTGCTTCAAAAATACTAGAATTAATGGTGAATTCCAATATATGTCGGTCATCTTTGAATACCTACAAATTAGTAACATTATCAGGAATTGAAGGTAGCCTCACCAGCTCAATTGTAAATCTCTTCAAGTTAGATGCATCAAAAGGCTCTAGAGTACTAGCAACAATAGCCAAAGCATTGGCTCTTTGGTTAAATCTTCTATGGATATGAGTAATTTTGAATGAGTTGAAATATTCTATTAAATCCCATACTCTATGTCAATAATTGGACAAATGCTTGTAGTGGAAAATATACTGCTTTAGAACTTGTCTAACCACTAATTCTAAATCACTGAACACTTTAAGAATTTTGACTTTCTTCTTAATTGTGAGGATTAGGCCATGTATAAGGGCTTCATATTCTTCCACATTGTTAGTACATTGAAATTGTAATCGATATGCTGTGAGAAAAGATTTACCTTGCGGATTGATAAGTTCAACTCCAATTCCAATCCCTTGTTTCGATTTAGATCCATCAAATTTTAGAATCCAAGCTTGATCATTTGTAGCTTGTACTTTACCATTCTTCAGGATTGTTGAATTAATCATTTTAGTCTGTATGACTTGAACTCTATATTTATGCATTCCTGATTCAGATCTTTTGACCTTATCATGTTCTGGACAATACTGGTTCTTTATTCTGTGAATTATCTCCAGAAACATCATACAACTATTTTCTGAGTGTGCAACATTATGTAACCTGCACCAATCCTGCAACAACAAACTTTTTAGTGAAATTTTGGTTCTATTGCTCTCCTGAGCTTTTGTAATAATATTCTTCTAAAATTTATCATAAGGATTGTTCTCTTTTTCAAAAGAATCACAATCTTATTCAATTAAAACATTTGTTTTAGGAGTCAACTGATTAGGTTTCCTAGCATCACACATAAAAAATTCTTCTATTTTAACTCCTAAACTTCATATTTTATAAACTCCTGGTTCTACATCAATGTATAGAACTTCATTTCTCTGATTATAATTAGTGATCATGTATTTCATACATGGTTCTCTTTCAATTATGATTTGGTTAGGAACTCCCTTCCATGGTAACCACATATGTGAGAAATCAGTAGCCATATATCCATTCAAGGTTTCAGACCAATCTCTGCTCAAAAGAATACCATAAGTATCAAGTATCTCAATGACTTGAATGTCTATATAATATTGGATTCTAGGGTCCGAGGCCAATTTCTTGTGAATATTAGTCAATTCTCCAACTACATTTACTTCTATCTTATCGAGCTGAGTGACCTTCTTTAAAGAACTTTCTAGAGTTAACCCTAGCATTTGACATATGGATAAAGGCATCACATTAGTAAATTCTCCAAAGTCTACTAAGCAATTATGAATATTTTTACCGAATATTCTCAAAGTGAGTAAAAATGGTGGAGACTCCAATTTTCCTTTGTAAAAGGCTACTTGTGCATCTACTATGGGAATAATGTTCTTATCTTTCGTTTTAGCCTAACTATCATTTACCTGAATGTCTTTAAACTTGACTTATTTTGGAAAATATTCTAGAGTATTTAAGAAAGATTTCTTGATCATAGGTGTTTTGAGCAATTATGATAGAGAGAGACTAATTTTACCTTTTTTATTTCTTTCGCTAAAAAATTAGTCAATTTTTTTGGGTCAACGGAATCTATATTTTCACCTTTTGAAGAATTTGATGAATTGTAATGAGAGGTTACCTTGGGTAACCCTGGGCTATTGCTTGATTTATCATCAGGTCGAGTATTAAATTTATTAGGTGGGATAAACATTGTTAATGGCCCATTGAATTTACCTCCACTGTTGGCATTATTTATCATGATGTAATTATTTCCTTTCTGATATTATTGAAAGGCATGAATTTCATCAATTTCCTCCTGAGGTTCATTTTCATCTTGATAGGGAAAAGTATACATTTATAGAGTCATAGTTGAATTCTCTCCCTCATATTCCTGAGTGACTTTTTATAACTGTGGGTGATTTGAAACTTTCATAAATTTCAAGGACTAAAGAAAAGTCATATCCTACCTGGACTAACTCATATCCCTTAGGAGGATGAGAGTCACAATTTTTGTTATAATGTGTAGTAGCTAGAAAAATGTTTGAAGCAATTTTGAACTGTGAACAGTCTACTTCAACATGAGCAATTTTATAATGTATTCTACACTAATTATTAATTGTAAGATCAGCTAAATTAACTTTTGATGTGGAACTTTCATTAGTAGGATCAGTATTATCTAAAGGTGTTGACACTCCTCCATTATTAGGTCGTGTATTCTAAGGTCTAGGTGGCCGAGGAGCATTATACATCCGATTTTGTGAATTTTGGTTGTTATTTTGAGTATAAAACATTTGATTTCTTAATTGTGTAACCTCAGTGGTTAATATTTTGAGTTGAGTTGGAACTTCTTTCATGTCTTCTTTTTCCTCCGAAATTTTGATATTTTTATTTTCTTGAGTTTGCGAGAAAAATGAATTTTCATTAGGACGTAGCTCTATAATAGCTCGACCAGGGTGAGGGACTAAAGCTTGACTATTTCCTAGTTGAAAGAAATTATTCTGAGGAAATTTCCCATTCTAGAACACTAAAGGATAAACATTAGGAGCTATAGGATGACCTTGAGGGACTCCATTTATGCTCAGGGTAGGGTAATTATTCAATCCATTTCCGCCATTTGTGGATGATCCATATCCAAAATGTTTCATTTCTAAATTTACACTCACAGCTTCAGCATAGGCTTTTGGTAAAGTAGGAGGAGGATTTTCCCTTTGCTTCACAAAAATAGCAGTCAAAGGATCTACTATTGTATAATAAACTGTAATAGTAGACAAATTATCTACTACGTAAGGCGCTTGCAACCTATAATAAGCCTTTTGAAACCTGTCATTAAAATCAATTATAGGTTCTTCTTTGAACCTCTTGATTTGAGAAAATTGATTATATAACAAAGTAGGGTTAGTCAATGTTCTAAATCTAGATAAGAATTGATTTTCCATGTCCTACCATGATCTGATAGAATTACGAGGTAGGTTGATATACCACTGGTAAACTTCATCTTTTAAGGTGTATGGGAACAACCAACATACGACATATTCATGTTGAATCCTCACTCTAAAGCATGTATCCTTAAAGATAATAATATGTTGAATCATCGCTCTAAAGCATGTATCCTTAAAGCTAATAATGATAGCAATAGGCCTTCCTAGTTTCAGTTCCTATTGACGACGATTTTACTCGTAGCAAACAGGGTGAATAAATTCTTCACTGACAAACTACAAAGAGCCTATCCTTCTTGAAAGATATGGAAAAAAGACAATCTAAAAGGGGATTTTGTTTTAATAGGAAAAGATTGGCTTCAGTTCAATCCCAAGTCTTTGATAACTAGGTCATTATTGCACTAGGGTCGTCCTTGGGTATAATGTGATATTGTTGTTAATCTCAAAGGGACTACATTTATTTCTAGTTTTGTTAAGAATCATAAGCATTTCACACAAAATTTCCACTTCATTCATAAAATAACATCATGAAATCGAAATATTTGAAATAATTTTTCATGAACATCACAAATTATTTTCTATCACTTAAGTAGATTTAGCATTAAGCATTCAACAATTTCATAGAAAATGAAATATTTTCAAGAATTTAAACATCTACTCTAAAATAAAGCATAAAAATACTTGAAAATTAAAATTTTCTCCCGGTTATTCTTCATGCATGCCCCAAACAATCAATAAAAATAGAGAAAACCATTTTATACTTCACCAGATTGCTTCATAGCTACATATAAAATAGTGTGGGCTTTTAAAGAGAAGGGTTTTATTTCTGGACACCGACTAGGTTCTATATGCACCCTTAAACTGTGTAGCATATAGTCTTGTTCAACTTAACTAACAAAACCAGCTACAAAAGTTTCATGAGATAGGTAGCTATCCAATTGGTTGTGATATTAATCAATGTCTATGTGCATACAAAGTTTTATGCCAAAATGATTCAGAAAATAGGAAAAAAAGAACAAAACCTAAAACAAAATTATGCTCTTCTGACATCCACAAATTATGAACTTAAAATAAAAATAAAGTAGCAAATGACCTTTTATAGGAACAAGGCCCTAAAGATTTCAACTTAAAGTCTTTCCAGAGAATTAGAAATAAAAAACTAAAATGCAGCACGTGGCATACACCAACTGTCATCAGAATATTCTACATCAAGTCAAAGCTTTGACTTCATCAGTAGCAACACTTTCACCTCATACTCCAACACGCAATACTTTGCATGTATCGAGGCTATCAACTTCTTTAGAAATACCAGAATGGGGAACATATACCGGGACCAAGATCAAGCTACAAACTTAAAATTTCAAACAAAACAAAAACCTCTGCCACACCTCCGGTGTTTGGTATCCTGTTCTTAATCTCATCACTCAGGCCTCGAGCTTCACGATCTTCTCTTCATGTTTCTTCAAAAAGTACTCACAAAAAACATTCAATATTTGATACATATGTTCCTTCGAAATCTCTTGTACTTCCTTCTGAGTGAGTTTGATCCTAGTGTATTCTTTAGATACCTGGAGTATAATACCATTCCTCTACAGTTTATGTTCTTCATATTTAGCTATAGTGTTCCTGCACTGTATAATTTTATCAATGAATTTTCGAGTTAATAGCTGAACAAGATATTTATTTATTCTTTCAATCCATTCCTTGAAGGCTTTATCTCCTTTTCCCTCGTTTCCTAATGTTTGGGGTTCACAACCTTGGTGTGCTAGCATTTCAATAAACTATTGATCTTACTCAATCAATTTTCTACATTCCATGGTGACTTTTTCAAATCCTTCAATGCATTTCATTAGCATGTCACCTTCCAATTTCAATTCTTTCTTCCTTTTTTCTAGCAATGGAAGTTCTTGCTCTGAGATTACATTTCCTTGTATTAATTCTTGGATATTTACTTGCATGAGAATTTCAATATTTCACCTTTCTTCAATAACTTGGTCCTAGTGAAATCTGCATTCACTTTCAAATCTTTTGGATTTCTCTGATCGACGGTATGCTTCCTTGTGCATCCTTATTGAATCTGTAATGAATTCTTCCCCTTGCTTTACCCAGTACTCTATCTGCTCTTCAAATATATTCATTTTCTGGAAAACTACTATGATCGCATCCATCTGTTCTTGTGACATCAATAATAGATGTTGGGGAAATTTAGCTTGTGCTTGACTAGATAGGGTTAGTGACTTTATAAAATGCTCCAAGGTAACAACCCATTCTTTCAATTCTCTTTTCTTCTTTTTATATTTCTGCACTCTAGGAACAATAGCATCTAAATTCACTTTTATTTCTTCTAACTCTTTCCTCCAAGATGAGTGTCCAAGATTAATACTTGTTATCTAATACTCCTTAGGCATTATTTCTTGTCTATCTTTGTTAGCTATTGGAGTGGCTATATGAATAGTTTTTGACCATCTACATTTCTTTGTATGACATATTTTTCTCTTGCATTGCGCCTAGGCTTAGGTGTATCTACTTCCTATATAAAACTGTTAAGATTCAGAGGCAATACTTCTACTTCCATTGGGGAAGCCAACTCCCTGATCAACCAATTAGGTGCATTGTCATCTTGCTCTACCTATGTAAGATTTATTTGTTTGTGGTTTTCACTTGATTCAAGAACTTCTCTTTTATCTATCACGTCCTCTGAAATGGGAATTTCCTCATTAATTTCTGGAATAGACTTGGGATCACTAGGTTTTGGCACTATCTCCTCTATTTGAAGACTTACTTTTCCTGTCTATCCAAATGTTCAACATCATCTCTCTGGACGTTACTTTATTTAGTCTCTACTACACCATGCTTTTCCTCATTTTTAATTCCATCACCTGAAAACTATGTAGATTCTTCCTCAATTTCAATTTCAACATGGCCTTTCTATGGTTCTTCGAAAACCTACGACTGTTCATTAACATTTGGAACATTCCCAAGTGATGGCTTGGAATCAAAGGTAGCTTCAACAATTATTTCAGGAATAGGGCTCTGCCCTGTAGTCTCCCCTATTTCCATCTCAAGGATATTAGGGTTCCCCGCTTCTAAAGTGAGTGTTCCTTGTATAAATTCCTCTTCTTCAAAATTTATAGGATTAGACCATGTATCCTAAATCTCTTCTATCACTGGTTGTACCATAGGTTTATCTTTAGACTTATTTTATTTTACTTTCTCCCACATGGCACCCCATCTATCCATTTTTTCTTTGATTTTGGATTCATTCTCCTGAGAAATCTCCTCCAAAACCACAGGAGTTCCACCTAGTGCTTGTTTCATACTAACCATGTTAATAGATGGAGGAGTAAATAATGTTGCAGCCCTTGAGATGTAGACCTGGTTTGTGTGCCAACATTTTTTGTTACTCCTTCTTCATCAATAACTAGTTTAGTTCTTGGTTTTGTTGTAGAGGAAGATGCACCTTTGGGTCTTACTTTTTATTTATCTTTACTTGTTTCTTCATCTTTCTACTTATCAGATGGCTTTATAGGAATTTCTTGTCTTGAAATTTTAGGGGTTCTTTCTTCAATTATTATACCAAGAGCCTCCTTATTAGTTTTCCTTCTCTTCCTAGTAGTCTCTCCACTCTCAAATGTTGTTTCATCTCTTTGTTTTCTTCTTTTTTCTTTTAAGAATATGGGCTCAATTCCTCTTTCTCTCAAAGCTTTACAAAAATCATCAATCTAGTGTTGAGTGTATAATAGAAGTGGTCTGGAGAACTCATCAATTGATGTCATATCTTCATCTTCATAACCTGGGTCTAGGATGGGTTCATCATATAACCTATCTTTGTTATAGGCTTTATTCAACACTTTTCCATCATTCTCTTCCAATTGATCTAGAATGTCATGAAATTTAAGAATCTAGGCATATTTTAGAGACAATCTTTCATATTTTCTTACTCTTACTCTGTGCTTGTCTTCACAATTAAGACAATAATCTTCTAGATGTTGGACATGAGCACAACACCTAGCTATACTCTTGGCAATATTTCCCTCAATATCATAATATATTCTCTAAAGTACAAAATATTCAAAATTATATGTTCTCAATTTTTCTTCACACAAGTCAGCCACTTTGATTGCATTACACTTATAATTTCCTATCACAATGGGGATTTTGAAAGAGGCCTTCTTGTGAGTATTGCTATAAAGAACTTGAGACTATTTCAACTATCTCAACAATTCTAATAAATCATTTTTTTCTATTGGGTACCTGGGCAGCATGATCGGATGTCCATCAAATCCTTCCATCCTAATGTAGTATTAAGTAGGGAACTGAATGTACCAACCTCCCATTGGTTGAATGACACTTTGTGCTTCTAGGGACAATATTTTGACAATATCACCTTCCATCTTTCTGACCAGTTTCATGGAGAACAAATCATTGGTTCTCTTGTAATTCTCTTTATATCCATGGATGGTGATCTAGGGTAAATGGGCATATATCAAATTGTTTCCTATCTTCGTGCCCAGAGTACCAATCTGTTTCAACCCTTGCTTGTTGGCTCTCATGGCACAAGAGTAAATCACATATGAATACATATAAAATAACTTGGTTTTGGGAAATGTCATTATTTTTTCATATAATCTGTCACTTATAAACTTTCTCCAATGCATTTGCATGGGACTTTCCATTAGGCTGGATATTATTACAAACATCCAAGGTTCAAATTTACTTGCATCCCTTAAACCAGCTATCCTGCTCAGCAAAGTTATAATATCTTGAATTTCTTGGTTGAACATAGACCTTTGAATTACTTTGTTTTGTAATGTAATCAGTTCTTGCCACCATTAGGTACTCATAATTTCCTTGTTGCAGGCCTTAGCATTCTGATACGTTTTTCCCTTTTCTTTCATATCAACATTATACATTTGTGTGTAGATAAGGAGACCAAATGTGTATATAATTCCTTTATGTGAGAGGTCTATGTAAATTCTCCCTTGTTTCTCAATGACTCTTTTGGCTGGGTTGTAGTAATTCATACATTGCATAACCAATTCGATGGCCCCCATTGTTGGCGGAAACCCTTTTGCTAAAAGTAACCCATTTTTCACAACATTTTTGCTACATTGAGAGGCATTTTCTTGTAGTGTCTGTGAACAAATTTCAATATCAAAATACCATCCCATATGAGTATCTGTAACTACCATATTGATTGGTATGGCTTGCGAATTGTAGTATTTTAATTCATCTTCTACCTTTGTGTGAGAAGTACTCATTTTCTTTGGTGTGTTCTGCATTTTTAAAATGTTTGTCTTGTGTACTAGTTAGGGTTAAATTTAACCAAATTTTATAATTTATAAAACTTTCAGTTAAATTCAAAATCAAAGAATAATCAACATTTCAATTTCTAAAGGGAAAATACCATTCTCGAGATTTTTCATGCTTGAAATTTACTAATAGAATATCAATTATCCGAAACATACCTGGTTTTTGTTGATGATGATAATCTTTCAAAATGAAACTTAAAAACCCTTGGTATTTGTGTTATCAGTTTCTCAAAATTTACCTCTCCTTGCATGCCGGTATTATTTTGTTCTTTCAATTTCCTTTGCAAATTTGCAATATGATGTGAAGTGGAGTGTTACAAAAGCAACTGCATTCTTGAGGTTGTGCCAAGTACATAGGTAGTTTTCCACCTTCATTAATTACCTATTATTTCACATTAATT
Source organism: Sequoia sempervirens (assembly GCA_007258455.2). Lineage (NCBI taxonomy): Eukaryota > Viridiplantae > Streptophyta > Pinopsida > Cupressales > Cupressaceae > Sequoia > Sequoia sempervirens. The sequence goes on along the minus strand of VDFB02047230.1, from coordinate 416,340,555 downwards.
CCTTAAATAAAGGTGCAATCATTATGGATTAGGGTTCAAATTATGAACACCTAGATTTTTGCGCAGGCTCACTACTAGAGGAGAAAGACGGTTTGATGATCATACGTGGTGATTAGGTGTCACATTGATCATCTGTGAGGTATATTTCATTAAATATACTTGATCAATTTGTGATCACCAAGATTAAGATTTTATGGTATTGACTTTAAGAAGAAACACCAGGATCCAAGAATTTACCTCCAAGCTTTAGAAAGAGAAAATCGAAATGAAAGAAATGACCAAGAACTGGGTTCAAGAGAGATTAAAAAATTTCTAAACAAACTCTCTATTTTCCAACTTCTGAATAAGGAAAATAAAGGGAAATAAAATTAAAGTACTGGACTTGAATAAAAATATATTACCAGAATTAACGACTCTAGTCGATAAAATATTGGGCAGAGCTAGGACCAAGTGAAGATACAATTCGCTTTGATGCAAATGCAGGACTCCGAGATTGTGGTTTCTGGTAATATATTATACTTTTATGAAAAGATAGAAACATCGAATCTAGGAAAGAAAAGGATAAAACAAAGGCCAAGAAAAATTGAAAATGAGACTAGCAACCAACCAAACTACAGAACAACGCCAAAACAAACAAAAGTGAACAGGAACAAAAGGAAAGAAAGAGGGGGGTCCACATTTTTCCAAGGGGAAAAATGGGGCATGTTGTGAGACTACACAAGGGGTGAAATCTTTTAAACTAAGGGATAGAATGCTAGTTGAGGTAGGGTTTCTAATTTTCTTTGTCAGTTATGTGATTTTATGCATACTTTAGCTAGGGTTTTGTTAGGGTTTGGGTAAGTTTTTTTAGCTAGGGTTTTATAAAATGCACCAAAAATTATGGACATAATTGGGGGTTAGATGGGTGCATTTTCAAACAAGGGAGGGACACATTTTCTAGGGAGAGTAGCATTTGTATGGGAAAAAATACACAATAGATGGTGCAAATATGTTAGGATGGGAACAAGTGTTTATAAAATGGGTGCATAGCATATGGGTTGTATGCATTTGTATATGTGTGGGTGTTGGAAAGGAGTGCACAAATGTGCATGACATAGGTGCATTTGTTTCTGAAAATGGGGCTAATGAATATGGGAAGGGTGCACTAAAATGTGGCAATGGCACAAACGTTGAAAATGAAAGCACATATGGGTATGTGTATGATGCAATTATTTATAGATTTGGCACATTTTTTTAAGGAAAGAACCCATTTGTTTTTTATGCATGGTGCATATGTTCAAAGGGAATGTGTATATGGGTATATTTTGGATTTAGATGGTTGTTGTGTAAATGATAATAGTGTTAATGTATAATGCATAGGTGCATGTATATGCAATAATTGTGTATATGTAGATAATGATGGGTTTTGGTGAGCTTATGTGGATTCAACTGGTGAATAGATGCAAGTGTGAATGGGAGGTACTAATTTATGGTATGTTTATGGATAAGTTAAGAAAAATGGTTCATATGTTTATGGATATGGCACATGTGTGGTAATGTATGGATGCATATATGTGTGTATGCACACGACAAAGGATGAATGTGTTGGGAAGGGTAGGGAAATATGTAAGGTAGCTATAATGAGGGTTTAGAGGTTCATCAAAGTGAGCGTAATGGCTATATAGAGGAAGATGAATGATGGGGGCATATTAGGGTGGTTTAAATGAAACTTATAATAACCAAATTGTCTTGATGTATACAGGGTGGTTAAGAGTTGTTGATGTCTTGTGAGAGGTATCTTAATGCTATGAGGTTGATATGGCATATTAGCGAGGATGAATGAGCTTTATTGGGAGTAGTAGGTTTATACTACATCACATATATGTTGGAGATCTGAGCACATAAGGTGATAATGACAACGTTAGCTGAGATATGGTATAGCAAGCAGAGCTCCCTTTTATTTGATAGAGGAGGCGAAAATCACCCTTGAGGATGTGTGGAGGATTCTATGGATATCGATTCATGGGGAGTGGTTATTTTATGACATGTAGATGGGGGAGAGTTGGCACTTAGTCGAGTGTTTATGATAGATGAATTTTGGATTGAGGAGTATGATATTTGTTTGAGCTATATGTAGGAACAATTTGATACAATTCATATGTTATTAGTGATGGTGATTAGCATCATTTTAGTCCCTAAAAGGAGGATTCAAGGATTTCCCATTGGATACAAGACAGTGATAGAGTGTATGACTGAGGATCATGTTGTGTATGCATGGGGTCCATGTGTATTGGCTACTCTATATAATTAGCTTCACCAGGTTGGGGAAAGCATAGGATGTGGAGTGACACTCCTACATATATGGGCATGAGAGAAAATAGTAATCATGTGACCAGTGGTAGAGAAAGTATGAGTACCCAAATTTCCTTATGTGTACAAGTGAACCCACAATAGTGGGTTACAATTTTTTTCACAAAGAAAAATTAGAAACTCCTATCAAAAAACTTAAAAATGGCTTTGAACGAAGGAAACCCTTCAAATGAAGGGGCTTCATTCAAACATGCATGGCATCCACCCCCTTCAAATGAACCCCCTCCTTCTAATAAACACCAACTTGTGCCATATAGGGGGTGTTCATTCAAACCCCCCTTCTAATGAAGGTTGTTCATTCGAATCCCCTTCATTAGAAGGAAGGTTCGAAAGAAAAACCCCTTTATAACCTTTCCCCCCTCCATCTGCAATTTTATGTATATTTTTGGGTTTCAAGGCTCAAGTTGAGGATCAAAATGGGATCAACTTGACAAACCCAGCTATAGGATTATAGTCCTCAAAATGAGCTCTCCATCAAGTATAATTTTAATATATTTTGGCTTTATTATACATTTTTTTAGTTTAATTAAACATAGGCTTTTCACCAAAAAATAAGCTCTCTGTTATGTACATGTGGAAAAATAGTAGATTACCAAAAAAAAATTTGAAAAATATATATCCTATTTGTATTGATGTCCTTGATCCAATAAAAAAAATGAATTCCGATACATACAAAAAAATTTATGCTCTTTATAGTACACCTATTTCTAGATTGTAATTGGATTGACTTCAAAACTTAATTAAAAATAATAATTTAATAAAACACTATGAGACCAAATGTATCCTCTAGATATCATAGTTACAAATCTAAATTTGAAAAAAATAGAATTTTATCCTTCACAGAAAAAATTTATGTGCTTCATAGTACACATTGCTCTTTAAAAATGGTGTTTACTATTAAAAACTAGTTATCAAAGGAGACGGAAAAAGAAATGAAATTTGATTCCAATTTTTTTTTTTAAATATATATTTAGAATCTATAGACAAAATGTCAAAAATCACTAGTTTGCATCATCTTAAAATTCCTCACATTTTAGCAGCTATAGGTGTCCAAAAGTGAAGAAATATTCATTTCAATGTCAAGTTTGGCAAAAAAAGTGTAACCCACTATTGTGGGATCACCTGTACATAGTTATGATCAGGAAATGTCATATTGCAAGTTGGGAGACATTCCCTATTAGGGATGAGTCATAGATGCATGGTGAGTTTCACATGGAGACAATGAAGATGATGGGAGGCTTGGTTGGATGATGGGGAGCATTTTTCATATTGTTGGTAGAGGCATTATTTGACCAAGAGGATGACTCAGATCATTGAGTTGTATTTTCCATACATGGTATGTAGATAGTTTGGGGAGCAACAAGATGTACCAACAGAGAAAGCAATATTTTCACATACCTCTAGAGAGGTATTGTTTTGGGGATCGATGATTAATGTAGATACAATGATTGAATACTCTGAGGGGTTGGTTCTAGTGTGATTGGTGTCAATACTAGATGTTATGGATGCAAGGACTATGGGAGCATATTTTAGATGGTTGGTGGGGATGATTCCTACATGACTAATAGATCTTGTAGGTGTGAATGCTAGAGGACAACAGGCAGAGAGGGGACAAGAGAGGAGGAGGAGAGATAGGAAATTGTGTCATTGAGTTGATCATACAAATGATGGAGGGGGTGGTTATGATGGAGGATCAAGACCTAGTGCTTAGCTAGTAGTAGTGCTACTACTTATGATACAAAAGGTAGTATCATCACATTCAATGGGGGATCAAGTAGTATAGCCTCCACTAGTAGGAGATGAGCTAGTACACTCCCCGCTAGTAAGGGAGGAGACAATGGGTCATGATGGGGATGATTAGTTCATATCCTTGTAAGCTTAGGTACATATTTTATAGGAATAGTTAGCAATTTCATAGGGATAGTTATTGAGTGCACAAGGTCAAGTGCAAGGGTTACAAGCATAGGTGTAAGGATTACAGGCATAGGTATAGGGATTGACAATGGAGAGAGATGAAAAATTCATTTAGTCTTAGCGAGGAGAGCACTAATTTTGAGGATCTGAGATATTGTATAGGATCTTGCTACAATGATGGTCTTAGATATTAGATGGTATGTATAGAAGGCTATGTACTACAGGTCTCCATGTGAGGGAGTAGAACCGCTAGATCAATGAGATCTAGTTACACATGTAGTAGATCAAAGAAATGTAGATCATGGAGATCAATGAGTAAGGGAGTGATGGGCCCATCACCTCCTAGATCACTACCAAGATAGAGTAGACAAAAGGGGGAGAGAGTGTTGGTGATTTTTCCAGCTAACCTTGGAATTTTCTAAAAGGGTGCCAACCTCTATACTCAAAAATCACCAAGGAATAGTGCCCAATAGAATGAATAGAGGTCTCTGACATATCTATTCCTACACTTTAGGATCTATAGGACCAAGGGGGGTGTTCCTTAATCTGTTCATCTGGTATGTCAAGTTTTAAGAACACTTCATTATAGATTCATTCCTTTTGATGCAATCACACTAGCTTCATTAAAGATTTGGTAGACCTTTAAATGAATTAATGTTTATTTTGCTAAGGATGTGGATATACTTCGGATATATTGATGTAATTTTATAAAATTTGTTCTAATTCTAAGTCCATGGCTTAAAACAGGATTCATTCATTTTATTACTAAACAATCAATAAATCACCAGTGCCTCATAATATTGGGTAAATGGAGTCAAATACAAAACAACCAATAATACACCGATTATCTAAATCTGATATATTTAAACTATCTCTATAATGCTTTACATCGCAAAGACTCATGTTATCCAAACACTACTTACCAAATCCTTGTAAATTCTCGCACACCCATGACTATTCCTAAGCAATTTACTTAACCGTTTTATTTAAAGCAAAGAAATCAAGCCACACATTCAATTGAACAATTGATAATAGATGAAATGATCCTTGATAATTTCATTTAGAATCTGTGAAAATATACAAAGGAGAGCATGTAATTTGGATTTTGAATTTTGTTCTAATATCAGTAATCGATACAAAACTTATTAAGATCATGACCTATATGAATTAAAACCAAGACAACTCGCTAGTGGATTCATTGAGCGTTCAACATTATCCTTGTTTACTACAATCAGCTTATATTTAAGATAAACTAGACTCAGAAAAATTTAGACTAGAACCCCTTACATTGAGCCATGAAATTCCTTTTATAGTACAAGGGAGCAACAAAGAATCCAGCTCAAAATGTAATTACATTTGATATTCATTTCAAAGATCATTTCAACGGGGTTAATTCCCAAACCGTTACATTAATCATTCCATGAGCATGGGAAAAGAAAAAAGGAAAAATGAGCACTAACCCACTTGTCAGAGATGCCATGCAAGCCTTCCAAAGGCATCAAAAAAATTGGCACATTCACCAATACTCGAACTGACCATTTTTGTGATTATCAACACACATCCATAAACCAATCACCATCAAAATGAGCCACAACACCCACCATCCAAAATCCACATCATCACATCACCCAAAACCCCACACCATTAGCAAAGGACATGGGTGTTACTTGGGCTTGTCATTCGTAGAGTAACCACCCTCATCAGGTTGTATAACAAATATTGGAGTTGCAATCACAATCTCATCTTTGGAGTCACTATTTAAGGCACCAAGGAAGTAGGGTACCAACTAGGGCCAGGGCCAACTCCTCCCTCATCACTCAACAAGCTATCAAAGATCAGAATAGGAATAATGGGTTTCTCCGAAAAAACCCCAAGACCTGGACCAGACCTCATTAATTCTTTCACAAATAGAGGCCCCTTCTCCTTTCCTTCAGTTGGTTTCTATGAGATAATCCTACTCCTCAAAATATAGGTGCTCCTGACAACCACCTTCTCAAGTTTTTTGCGTACACTCCTCTTCTTCAGAACAACAGGTGCCTCGGTCAAAGGAAATTTATCCTCTGGTATGTATTCTATTAGCTCTTGCATACTTAGCCTCTGGGACCTCCGCACTGGTGCAACATGAGTGTTGGGTTCACTCATCTTCTCAGAATACCATAGTAACTAGTGCAGGTGATGAAAAAGGATGAAGACCACAATTCTAGAAAGTCTACACATATATGCAACAAAACACTTCAAGACCCAAGTTACAGAGCAAAGTCAAGCCATAATTGGAAATGTACAATGTGCACACACTAGAAGATGTTGTGCCACCACCCTAGCAGCACTTGCACTCACAACCTTCTACAATTATCTCTTGCCAATAGTCATAGAATTTAATTTCAAACTTTAGCTATAACTTGTGAATGACTTGATTCATCTACAAAAAATCCTCATTAAATAAGAGAATGTAAGGCTAATTGCAATTAATGTTCATCTCAACTCGCTCAAGTGAACATGAACTCCATTACTGCATGTCAAATCTCCATTGTTGATCACTATAGATTTAAAACTCAATCAACGAGGTATATTAAGAATCACCACTTGCTTTATGGACCATACCAGGAAATAGTGAGGAAGTGCTTTAAAGCAGCCACACATCCATTCACATCCCTACCCAATCGTCCTTTCCCTATCCATTGTCGATCATTTGAGTCATGGGGGAATCCCAACCATATCTCTACAACATCACCCATCGCCAATTTGAAGTCCATTTAAAAACATCATCACATGATGGCTAAAGAGCCAGTGATGAGATGCTAACCATTGATCAAACCCTTGGAATATTTTACCCACAGACCTTCGTTCTTTATCGTTCATCGCAGGTCCTCTTCCCAACAGGCTGCACTAACTGCTAATAAACCACATTCACATGATGGGGAAAACTCAGCCCATCGACAGTCGTGGGTTCCTCTTTGAAAGGAAACAAGCAACCAGTGATAATGTAAATTCCTACGATGTGTTACAAGAAATAACTGCATCGCTGGTCGTGGGTTACTCCTCAAAAGAAAGGGCTCAACACACGATGGGCGATGAACTAAGCTTAATAGGTAAATGCTATATCGCTCATTGTTGGTTGCTTTTTGGTGAGTTTAGCACAATCCACGATGGGAAATAAGCCCATAGTTGTATATTATGATGGTGTCAGTGGAAGGGCATCACTCATCTCTAGTTGAATGTAGAATTAAGGGCACAAAACCCATGATGGGTGATAGATTGTGGATGATACTTTCATAGATTATAAATCCACACATGCAAATAAGTCATTCATAAGGAAAGAGAAGCCCTAGGTGCATCCAGTGACATGAGAGATGGGGCCCATAAAGAATGATGGTGAGGGTCATAAAATTCCACTTAACTCATATGGTGACCTGGTGCAACCAGTCAACAGGAAAACATAAGCCAATGAAATGATTAAGGTTATAAATGAAATGAGTAGCAAAACCCTGAACCCCAATGATGTTGAAGAATAACAACTCACATGCTTGAACATAGCACTAGTGGAGCAATGAAAATAAGAGTTCCACCAGAGAGTCATAGGATCTAGGACCATCAGGGTCACACGATCCTACTCCTACTCCTTCAGAGGGAGGGAGATCTTTATATATCTAGGAATTTAGATGATGTACTAATTTTGTATTTTGGCCTATAAGCATGATGTATTGTATATTTGTATTTGATGAGCCCTTGGGCAATATTTTGGTTAGTGATGTACCATGACACATTATTTTTGATATATATGTGACGAGCTTTGATGGTATGATCCTATTTGATCTATGTGATGATATTATGATTTCTATTTGATTTTGATATGTGATGATGTGATGGATGGACTAGATGTAATGCATGTAGGATATATACTTGTAATGATTATTATATATGTGATGATGGATATTTTTATGAGATGCATTGTATGGTTCTTAACATGTGTGTATGTAGGATGTATGAATTATGTGGATGTACAATTCTTTGTTTATGGTTCTGTCATGATACATGTATGGATGAAAGTTGGTATGGTAGAAATATAATGATGAAATGGTAGTTGCTGATTGGTGTCACTTGATAGAATATATGATGAATAAAATGAAACAGATAGAAAAAAGATAGATGGATAGAAATAGATTGATGTAGATGGATATGAAAAATCATATGTAATTTCTATTTTGTGTTATTTTTATCATCATAGAGAATTCTATTATGTGGCAAGTATATGTATGCTCACTAAGGCATGATAAACTATGGTGGAATTTGTATCCTTTTTCCTATTTTTTTTATATGTGACAAGTAGATATATGTACACCAAGTTGAGACAAACCTTGGTGACTTCAGTATTTGTTTCTAAGATGAAGACACAACAAGCAAGGATTGTTCTTAAATGTACTAGACATAATGGAAACCTATTGAATTATGCAAGAGAACATAGCTTCACAACATGATAACCCCAATGTATAAATTTCCTTATATACATATGGTGATTTATTATTGCTCAAATCTAGTCTGATACACACAAGGGTCACACTTGTCATAGCAATGCTTAAAGACATTCTACAAACACGACGTGAAAGAAATTACATTTCCCCATTATTGCTCTTCTAGTCATTTTTAGATATCCTCAAGGAAGATTGGAATCAGATAACAAGATATATCAAGTAGTAAAAAGACTCAAGGACCAAATAGATCAATAGCTATTAGATTTTCTTTGCAAAAAATATTTTGTCAATAGTGGATAATGCCCATTGCAGGTAGGATGCATCTATTATGAATGATTTTTTGATAATATTTGTTTTAGTGGATTCGGAAATTGATCAGTAGGTTGTGGATATTTTAGTAAGAGTCTCTTATTAGTAACTTTTTCATGAATTCTCAATGTCCTTTAGATTTTACATAGTTTGTTTTGCTTAAATCTTTTTCCTAGGTTATGGAAAATTTATTGGTGTAATGATGAATGAGTGTGATGTGAATTTATTATGGAATTTTATGAATGGATTTTTTATTATAGATGGTATGAAATGATGCTATGGGATGTTTGAAATATGTTTCATCTGAGGCTGACTTCAAGGATCCAATCCAAACACTAGGTCAAGGAAATTCCTCCAATTAGGACTAGGATTTTTTTATTAATGGGATGGATAATCATGAACTTATTATGAGGTGGTGTTTTAGACTAGGATGAATGATCTTACTATGGTCCAATATTAAGCCATGATAGGGGTGATAGGTATATGAAAATATTTTATTATGGAGGGCATGAATTGGATGAAAGTGCTAATAGATAATGGAGATCAATTTCTACACATGGCGACTGTAAATAGTTTTTCACCGTGGTACTTAGAAAAGGTGCCACTGAAGTGGTTTTCACCATAGTGAAGATTATTTCTCTTTACTCTTTTTGATATATATATATATATTTTTTCAATTAAGATACTCTAAGGATTAGGCATAGAAATTCTTCAGGAGATCATTGTTGATAGGCTCATCTAATGGTTCTCCTTCAAGTGTAGTGATCTAGTATGCTCCTAATCCATAAGTTGATGTGATTACAAAGGGTCCTAACCAATTAGGTATACATTTCCTTTTCTTCTCATGTTCTTGATGAGCCTCTTGTTTTTCCTTAAGTGCCAAATCTCCTATTTCAAACTTTCTTGAGATGAATTTCTTATTGTAACTATGATGGAGATAGTTTTGATAGAATTTTGGGTGATTGAGTGCATTAAGACACCATTTTTCTATCATCAGAAGTCATGTAGTTTGGAAACTCTATATTCTTCATTAGTAATGACATTTTGTACAGAAATGCTAAGTGATGAGAGCTTGACCTCGATAGGTAAAATTGATTTAGCTCCAGAGACTAGGGAATATGGGGTGGCACCTATGGGTGTGTGAATTCTATTTCAATATGCCCATAATGCAGGATTAAGGTGGATTTTCCAATCATAACCAATATCATTGATAGTCTTCTAAAGGAAGTTTAGTATGTTTTTATTTGATGCCTCCACTTGACTATTACTTTGCAGATAATAGGGGTGGAAAAGCAGAGTTGGATGTGAAATTGATTGCAAAGCTCACAAACATATTGGTTCTTAAATGGTAGACCATTATCACTATCAATGGTTTAGGGAATACCATATTGGCAAATGATGTATTTTAGGATAAACTTAGCAATTTTATTTCTAGTGATGTCGGTTAGAGGAATGGCTTCAATCCATTTAGTGAAGTATTTTTTGGTTGTGATAATGAATTTGTGTATGTTGGATAATGGGGAGTGGATTTTTCCTACGAGGTTGAGACCCCACTAAAAGAAAGGCCATAATGTGGTGATTGTTTGAAGCTCCTAATCTAGTGAATGTATATATTTGTTATGTTGTTGACACTTGTGACATTTTCAAGAAAACATTTGGGCATATTGTTCTATTATGAGCCAATAATATCCACTTTTCATCAATTTATTTGCTAGATTTGGACCACTAGAGTGTGACCCACAAATACCATCATATACCTCATGTAGGGAATTTTGTGCTTATTCCAAGTTAAGACACCTAAGGATAGTACCGTCAAAGCTCCTTCGATAGAGTGTATCACCTAGAATGAGGAATTGGGATGAACGTCGAATGAAATTTTTTCTCATTGTTGGATAAATTAGGTGGAAAGGTTTGTTGATGGAGGTAGTCATATATGTCTTGGAACTAGGAAGAATTAGGACCAACAAGTTCACACAAAAGCTTAGACTCCAAAACATCAAATGTAAAGATAAAGATTTATTCCACTAAGAATTCACATTGTTGGGCATTATGGGGAATATTCAATAGAGATCCAATGGTTTCCATGGAATTTTCTACTTTGTTGCTTAGTCTAGGAACCTACTCAAATGTGATGTCATTGAAGTATTGTTTAAAACTATCTACTATTTTTTATAGGGTAGAATTTTCTCATCTTTGGTTTAGTATTCATGGTTCACCTACTTTATAACAAGATGGGAATTACCATAGACTTGTATTTTCTTGAGTTTCCACTATATAGTTATCCTAAGTCTTGTGATTAGTGCTTTGTATTCTACTATATTATTTGTACATGGGAATGCCAAATAATATGATTTGGGTATACAATCACCTTAGGGGGTGATGAATAGTATACCTACTGTTGATCCATGTTGAGTGTAAAATCCATCAAAGTAAATTTTCCATGTTTGGGTAGAGGTTATCACGAATATACCCTCATCTAGAAAATCTGGCACTAGCAGGTGATCAACTGTACTAGTTGAATTTTCTAACTATTTTGCAATCACTTTCCCTTTCATATCCTTCCTTTCTACATATTCAATGTCAAATTCACTCAGAATCATAACCCATTTAGCAAATCACCATATGAGTGTGGCCTTTCTCAATAGATACTTGAGGGGAATAATTTTTGCAATGAGTTTATTTTGGTGGTTTAATATATAATGTCTTAGCTTCTACAAAGCAAAAACAACCACTAAACAAACACATTCAATTAGTGTATAGTTAAGTTCATAACTCACTAGAGTATGAATGATGTAATAGACTACCATTCTTTAGCTGAATCATCATGTTGTACCAGGAGAGCACCCAATGTTGTTGATGTGGTAGATATATACAATAGTAGAGGCTTGACCTAAACTGGTGGCATTAATACCAAGGGAGATGTAAGATAACCTTTTAGTTGCTAGAATTCCTTTTGACAATTTTTTTCCCACTTAAATGTTACACCCCTATGAAAAAGGTGTGTAAAAGGGTGAAATTTATCTACTATCTATGAAATGAAATAGTGAATGGATTGGAGCTTTCCTTGGAAGCTACACAGTTGTTTGAGATTAGTGGGAGAAGGCATGTTGATTATGGCTTTTACCTTCATTGGGTTGACCTCAATACCTGTTCTAGATACAATGTATCCCAATTATTTTCCCAATGTCACCCTAAAGACACAATTCTTAGGATTTAATTAAAGGTTACACTTTTCCAATCTATCAAAAAAATTGGCCAATATATTCAAATGACCATCTCTTGTGAGTGATTTTTCTAGTAGATCCTCAACATAATCTTCCATAGAGATATGCTTCATGTCATGGAAGATAGTGGTCATAGACCATTCATAGGTAGCTCTGACATTTTTAAGGTTGAAGGGCATGACATTCTAGTAGAAGGTTCCCCATGGACAACTGAATGTTATTTTATGTTGATCTTCATGGGAAATTTGAATATAATTGTATCCTAATAATCCATCCATTAAAGTTAGCATCTCATGCCCCTTTATGAATTCAACGATCATATCTATGTTTGGTAGAGGGAAATCATCTTTGGGATATGCCTTGTTTAGATATTTGAAATCTATACATATTATAATGCCCCTAGTAGGTTTAGTGACAAGTACCAAATTTGATAGCCACTTAGGATAGTCAATTGGTCTAATGAAACCCACATCTAATAAATTTTGAATTTCTTCCTTGACTAACAATGTTATTTGAGGGTTTATCTTCCATAACTTATGCTTAACTAGTTTTTTCCCTAGTATTATTGTTAGATGATGTAACACTAGATTCAAGCCCGATCCTAACATGTCGATGTAGGACCATGTGAATTTTATTTGTCTATTTTAAAAGAATTTTATGAATTTGACCCTTTCCTACTTAGATAGTGAAGCTAAAAAGTGTTGGACCCACAGTTTTCATTGCACCAACAGATCAACCTATTAATGCCCAATAAAACTACCAGAGTTAACAAATCCATGGGAGGCGGTTAGTCCATGTCATGAATCTCGAGGGAAGCACTGACCATCTACCAAAAAAATCCCCCTCAGCATTACTCGAGGGGATTCAAACCCAACAACTTTGGCTTTGATACCAATTATTGGCCCCACAATTTTTGTTGCACCAAAAGATTAACCTATTATTGCCCAATACAACTTCTAGAGTTAACGGATCCATGTGAGGTGGTTAGTCCATGTCATGAATCTTGAGGGGAGCACTGACCATCTGTCAACACAAAGAATTTGATATTGATACTATATGTAGTATTAGTGTCTACTTATATTTTTTATAAGAAATGGAGATCTCTCTTGAACCCAGGGGAGATTTTCAAACCTTTCATCCTTGGGTGCCTCAAAAAGGTTTTAACCTTTGAGTGCATCCTTTATTTTGACTATTTTATTATCTAAAAGCACCACATTACAATTTTTGCTATGGGACCTATTTATGAATTTTATACTTTTGTGATTGGAAGGTTTGGCATTCTCCCCAAATTATACCATTGTGTTGAATTCTATGGTAAAACCAACTATATGATCTCCTAGGGGTATCCCATCTTGAATTCCTAAGAACTCAACAATAGCTTTGTCATTCTAGAATGTGTCTATATACTAGGTGGATCTCGTTGGTCCCAATCTATGAGTCAGGGATAGAAAAGTGAAATGTTATTGTCAAAGGGTGAAGGTTCAAAAGATATTGATGATATGGTGCAAATGATATGATCTTAGAATAGGCCGGTGATTGTTGAATTGGAAAGCATTAAAGGAACATATCATTGTTCTTTTTGAAACCTTGTGATATGATTGTTTGACAAGTTTTTGGCATCAAGAAAGCTTGACTTTGTGTTTTCACAAGAATTGAGTAATTTATTACCAATTACCACAATATTTGTCATAATCCCTTCTATTTTTTTTACTTTTATTTTCTTAAACACAAGATTAAATATATTTTTAAAGTTATCTTCACATTTAAATACTTCAGCTAGGGAAATTACTTCCTTATGGCTAGACCCATACTAACTAGAAATGTTATACAATTAATTTTATCATGATCTATAGTTTTATGAATTTTAAATTTGGTTTGTAATCCAAATTTAAACAGATTTTTAGGAAAAAAAATTATTTAAAATCATTTGGATAAATGTGGCATTCATATCAAATAAATATCTATCATATGGTTTAATGTGTCTTGAAATCCTCATAATCATCTAAACCTCAAAATTATTTGTACCTTTTCTCTTTTTCTCTTTTTTTAATTTTTACTTTTTAAATGAGATCCATTATCTCTGAGTAAACATTTAAACATCTTATTTTGGCTTCAACCTATGATAATAATTTTTGAATTTCTTCATATTACAACTTTTTGTTGATGCCAACAAGGTCCCTCCTTCTAGTGCCACTTCTGTTGATGAGGGTGTTACAAATGCAACAATGTGTAGATATATTTTATTATACAAATAACATAACTTATCTATCTTGAAAAATTCACTAGATTTAGTTAAGAATCAACTATCATAAGGCTCAAGAATATTAGGTCTGACACACTAGGTTCACTTAGGTTTCATTGTTTAGTTGTTATGTTCACATGGGGGCCTATTGGTATTTTAGAGTATACAATTTCTACCAACAAGTAATGCTATTAATCCTGACAAATCATACATCTATCACTTTCCATAATATTCAATACTAAATTTATCCAAAATAAAGTGCAAAAGATTTAGGGTAGAGAGAAAAGAGATCTAAGAAATTTAAATTGTTTTAGATATTACCCACATGCATAGTAAAAGATAAGTAAACTAAAGCTAAATATTTATATTTCAACAAAAAATTTCATAGCTACACACAAAATAGTGCAAGAGTTTAGAGAATTGAATCATTCACCAATGAGATAGCTTCAAAATGCACCCAAAGATGTCACAAAAAATTGATTATTTCACTAGGATTGAACAATTTATAGTCATGTAAGATTTATGATCAATAATGATCTTGATTTATTTAGTGTTATAAACCTCTACAATATGTATAAGCCTTTATTGAAATAAAAAAAAACATGAAGTAGAAAAAAATTGGTGGTATTCCTACTTAAGCTCTACTGTCTCAATAATTTATAATCCTTAAAACTAGAAAACCCACTACCTTTTATAGCACAAGACATAAGCCTATTACAAAATTCACATGACAAGAAAGAAAACAAATGTATCATCATATGACACGTGACATTAAAATATCTTATGCACATGGGATGCCAACAAATAGTTTCAGAAGAATTAATAAAATTTATGTCTCATTGACTTAGTCCTTGCTGAAGATTCCTTAACCTTTCAAAACTTTGAATAGTAGTCATATATCTTCATGGCTGATGAATTATTAGTGATCATACCTTTGGATCCAAATTCTCCCCCCATACTTATCCAATTATACTCTTGCAATTCTTTGTCCTTCATTTCTCTTTCCTTTAAAACTCAAAATTTGATTTGTTTCCAATATACCTGAAAATCCCCATAGATTGATGTACTCGTTCTTGAATCAAAAAAAAAATTGCTATAGATTTATATTAGGGCCTTTGTCTCCTACATGCTTCCATCATCCTAACATTTTTTTCCCTTTAAATCTTCACCTTGCACTAACAAATCATCATATAAAATAAATCACCTCTCATTTATTCACATATGCTAACATATTAATTTAATCATCATGAAACTATATTCCAAGCATATGAATGCAAAATGTCATTAATCCAACAATTTTTACCCTTAAATCTATTGAGGGTGGTTTTAACACATCCAACTTGCTATGAAATAATGAGTTATTACTCTTAAAAATCAAATCTATCTGCTCCAATGTTCCTTTTAGGTTGGGTCTTGACTATGATGGACAACTAGGTGGTTGATGTAAACATGTTTCAACAAGGGGCCTGGATTTTAGGTTTTCTAGAAAGTACATTCAATACATATACTTAAAATAACAAACCATATTCTTTGAGAACCAATTTCATGTTAGTTCTTTTCTTTAGTAGGTATACATTATTCAAATGCGCTTTCTCTTTTCTTAGAATATCATAAAATAAAGATCAAAAGATTAAAAGGTTACAATAAATATTGAGATAAATAATGAAATTAAATGGAAATAATAAGGTTTTATTTATTTATCAATTTTGAGTGGTTAAATGAAATCTCAATAACCATTATTAAAGCAATTTTAGCATTCACACAAATTCTACTAACACCAATGCATTATTCAAAGGAAATCAATCAATCTCAATATTTTGAAGTAATATCAAATCAGATCGTCATTAAGCATGCATAGATTTGAGACAAAACTCTATTCAATACCACAATAACACAATATATTTCATCAATTAACTCAACTCAGATAATCAACACAATCATACCATCACCAAAGATCAAGATTTGCATGCATGGAAATAAGGAACAATTCTTTGGTTCATAAAATAGCTCCACAAATTTTACTAAAAAATTATGTGCTGAAAATGTATATTATTTTTTACAATATAGATGAGTTCTAATATTTACAATGATCCAAAGTTCAAATTAATAGACTCAGGTGTCCCATAATTTTTGGATCTAAATAAAAGCTAATTGAAAGTAAAACCAAAGTTCCCAGTTTAATTTGGAATCTAACTGAAACTAAACTAAAAAGTTCATTTGAAACTGAAGCTAAAAACACAATGCGAACTTTGATTACTACTTAGGCATTTTTCATTTATTACAAAATTTATTAAAATAAAGAAAAAATAAAAGTCCTAACTAGTCTTGAATAGGAAAACTATTGGACAAGGAATTGATGACTTCATTCATTATATCAATTAGAGGGCCTTAGTGAAACTACAACTTTATCCTCTGAGTGAATGCCAATCTCTCCATATTTTCCTGCAAGCTAGTGAAACCTATCAACTCATCCTAAAAGTTTGATACCTTCATTTTCTTGATCATCATTTTATCAATGGATTCTTGTGTAGGTTTCCCTTACAATTACCCTTTTAGTTCCGCAACCATATTGCTAGGAGAGGAAACTAAGGATGGAGTTTCCCAGAACATGCAACCAAGATTCTCTGAAAAAATCTCAATCTTAACCATATCTTTTCCATCTAGGCTTAATCTATCCCTACACTTATGAAGGGTTTTGACCCTCATTTGTGCCACTTTCAACCATTATTTTGGTTTTTCTTGATCATCCTCTTCAATTACAATTACTTTTAGCAAGTCATCTAAAGAATTTTCCTTTATTCTTCCCAAAATTGGTATATAATCCTCCCAGACCCTTAATTATTCATTTATTCCCACCTCAATTTGGTGATCCAAGCTATCCTCATCACTAATGTAATGATAGTATTTTATTACCTTCCTCAAGACTTTTCTTGCTAAAGCTGCAAAATCTTCCTTCCATTGTTTAGCCACAGATACCCACCCCTTAGGGTTAGGGTTTAGAGCTTCACCATTTAGTGCATCCTATAAAACTGCTCCAAGAGCTACAACATCAATGGGTCCTATCAAGTTATTAACACATGTTTTTATTTGAGCTACTTGAGACTTGAGCTCTTTTTTGGAGTTCTTATCTTTCTACATTCTCTTCAAAATGGTAGGCACAACCATCTACAAATATTATTGTTATCCCTCCCTTGTATGACCACCTAAGTTATCATGTCTTATCTAATATTCCTCTAGTTGCATGTCAAATTTGTACTTATCGACTAGGGGGATGGATAATTGAGAAATTATATTTCCTTTCTCATCCATGGTGATATTAGATATCCTCGTTGACCTTTTATTTCTCTTAGTCGAGGATATAAAGACCTCTGATAAGATACTTAAACTCTTCTCCTCTTCTTGGACATATGTCCTTTGTCTCTTTTGTATTGTATGGTTCAACCATACTAGAACATTTGAAGATACCTCCCTTTGAGGAGAAAGAGAAACTTCAACATTATGTGTGGCCAAAGAGTTATCTTGTTCCACTTCTATCTCATGTTGCTCAATATCTTTTCTTATTACTTCTTCTTGAGATGCATCTTCTTCATTCTGAGTTTTTTTTATCTAGTTCAACTTCTCTTTCCTCAAGTTTCTCTATTATATTCTCCTTCATTAGAATTTCCTTTGATTGAACTTCCTTTGGTTGAAGTTCTACTTCTATGATTACTTCTTCTTCAACAACCTGCTCATTATGATCTTCTTCTTCCCTTACTAGTAGTTCTTATAATTCTTGGAAAGGTGCAAGAGGAACATCACCTGATGGAGATGAAGGAGGTGGAGGAATTGGAGAAGTTGGAATGTGAAGAGGATAAGGGATTTTATGTTGAATAGTTTGGATAATTGAGAGGGGGGATGAATTAGTTATTATAAAATAATTTTCATGACTTTAATTAATCTAGAGCAAACTTAATTCAATTAGATAATAATCTAACAAATATTAACTTGAAATTACACAACAACATCAAGTAAAATGAACACCAGAATTTATGTGGAAACCAAAGAAGGGAAAAACCATGGAGAATGCTAATTCTCAATTATAAAACACAGGTTAAGGTGACACTGATTAAGGTAATTTTTACAAGGGCTCACTACCAAATTGCTCACTATAGGTAAGGCTCACTGTTGGTGGGCTCACTAATTGGCTATTCCAACCAAAGATAAAAAGGGCTCATTGTCAAAAGAGAAAGGCTCACTACCGGAAGAATGATGAAATAGAATCCACCATTGAAATAACTGTCACCATCAATGACACCAAATATAATATCACTATTTGTTGCCTTTGGTCATATACTTTCACATACTTCACAATGTTTGGATTTTCAAATTTGCATTCACCACACTTTCTTTAATAGAATAGAATCAACTTTTACTTATACCTTTCCATGCTTTCATAATCTCCTAAGTCAGCAAAACACAATTTCTTCATAATCTCCTAAGTTGGCCAAACACAATTTGAATTAGGTTTCCATAAAACATTCCTGCGGTGGAAAGGAATGAAATGTGGACAAATCAAAACCTCCTCACTCAAATCAACATGCTACATATTAACCATGATATCCAAAACCAAAGAATAGAATATACACATTACAATGCAAACAATGTTCCAAAGCACATTGACCAATTTCTAGATCGGTTCAGACCCATAAGATTTATCTCATCATGTTGCAAAAAGAATGGAACCAAGACAAGCATGACCAGAGATAGATCATCACAACACAACATCTAGAGCATGCCAATCTAGATCACCAAAGCATCAAAATCGAACCTTAATCAATCAACCAAGATATGTTGACATCAATGATAACCATTAATGACAACAATCAACAACATCACATTCAAACAATCCCCCTTTGTCATTGATGGAAACATCCATAAAAAAAAAACAACTTAATGTCAACATCAACAGCATCAAGGACCTTCTTTTCTTCTCCCCCTTTGACATCAAGGATGAAGGGAAAAAACTCCCCCAAAAAAACTTACTTTGCTCCCCCTATGAGGAAGCCACCAAGCACTGATCTAGATAAGAGTGAACATATAATACCCCAGACCAATGCACACCCTGGTGCAAATTATTGGAGACTAGGAGGGGGAAAAACCCCTAACTTCTACCAAAGATGCTCAAAAGTATCTTTGCTCAATGGTTTTGTGAAAATATATGTAATCTGCTCTTTTGTAGGTAAATATTCAAGTCTTACCTCATTGTTGAAAACCTTCTCTCTCAAGAAGTGATATATAATGGATATATGTTCCATTCTGGAGTGTTGTACCAGATTCTTGGAAATGTTTATTGCACTGGTATTATCACACATAATTGAGATCTATTCATCAAATGATATGTCGATGTCGTTCAACATTTGTTTCATCTGTAATAATTGAGTACAACATGAGGATGTTGCAATGTATTCAGCTTCAATAGTAGATAAAGATACAAAATTTTATTTCTTACTTGACAAAGCAACCAACTGAGAGCCAAGGAAATAAGCTCCACCACTTGTGATCTACCTGTTATCAACACATCCAACCCAATCAACATTAGTATTAGCTATCAAAGTGAAATATGAGTCCTTTGGATACCATAACCCCATGTCTTGTGTACCCTTAAAGTATCTAAAGATCCTTTTTATTGCAACATGCGATTCCTTTGGTTCTTGCTAAAATCTAGCTACTAAAAAAATAGTACATAATGTCTGGTCTAGTAGTAGTCAAATACAACAATCCTCCAATCATTGACTTGTACATACTTGCATCAACTTTAGGTGAATCATCTTCATTTTTTAGCTTGCATCCAGTAACAATAGGTGTACAAACCGGTTTGGAATTCTCCAATCCAAACTTCTTCAATAATTGTTTGGTATACTTGGAATGAGAAATGAAAATTCCTTTGTTGTTATGATTTACTTGCAGTCCAAGGAAGAAATTTAACTCACCTATCATAGACATTTTGAATTCCTTTTGTATTTCTTCTACAAATTTTCTACACATATCATCATTTCCTCCAAAAATTACGTCATCAACAT
Organism: Sequoia sempervirens; assembly: GCA_007258455.2. Classification (NCBI taxonomy): domain Eukaryota; kingdom Viridiplantae; phylum Streptophyta; class Pinopsida; order Cupressales; family Cupressaceae; genus Sequoia; species Sequoia sempervirens. Next base: position 416,319,989 of record VDFB02047230.1, on the reverse strand, counting down.
AAACCATAACAATTAACATTTGATCTGAGTGAATTCTATAGTATAAATTAATGTCAGCAAATCCCTTTTGAAATCCTTTTCCAATCAAGTACTTGTCCAATCTATCATACCAGGCTCTAGGTGCCTACTTTAATCCATATAAGGCTTTCTTCAACCTGTAAATAGTATCTAAGTCACTTTTAGACTTAAATCCCTCTGGTTGCTCAATGTAGACTTCTTCCTTTAGTTCTCCATTCAAGAATTTAGATTTACATACATTTGATAGACTTTGAAATCCTTAAAAGTTGCAAAAGCTAAGAATATCTAGATCACTTCCATTTGGGCAATAGGGGCATATGTTTCTTCAAAATTAATACCTTCGATTTGAGTGTAACCTTTGCAAATCAATCTTACCTTGTTTTTCATTACCTTTTCATTTTCGTCCAGCTTGTTCTGGAATACCCACTTTGTTCCAATTACATTATTGTCTATCGATTTGGGCACAAGTTCCCAGATCTAATTTTTCTCTATCTTACCAAGCTCTTCTTTCATTTCCTTCACCCAATTCTAATCATTGCATGCTTCTTCCAAAGTCTTTGGCTCAGTTTCTGAGAGTAGACACAATAATACCAGCTCTTGAGTTGCTTTGCTTCTTGTGATGATTCCCTTATTCTTATCTCCAATAATCTAGTTTTCTGAGTGGTTTCTCTATACATACTTTGGGGTTGTATTTATAGTTGTCGGATCCTCCTTTGTCTCTTCTTCTTCTTTCTTATCATTTTCTTCTTTTTCATCTAAGTCATCTAATTCATAGTCAATATGTCTGTTAAGATTTCTTTGAACATCTTCATCTACTTTCACATTTTCACTTTCAACTATCTTGTTCAGTATCTTGTTGTAATATTGGCATGCTTTGCTTCTTGTAGAGTAACCCAAAAATATTCCTTCATCAGCTCTATTGTCAAACTTTCCAAGATTTTCCTCATCTCTCTAGATGTAGCATTTGCTTCCAAATTTTTTGAAGTACTTTATTGTGGGAGCTCTTCCATGCCATGGCTCATATGATGTCTTTACATACCTCCTCTAGAACAATACTCTATTAAGAGTGTAAACTATTTTGTGTATTTCTTCTCTCCAATAGACCTATGGTAAACTTGCTTCATTGATCATTGTTCTAGCTGCTTCTTGAACTATCTAGTTCATTCTTTCCACTACACCATTCTATTGTAGTGTTCTAGGGGAAGATAGTTATCTTTTAATGCCATTTTTTCACAGAATTTTTTGAATTCATCATAAGTAAAGTCTCCTCCTATATTAGATCTTAAACACTTGATTCTTCTGTCAACTTCATTCTCAAATCTTGCCATGAAAATCTTGAATTTTTCTAAAGCCTCTAATTTTTCTCTTAAAAATACAACCTAGGTTAATCTGGAATAATCATCTATTAAAAGCATGAAATATTTCTCACCTTGTAAGCTTCTTGTTTTGGTCGGACCACATAGGTCAGTGTGTACAAGGTCCAACAAATCGGTAGATTATTCTTCTTTTCTTTGAAATGTTTCTCTGGTCTTCTTTCCTTCTTGATATCTTTTACAAATAGTGTTGTCTAGTTTGGCCAGTCTTGGAAAATCTCTAACTGCTCTTGTTGAACTTATCCTTACTAAGTTGTTGAAGTTGATGTGACACATTTTCTAGTGCCAGAGCCAACTGTCATTGGACTAAGATAATAAGCATCTTTTTGTATCTCCTTCTAGTTGATACATATTCCCACTTGTTCTTTTTCCAGCTACAATAACAATTCCGAATCTCACAACCATCATCCTGAAACACCACATTATAGCCATTTTCGCACATCTTTCCAACACTCAAAAGATTATGATATAAACCCTTCACATAGTAAACATTTTCAGTGTTATGTTTTCCATCAAAGGTAATAGAACCAATTCCAACAATCTATGTTGTTTTATCATCTCGTAATCTAACAAAACCTCCACCATATTTCTCAAGCTTCACAAACTGAATTTTATCACTGGTCATATGATTCGAACATCCACTATCAATTAGTCATTCATCTCTATTTCTTTTAAAAAATAATGCAGCTTTAGTATTATTATTAGATTTCAAACAAATACTAGAGATATCAAATCTAGGTTCATCCTTTTCCACCAAAAACAAACAATCCTCATGATCTGATTCATCGTCTGAGATGCCAACATTCTCATTAACATAATAGGCCTTCCTATTGATCTTTTAAAACTTTTTCCTTGTTCCTTTTTTTGAACACTTAGTTTCTAAATGACCAATCTTTCCACATCTAAAACATTTGAGAGGTAGCATACCTTTGTACTTGCCAGTACCTTTCTTTAGTTTCCTTGTGAAGTTTGCTTCCAACTCATCTGAACTTTTACTATTTGAATCTTCTTTTGTCTTTGTAGCTTTGAAGGTTGTTTCATATTTCTCCTTTTCTTTTCCAAATTTTCTCATCTCAAACATGGTCAAGGAGCCAAATAGTTTCTCTCTGGTGAATTTATTTGGATCATAAACTTCCTCAATAACTGAGATCTTGTCACTATAGCTCTTCGATAGGGTCATCAGAGTCGTCTCCATTACATCTTCATCTGTTAGAGTGCCTCCTTGATTTTTGACTTCATTTACTACACTATCAACTTTTTGAAAGTAGCTTTCTATATCCTCACCTTCTTCCATCCTCAAGTTTTCATATTTGCAATTAGCTGTCAACTTCTTTGATGATTTGATTATATCATTTCCTTCATAGAATTCTTTCAACTTTTCCAAAACTTCATAAGTGGTGCCCAATGAAATAACTTTTGTTAACTCAGTCCTAGACAAAGCACTAAAGATTGCATACCTTTGCTTTTCATTTTCTTCATAGGCTAAAATCTCATCCGTATAACTAGGACCACTTGTCGGTTCAACATATTTTGTCTCAACAACTTTCCAAGTCTTGTAACCTAGAGAGATCAAATAACCTCTCATCTGCACTTTCTAGAAACTATAGTTAGATCCATCAAACACAGGATTTGTCAATTTATGTGCCATCAGATCTACCTCAAGTGGTTAGGCTCTTCTATGAGGAACTAAAGCTCTAATACCAATTGTTGAATAGTTTGGATAACTGAGAGGGGGGTGAATCAATTATTATAAAACAATTTTCTTGGCTTTAATTAATCTGAAGCAAACTTAAATCAATCAGATAATAATCTAATAGATATTAAGATGAAAGAACACAACAACATCAAGCACAAAAAACACCAAAATTTACATGGAAACCCAAGAAGGGAAAAACCACAAAGAATGCTAATTCTCAATTATAAAACACCGGTTAAGGTGATTTTTACAAGGGCTCACTACCAAATTTCTCACTACAAGGCTCACTACTGGTGGGCTCATTGCCCAGCTATTACAACCAAAGATAAAAAGGATCACTGCCAAAAGAGAGGCTCACTAACAACAAAAAATGGCTCGCTGCCAAAAGAATGATGAAAGGGAATCCACTGTTGAAATAACTATCACCAACGATGACACCAGATAGAATCTCATTGTTTTTCTCCTCCAGTTGTATAATTTCACATACTTCACAATGTCTAGATTTTTAGATTCGCATTCACCACACTTTCTTTCATCAAACAGAATCAACTTTTACTTATACCATTACATGCTTTCATAACTTCCTAAGTCAGCCAAACACAATGTCTTCATAATCTAAGTCATAAAAACACAATTTGAATTAGGTCAGCACAAAAAATTCCCACGATGGAAAGGAATGAAACGTGGACCAATCAAAACCTCCTTGATCAATTCAACACACTACATATTAACCATGATATCTAGAACCAAAGAATAGAATATACACGTTACAATGCAAACAATGGTCTAGAGCACATTGACCAATTTCCAGATCGATCTGAACCCATAAGAGTTATCTCATTATGTTTCAAAAAGAATGGGACCAGGACAAGCATGATCAAAGCTAGATCATCACAACACAACATCCAAAGCATGCCAATCTAGATCACCAAAGCATCAAAACTGAACATTAATCAATCAACCAAGATATGTTGACATCAATGACAACCATTAATGACAACAATCAACAACATGACATTCCAACATTTTGTGTGATGGAGGATATGGAGGAGAAGGAATAGGGTTTTTTTATTGACAAGGAGATGGATGAGGAGGACTAGGGTTCTATTATGGAGGAGATGGAGGAGGATAAGTTAAAGAAGATTCATGGGGAGGAGATGAAGAAGGAGTGGGAGAAAACTCTTTTGTGTAGATGTGGTCTAAGACAATGTTCTTGTTCTTTTCCTTCTTAGTAGAGGAACTTCTTTGTTGAGATCATCTTCATTGGATCCTATATCAATCCTTTATTTCTCCTTTCTCTTCTTTGATCCAACCTTTGAAGATGATGGCTTTTGTTTCTTGATAGTAGCAGATGATCCCTCACCTTTATTTGATTTTCTTTTTGGAAGGCTAGGGCTTTGGTAACTCCATCATTGGGAATGGAGATATTAACCACCTTTTAGAACAAGACTTGACACTTCCAGTCATTTCTATATTCTCATCTTCTTGAATGGAAAAATCTACATTATAGATTGGTTGGTTATGAATGCCATGTCCACTATAAATGGAATCCAAAAATTTCCCATTTTATTTCAATTCTTTGGACACTTTGGCCACATTGAAAGCTTTTATCATATCTGCTATTAGTTAACAATAATCCTTCATTCTTACCTCATATTCTTCCTCACAGTTGTCCCAGTGATCCTCCAGGGTAGGTTCATGCTTGAAGAATGAACCTATAACTTTTATTATTTTTCTAATAGGGTCAAACATAGCCCTAGGATCATTGTACATCTCCATGGTATACATTTCCAATTCAATCTCTAAATTTTTGTAATTTTATATGTTGGCACAAGAATGTACTCCTATCTTCATAAGAAATGAATATCTTGATTTGTGCTTGCTAGCAATAAACTTGTGGATATTTGTTACTTGTTTGCACAACTCCAATATGATTATTTTCTCATAAAGATATTGTGGGAGTTTGATAGGGGCTTTATGGAAGTCGACCACTCTAATATATGTAAAGGTTTTAAATAGGAATACCAATTCTCCCAACTATTCAACTCTTCCATGGATTCTAGAGAAATCCTTCTTGTGAAATATCCTTCCAATCCTTTAATGATGGAATAGATAAAATTATCATTTACCACATAATAATTCCTATAACTATCATCTAATTTTAGTTATGGATAATGCTCATGAATCTTCACTTCTCCAAGCTAAAAATATCCCAACCTGGTGATCCTTGGAAAAGTTGCTTGAGAATCCAATAGGTATACCAAATAGGGTGTCTTTTATGGCCTCATAGGCATGATCTTGGATCAAGTTCCCATCATCTTCCAATTGATCAGGAACTACCCTTACATTATATAGCCGAACTGACTCAACTGGAAGCCTGGAGAATTTCTTCTTTCTAACCTCAAATTCATCACTGTAGTTGGCCCAGTAGTCCTCCAAATTCACCTTATGGCAATACTCCTTGCTGGCCTTCTTTTGAGCTTCTCCTGTAATATCAAATCTGGACCTCTTGCAGTGGAGAGATAGACCAAGGGCACTCAATTCTTCCTCTGAAGCCTGGGCAGAAATAATGGAAGCACAAACCTCTCTAGTACCAATCCTTAGGGGAAAATATCCACCAAATCTAGTCTTATGCTTGTCCTTCTTGACAATAGCATCAAAGTCACAAATCTTCCTAGTTACTTCCAACAAGATAATGTGATTAGTGGGATACCTTGGAAGTCTATATGGGGCCCTTTGGCAGCCATCAATCCAAATGTAGGAGAAAGTTGGGAACTGGATAAACCATGTCCCATATTTCTTGATGAGTTCCTTTGCTAGGTCTGAAATCCTGACATGCTCTGCCTCCTGAAGCATTCTGGTGATATACATGGTAAATGCATCATTTTCCCTCCTATAGTCTGAGCCTCCCAAGTGCAACTAAGGTAAAACCTCATAGATAATATCCTATCCAAAAATTCCCTTTGTATCTAACCCTTTATAGGGATGGAATCTTGCAAGTGCATAGACCATATAGGAGGTCATTGTGAAGGTCCTTGTTTGCAACACATTGGACAATTGTTTATGAATTACTTGGCTAATGACTCCTTCCCAATGGTAGTTAATCTTTTCTTGCTCCATCCTCACAATCACATGGCACATCCAATTCTTGAACGTTCCAACACTCTTCAATCCAACCACCCTGCTAAGAAAGGTGATGGCATCATAGTACTCCTTCTTGACTTTTGCTATGAATAGCTGCTTGGGAAATTTGGAATAGTGAGACTTGGGCTTCTCCAGCCAGGAATTGATAAGCTGTTGTGACTTCACATTTTGCTCGTCATAGAATTCTTGAGCTGCCTCAATAGTGAATCCCACCACATGAGACCTGTCTGGCATATCAAAGGTCTGGGCAATGGAGACAAGGTTGAGATTTGTAATAATTCTCCCTTAAGGACCAATTATCCTTTGTGTATCACTGTCATAGTGCCTTGCACACTCCAGAACTAGCTTATAACACTGCACCACAGAAGGGAAACTAGCTACATGGGACAAGCCTGATACCATCATCCATCTACTCACCAAAGGAGGATCCTTAGCTGCCATTCTTTCTTTAAACTCATCGTAGTCCCAAAGGCCAACATTTGTATTAGTCACTTCTAACTAGACATAAGTGATTTTACTCTTAGGGACCTTGCTCTTAATGTCCATTTTGATCCTCTCTGCATCAGATAATGAAGACCCAGCTACTGGCTTGCTTGATTTAGCCTACACTCAGCATGGAAATCATAGTAAAAACCACAGGAAATGGAAGGTTAATTCATCAAAACACCATTAGAATGACTCTCATACAATCAAGGTGTTATTAAAACTCATATAAAATGACCACAACAAATTTTTGGTTTCAAGACCATCCGCGGAATCTAAGCTAAAGAGGAATTTCAAAAAATTCCAAACTGATCAGATTCCAATGGAATAACTAGGAAACACCTACTTAACCATTAAACCTGATCATTTTTCATCAAAAAATCACACAAGAGATCACAAGATATCATGAATAAACCATAAAATGCATTGAAAATCACAAACAAATCCAATTATCTGATGCTCCTTCATATTTCATCAGATTTCAGGAAAATCCATGAGGGACGGATTTCCATGAAGAACGAGACAAAGAGGGATTTCGGGAAATCAGAGAGATGGTGGATTTTAGAGAAATCCGGGCTCGACAGAAATCCACGGATAAGGCAAAATTCTAAACCAACATAGATTTTGAAATGAAGGCTTCAACAAGAGTCAGTCATCTCAGCTAAGAAGTCTTGGCAACTTCCGGGAGGCTACGCTGAAGGATGTCATCAAAATAGGTTTCGACAAGACCTGGTGGTTTTGGTGTAACGTCTCGACGAAAAAATGATATAGCAAATGTACCGATATGACTAAAGGGTAGTCAGGGTAAGGTCTTGGCGAATCCTTCGTGCCTCACCTAATTTTGGGGTCCACGCAAACACTTCGGTCAGACTTAAAGTTCTTCGATATGAGGTCACAGTGAAGCTTTGATGTCTTTCTGACTAGTGATAGATTTTGAATTTTTCTAGAGGTCCTACTGATCGCACAATGTCTCGCAGATATGAAGTTCCATCAGCATAACCTCTTTCCGACAATGTGAAGTCTCCTCGAAAGAGGTCACCAAGAAAGGAAAGTGTCGCCTTGAGGTCTTGGCGACCATCGGTAGTCACACTAAAAGCGCAGGTCTCAGCAAGAGATGTGATCTCACCAAAAGGCCTCAGTGAAGCACAAATGTCTCATCGAAGCAAATGAATATCAGTATAACCAATGGATTCCACCATGACCTCTTGCCGATGGCGTATAAAAAAATGCATGTCGATGAGAGATTTTCTCTTGGGGTGAGGTCTCAGCGATCAAATATGAACTTAGGAAGGCTTCTTGGTGAAATATAGGGTAATTGATATGACATCTCATTGACTTTCAAAGGTCACAGCGAATAAAATTTGGAAGGGATGGATTATCCCAAACTGCGATGCCAAGTCACAATTTTACCCAAACACCAAATCGATGCAAAATTTTGACATGGTTAACTCAGGACAAGCCAGGGATGGACCTTTCATAGATTTTCTTTGCATTCTAGGTCAATTTTAAGATGAGATAACCTGACATGGCATTGCCCTCAGTCCGAAACAATATACATCCACCATTAGTGCACAGACAAGTTCAGAATTTATTTGTTTCAATTGCTAAGTCGTCACTAGGGTTTACAAATTACTCTCAGGCAAGATTCATCGAAATGAAAATAGACAAATGAGCTCAAAACTCACCTGGGAGATGACAAATGATGCAACACTGAGCAACCCTAGCATGAAATAATCAAATACGTAGGAAGTCAAATCCCACAGGCTCTCATAATAACAATGTGCCATTCATAATTCAATTCAAAGTAGAGCAATCAGACACATACCATTATAAAGCAAAAATCAACCTGAGAACCAACAAATGCGAAGCCCAATGGCATCCATAAATAATAGAGGCGAGAATGCACAAGAAATCACCCCTAATTGATCAGTTCAAACTCAAATGCCCAAATCCAACCAAAAGTGAAGTCAATCAAATGCAAGAAAGCACAACTCAGCTCAAATGACAGCAACAATAAGCATGATGGCACAAAAGATCCTAGAAACCAAGTTAAATACATCCTTCAAGGCATGCACGAAGCCATTAATGCAATCGATAGGATAATCAGAAAACCCAGAAAACCGACGAGAGGGTGGAATCCGAGAAAATCTAGCCCACGTGGAAATCCACAAAGACCAAGAATCCCCAAACCATAAGGGTTAGACCGGAGTCCAAGCAAGATCCAGGAAAATCTGACCAGGGTGGAAAATCCTGAATCTGAGCAAAAGCCCGAAATTCATCCAAAACTTGGGATTTTCAATGAATAACCTGGGGAAAAACTTAGGGAATTAAAAATAAAAATTTAAGCACATGCCTAAATAAGACAAAACCTCAAAATAAAGGGCCAAAAAAAAAACCAAAACTGAAATGAAAGAGGGTCCCTGCCTCCAGCAGGGCATGTGTGCGAAAAACTGCACAACAGAGGCCAGTAGAGAGTATAGCCATAAGGTTGACTTGGAGGACTACTCTTCCAATTGTAGCGATGAATATGAGGTCAGGAAGAAGAAGTTTTCTTGGCTTCCAGTCGAGTCAGTTCATCTATATAATGTGAAGGCAGTCCTTGATCAACTTGAAGATGATGGAAACTTGATTCAAGATCATGCTTATGAGGCGATAAAGGAAAGGCCAATTGGTGATGTTGATTGGTTAGAGGAAGAAAATAAAGAACTAAAGAAGTTAATGGATCCAGTCACCAAGTTCACCAGAATGTGGATTAAGCATAAATTGTGGGAGTTGGAAAATGAAGGTGTATAGTGCACCTATGATCTGATGGGAGATTTGGACCCTCACTCCACTTCTGAGGAATCAACTAAGCAAGATCCTAAGGGAAAAGGTAAGCTGGATTCTCCTTTCAAAATTAAGATTAAAGGTGTTCAGGATGAGGAAGTCCAAGAAATAGAAAAGCAGAGAAATCCAGTTGCTAAGAAAAGGTCAAGGACTAGGAAGTCTGAACATAAAGAAATGGAAAAGTAAGGTCCTGAGGTTGATGTTCATGTACCTAAATGAAGGATAATTTGTGAGATTATCACAAAAGGCATGCTCCAAGGTGGGAGATGAAGGAGTTGCTCCACCTGTGGTAAATATAGAAGGTTCAGATGAGAAGGCACGGGTGTACACAAGGAGGTCAAGGACTCCTTCTCCCAAGGATAGTGTGCCTAAAGCGGATCCTCCTCTAGTTACTTCTCAAGAGGAGAAACATAATGATGTTCCTTCTTTCCTTGAGGCTCAAAGTGTACCAGGTGAATCCAAAGAGGTTGAAGATCATCCAAACACCGAAGGAGAGGAATTTCATGAAGGTGACCTTTATAGTGCAGAAGCAGAAGTTGAAAAGGTAATGCAGTCTCCCTTGGTTGTGTATACAAAGTCACCTGTTGGAACTGAAGAGGTTAAATCACCTTCAAGAGAAGAAGTAGAAAAGATTCCATCACCTGAGCACAAGGAGGAACAAGCTGAAGAAAAGGAGAGCAAGACATATGAGACTCCTAAGAAGCAGGGTTTGAATGAAGAAGCACCTAAGGGTCAACAGGGAGAGGAGAAACAAAGCGAAGTGCAGTTGGAATACACCATTCCAGAGTGGTTGGACAAGGACATAAAGAGAAAACAAGTTGTTGTGGAAGATACTCTACCAAACTAGGATGAGTTTTTGGCCAAGATTGGAAAGGACAAGGGTAAGAAGAAGGCTAAGGTCATCTCAAGGATTGAAAGAGATGAGGTGAGTAATAGAGTTGTCCACATTGAAACCCCTATTTTGGATAAGAATAGAGATGAGGTATCTACAAAAGACTATAATGTACAGACTTTCAATTTGGGGCCCACTTCTGTTGAGCAGGATATTGAAGATTATCAGGGTTCTAGCACAGTTATCCTGGGGAGATTGAGGAAGGAAATTCAAACTAAGCAGGAGCTGAAAAAGGAAAATGAAAAACTTAGGAAATGCTTGGATGATTTGATGAAGCCCTTGCAATCTATTAACCCCTCCGCCTCCACTGCAAATCCCTTACCTCAAGAAAATATCACCAAGCTGGAAAAGATGAAGGCTTCCAATCTTGCAATTGAAAATTGGCTGCAAGGAGTGCGAACAAAAGGAAATGTTGCTATCAAGGACATTATGTCATTTGGAAAGGATGCTATGAGGGAAGCTGATTGGTTGAGGGATGTGTTGGCTCAGGACAAAGAAGATAAAGATCTCCTATTGTAGAAAACGAAAAATATCACGAAGTACACTAGGGATAAGCTAGTAAATGATAAAATTCTTCTTTCTTCCAGAGCTACTGAACCTTGGGAATGGTTTGAAGCATTAAAAATTAGGAAGAAGGTTCTAAAGAAGATTTACAAACAGAGGAGGTAGATTGATGATACCCTAATTGGTGTGTATAATGGATCCATTGCTTTCTTTGAGATTATGACAGGGAGAAGGAAGATTTCCCCTAATTACTTGAGTTTAGAATAGTTGAGAAAGTGGTGGCAGGATGTTTATGCTCCAGTCAATGATGATTCTGTTACTGAGCACCAGTTGGATGATGCGGCCACCTACATTGTTGTCATTGACAAATACGTAACTTATAAGGTGGAGTGGGATAAGTCATTGAAACAATCTAGGGAAGAAATTACATCAATTGAGAGTTGACTTAAGGTTTTTCCTTTACCACCTATGGCTGACTTGGATAGGGTGCTTTTGAAAGTTCATGAAATGCTGGATCGGAATAAGGACAAAGGGGAAGGTAGTTAATGATGAGCTACATCGAGATTTGTACTTCACTATTATTTTTCCATGCATTGGTCCAAGTTGCATTGGAAATCCCAGGCTGACTTGGATGAATTTCATGCATTTAATGCATATTTTATCTCATTTTGAATTTCTCTTGGCGGACTTGTTGTGCCTAATTATTATTGTAAAATCCTATCTAGGCCAACATGTTTTGGGGGTTCTCTAAATATGGCATTTTTCCTCATTTGTAAGGGTTAAGATGTTTTAGACATAGAAAAATAGAGAGATAGTTAGAGTGAATTAAGTAGAGCAAGATTTAACAAGTAGTTGTTCTCAAGAAAATATTGTAACAAAAACCTAGAATTGTTGCTACAGTGGATAATTGGATGCAAGTAATAACATTGCGATTTGGTGCCATACTTGTGTTCTTCTTATCTTGCATGGTTTTTGTTATTCTATCTTTAGAATTGCTTTGAGGAAAATTGATATTTAGATTAGATTTGATTCAATGATGTTTATGGTTTGATATTTGAAGTGTTGCAGCAATCCCTGGTCCATACTTTTTGCAACCAACTAATTGTTAGTTGCTTTGCAAAGTTAACCTGGACTTTATATTCATTGTGCTTAGTTCAATTTTGAGGGTTTATTCATTTCAATTTGCAATAGGGTTCTTTGAATGAATTTTCATGATTTGAAAATCTTAATGCCTTAGAAGATTACACTATTTTTGTAAGATTGTAAATCCATCCGGGTCAAGTAGAAATCAGTTTCAAGGGATTGGTCCATTTGCATTGTTAATATTAGGTTTAGTATTAATTTAGAAATCTCTTTCAAACCTTATATCTTTTTTTATTTCTTTATCATTCAGGTTAAAATTTAGGATTGAACTATCATTATATTGCCAGATCTGATAATTAGAGATTCAATATTTTTCTTGTAGTAAGGTCCCATTGTGATTACCAACATTTTCACATTTATCACTAAGTTGTTTATGCATTGTCAAGACTTGACATTAGAGACCTTGGGGTTATCTCTTGAGGCTTGCTGATAGAGATTACCTTTCAAGAGAGATAGGATTTCATATTCTGTTTGAGTTGTTGCTGTATAGAAAACATCATCAATAGATTGGTGCTAGAAGGAGGGCCTGAATAAGCAAGCTGGATCAATTTTTGAACGCTATCTCTCCTGAAAGATTCAGAAGAACCAAATATGCTCTAGGAGAGGAATAATTTTAGGAATTACTAGACCCTAATAGGTCTAGAAGGACCAACAAAAGGGGAGAATCATCAGCATCCCATCCACCTCCATCATCTTCATCATCCCCATCTTCATCAAGTTCATCTGAGTCTTAGGGAATTCCCATTCCACAACCTTGGCTAGTCATAAATCAGCCATTACCACCCCCACCTCCACCAATGGCTTTCCTAGCTAATAACCCATCTCCATTGAGTTTTTCTAATTACAATGTTATTCCCAAAAACCCTTAACATTTTTGTTCAAAATTCGATGTCAATGATCCCAATAGAACCGCTGAGGAACACATTAGGATCTTTAAGACTGGCCTTAAGGATAGAGGGATAAACCATGAGGATGTAGCATGTAGACTCTTTCCTTATTCACTGGGGGAGGATGCATTCTATTGGTACAATCATTTACCTATTAGGTCTATCCAACATTGGATTGAGCTAGAGACTGCATTTTTGCAGAAGTTTTGAATTCCCATTAGTTCCAATGAGCTTTACCATCAATTCACTAATGTTAAGAGAGAGGTCAATGAGCCTATATGGTCTTTTAACAATATGTTTCATCATGCCTATACTAGACTACAAGCCCCTTATGTTGTTGATGATCCTATTGCTTTAGAATTCTATTATGAGGGACTTGACAGTCTGACAGCTACCTTTATGAAGTGGAGTAATAACCATCCTACTAATCTACTTGATGCATATGTAGAGGATGTGAAGGTTAGCACTATTTTAAGACAACATATATTTGGGCCTTTACCCTCATTAGGACCCATTGCTCACCCTGGAAAAGTTCTAGCTCTCAACCAGGCTCTTGCCAACCATACTCCTGTTATGAATCTGGTACCTCTGTTGCCTCTGGTCCCTCACCTAGGACCTCCTATGAGACAAGTTTCACCCACAATTAGTTACCCTCAGCAAAATGTGAATCAACCTCTGCATATACAACCTCATACTAGCTATCCCCCATACCTGCAGAATTCTAAAGTATTAAACCAATTAGTGAATGCCAATGTTGTAGTAGGGTATTCTCAAAATAATGCGAATTAGCCTCCATACAATAATCCTGACAAGGAGAGACTAGATGAATTCTTTGAACAAGTAAAGAAGCTGAATATGGAGGTGACTTACTTGAGGAACCAGAACAGTCAGTTGCAAGCTGCTCAGAGAAATATGCAATCCAATCAGAACAGAAAAAATCCACAAGGACAACACTTTGACAGAGGGAAACATCATGAAAGAGGATACAATAAAAATAGGGGATACAATAATTATAGAGGGTATAATAATGACAGAAGATAGAACTACGATAAAGGACAATCCTCAGGCCAAAAATTTGATAGAGGGCAAGGTGGTGGATAAGGGTTTGATAGGAGGCAGCCACCAGGACAGAACAAAACCTTGAACATAGGTCCTAACAATGGAGGAGTCCCCACCCCATTGGATCAACTAGTTAATCAACCTATCAATCAATTTGTCAATTAGCTAGTTAATCAAGAGAAGCCTCCTAGCAGTGTATATCTAGCTGAGGCTGCTTTATCAGGATGGTGTAGGCTCCATAAAACGAGTTAACATTCTAAGTTAGATTGTCAAGAATTCTAAACAGTAGCTTCAATTTTTTAGTATGAAGTGGAGAACAATGCAAGTAGTTAGGAAATAGTGCCATCTACTCCTTATGATTCACCAGTGTTGGTATTGAATCATTCTCCTTTTCCACAAAGTAAGGAGGATGTACCTGAAGAGGAATCTGACCAGTTGAAGGAAGAGGCAGACTAGGTGTGTAATGGAGATCAAATCACATAGTTATTTGATGAGATTACGGTGAATGATAATGGTCCCAAAAATGAAGAAGAGGCTTTAGTTGAAGAAGTACAGACCTTCCAGAGACTTGTCAAGAAGTATGACTTGAGGGAATTGTGACATAGACATCCACAGGCTGGAGGCCCCTTCACTACTTTCATTCCACTGAACAATTTCAACACGCCTCCAGATCCTAATGCTAGCACTCATCCATCATTGCCTTAGGTGTCCAGGTAATTTTTATCTCAAAATCCAGAGCATGTTGATGTGCCAAAAGGGATAAATGTTGATGCAAACAAGGAAAAAGTGATGGAATATCCAAAAGGAGACCCATGTTGATCTGAATGAGGAACAATTGGCCTTGTATGTTGCTGAAGAACTCAAAAAATTATAGGTAAGTCTATCTTCATTTGAGTTATTAACAGTTCCAACCATTAGGAATGCGGTTCTAGGAGCTTATAATGCAAATTCCATGTCACAAGATAAATCAGTTAGCGGAAGTATCAATAGAGCATCTAGTTGTCAATCAGTAGGAAGGAAAAATCAGACTCATAATAAGGTCCACGTGCCTCCCGAAGATAAAGGAAAAGAGAAGGACAAAACCTAGGTTGCTCAAGTAGATACTCCCTTAACTCTCTTCTAGGGGAAGATAGACACACCTCCATTCCTGATTTTTGTTTGCATATTTGGTAAGAACTTGCATAATTTTTTGCTGGATTTTGGTGCTTCAACCAATGTTATTCCTTTTGGTGTCTGTAGAGCTCTAGGTATTACTCTTGCTGACTCGTAAAAGAAAGTCACACAATTGGATAGGACTGAAGTCAACATTGTAGAGGAGTTAAATATGATTCATATGTAGATTGCTTCTGATCCTAGAATTCAGCAGGTTATCAATATACAGGTGGCTGATATACCTGATGCCTATGGCCTAATCTTGGGAAGGGACTTTACCAAGGCTTTGAATGGATATGTCTCGAATGATCACTCCCATATGTGGCTTCCCTGGAAGGGAGTGCCAAACCAGCTTAGAATTGAAAGAGAACCCAGAATGAAGTACATGATCATACAATATCAAAAGACCTCTACTAAAATTTTTATATCAGAAGTAAGTATGGGTAACTATATGCTCACAGCCCCTCTTGAGGAATTAGATGTAGAGGCAGTTCTTATGTTCCACACAACACTTGTTGACCCTACAGCATAATCCAGTGGTACCGAAGCCCTGGTCGAACTAGTTGAAAATGATAATGATCCAGAAGATAGTCAGCTGGGCTTGGTAGATAATTTTCAAGAGTTCATCCAGAAGTGCATCGAAGATCAGGTTTAGTTGGGAAGAGAAATGAACTTTGGAGAACTACTCTTGCCCAATTGGTGTAGGGTGCATAATTCCTCTCATTTAGAAATGGACTATTGCTTATGCCAGACTGTAGTGGAACAAATACAAAAATGTATCAGCCCCACTCTAGCAGTCAAAATTGGTATCCAAAATGTCCAAGAAGATCCCAAAGGAAAAAGAGTGATGCCCTTTGAAAGACCATCTAGCAACAACAGTGCAAGTGAAAAAGCAAGGAAGTCTGTAGTTGCTAGTTGCTGGAATTTAAGATTCGATGGGTCCAAATCCAAGCAAGGATTTGGGGTAGATTTTGAGCTAATCAGTCCAAGAGGTAAGACATTTTTTGCTGCTCATAGACTTCAATTTCACTGTATGAATAATGTAGCAGAATATGAGGCTTTGGTTCATGGACTGTTAATGGCGTTAAAGAAAAATGTTAAGATCTTGCAAGTTTTTGGAGATTCTGAGTTAGTAGTCAAGCAAGTTAGGAGACAATACTCTTGTCATGACAGAAGAATGGCCAACTATAGACATAGTGTATGGGATCTTATTGAAGGATTCGATGCCTTCAATATTCAGTTGATTCCATGAAGTAAGAACCAGACAACTGACTCCCTCACCTAGGTAGTGAGTACATTGCAACCTCTGTCTCTTTTTGGATTAAATAAGTTTATTGTGGAACTGACCCCAGTACCCTCAGTACCTAATAATGTCACCAACTTCTAGGTTTTTGAAGATGACAAGCATATTTTAGATTTCATTACTAGTACAGATGTCTTTGCTTCGCAAATCATTAACGAAACTAAACTCCAAGAAGCAGAGATGGAATTGGAAGGGGTAATTAATCTGAAGACCAACACAATTCCCAGAGGGATGGTGCAATTAGAAAGGATCTTTGATTTGGACAAGGTTAGAGATCAAGAACAGGATACCAGGAAAGAGTCCATTAGTGGACATTGTGACAAATATAATATGGGTACTCAGGATGATGTCAAAAATGTCTTTATTGGTAAAGTGTGCACTAAAGAAGAAAGAAAAGGAATCATCTATGCATTACATAGATATACAGATGTGATAGCCTAGAGTTATGAAGACTTGAATACTTATGATACATCAATCATAACCCATACTATCCCTCTCAATCCAGGAGTAAAACCTTTCAGACAGAGGCAAAGGCCTATCAATGCTTTACTGGAACCCATAATACAAAAGGAAGTGCAAAAACTATTGTCTGCAAGAATAATATTTCCAGTCAGACATTCTACTTGGGTTGGAAACTTGGTTCTAGTGTGAAAGAAAAATGGTGAAATCAGGTTATATGTATATTTCAGGAACCTAAACAGAGCATCATAAAAAGATAATTATCTAGTACCCTCACTGGATGAAGTAATCCAGATTGTCAATGGATCTCAGATGATGTCTTTCTTGGATGGTTATTTAGGATACAACCAGGTCATGGTGCAGTATGAGGATAGGCACAAGACTGCTTTCACCACCAAGTGGGGCACTTTTTTCTATAGGAGGATGCCCTTTGGCTTGATTAATGTTGGAGCCACATTCCAAAGAGCCATGGACATTTCCTTTAAAGACATAATTGGTAAGTACATAATCATTTATATGGATGATCTAATAGTCTTTTCCAAGAAGAGAGGTGATCATATCTCAAATTTGTGCAAATTTTTTCAAAAATGTAGAGAGTTTGGGATATCTCTCAATCCAAGGAAATGCATCTTTGGAGTTACAGAGGGTTTTTTGGCACATGTTCTCTCTGAGAAAGGAATTGCCATTGATCTAGAATGAATAGAATCCACACTTAAGATCCCACCACCTACTAGCAAGAAAGAAATGAAATCATTCTTTGGTAAGATCAACTTTGTGAGGAAGTTCATCACTGGGTTCGCAGAAATAGTCAAGCCACTAAATGCAATGTTGAAGCAGGAGGCCAAAGTTGAATGGAATGCAGAAGCAAATGAAGCATTTGCAGAGATAAAAAGGGCTATTGCTGAAGCTCCAATTTTGGTGAGTCCAGACTATGCTAATCCATTCTATATATATTCATTTGCTTTTGACCACTCTTGTGTTGCTATGTTAACTCAAAAATTGGATCAAGGAAATGAGCATCCCATAACATTCATGAGTGCACCATTGAAGGATGCAAAGCTAAGATACCCAAGTGTGGAAAAGTAGGCCTATGTCTTAGTCAGAGCTATAAAGAAATTTAGGCATTATATCCTCATAAACAAAATATTTGCAATAGTTCTTGATCCTACAGTCAAGTTGTTGTTGATGCAGAATGAGCTGGGAGAACGCAGAGCCAAGTGGGTAACTATGTTACAAGAGTATGATATTGAAATTCAATCCATGAAGTTGGTAAGAGGGAAAGGGCTTACAAAGACAATGGTAGAGATAGGCCTTGATCTTACAGCTCAGAGTCATAATTTAGAAGATGTTTCTCCTGGCGAATGGTATGATGACATCATTCATTATCTCTTGACTTAGAGATGCCCTGATAATCTTAATGCAGTACAAAGAAGGGAATTGCGCTTAAAGAGTGACAGTTTCATGCTGAAGGGAGTTGTTCTATATAAGAAAAATCATGAGGGTGTTTACTTAAGGTGCCTAGGAAAGGCAGAGTCTGAAAGAGTAATGTTGGAATTTCACGACAGATATGGTACAAGCCATGGGTTAACACCTTCTACAGGAAACCAGATTCTGAGAGTTGGTTACTATTGGCCTACACTGTTCAAGGATACACACAACCACATCAGAAATTTTCATGTGTGTTAGACTGTAGTGACCAGAGAGAAGTATGTAGCACTCCCACTCCAACCAGTCTTTGAGGTAAAACCTTTCGCACAGTGGGGGATGGACTTCATAGGTCTAATTCAATCCACCTTCCTCTATAGGACATAGGTATTTCCTTACTGTCACTGATTATTTTACAAGATGGACTGAGGCCCTCACTTGCAAGCAATGTACTTCATAGGTGGTAATTAATTTCATCGAATTAGGTATCATTAACCGTTATGGATGTCCTATGTCTTTAGTTTGTGATAATGGTCCTACATTTTCATCGTTGAATTTTTCTAATTGGGATTTTGATCATGGGATTATCATTAAGTTTGCATCCAAATATCACCCTTAGGGTAATGGTTTGGCTAAGTCATCCAACAAAAATCTTCTGACTGTTATCCACAGACTGTTAGAAAGAAATTCAAAAGATTGGCATACCCAACTTAGATTTGCTCTTTGGGAAAATCGTACAATGCATAAGACTTCCATAGGAATATCACCTTACCACCTAGTTTATGGATTAGAGCCTGTGTTTCCTATTCAGTTAAAGATCCCCACCTTGTAGTTCATTAATCAATATTATGATGAGGGAGATAAACGTGAGGCTAGACTTGCTGAATTATTACACCTCGAGGAAAAAAGAGACGAAGCCCTGGAAAACTTTGCTAAACATCAAGGGGTAGTCAAGAGATGGTTTGATAAAAGAGCCAAGGTAAAAGCTTTTAGGATTTCTGACTTGGTTCTTTACTAGGATAAAGCCCATGACTGTAAGGGGGAGCATGGAAAATTTGATAAACTTTGGCTTGGCCCTTACTAGATTTCAGAAATTCTGGGAGATAATGCTTTCCCTTTGAAAACTCTCACTGGAGAGGATATCCCACTGCCTGTCAATGGGCAGTATTTGAAGCATTATTTCTAGTCTTGAGCTATTTTCAGCTCTTTTCCTATATATAGTTAGATTAGGTTTCCCTTTCTGCTTTTCTTTTGGTTTGTTTTGTTTTTTGCTTTGCTCTTGCCTTGAGGGTTTTCCTATTTTCACCTGGATGTGTTTCACCTATACGGAAAATATATAATTATATGGGATTGTTTTAAGTATTTTATTGGTGGACTTTATTCTTGTATCTTGAAAGGATGGGTGAAGTCTTTGCTATTGCCAAACAGTCTAAATGTTTGATTTATAGACGTTGGGTCACTAGTTTTGATATGAATTTGGAGTATTCTGAAATCTTATATCTTTCATATATCTTAAAGATCTTGATGTTGCCGTAGGATCCTTGTGAAGTCTTGATAGGTGAAAAATCCTATTTCAGCTTCAATGCCACTATGGTTCTCAGCCCTGAGTGTGAACTTCATTGTTCATAGGTTGAAATAAAAGTGACATAGCAAAGAATATCAAAAGAAAGAAAAGTGAAATATTGAAAATCAAAAGAATGAATTCAACTTATCAAGAGTATCTAAATATCTCTTTCGGGGCTATAGACGCTTGGTTGACAATAGAGCTATGTTTAGGAGTCACAACGATAACCTCGTCAGGGCCATAGATGCCTGACTGGCAGCAAGGCTCTATCCAGGTTACTTTTGAAGTTAGAATCTTTACGTAGCCTATTTTGACTAAGCTTGGTTCTTGCAGTAGCTTAAGGAGGGAAATGAACTCATATGCACACACTTGGATTTTTAGTTTATGGAAGGTTCGGTCTACCCTTTGGTTCTAATTCTTTAGTCTTTGAATTTTGACTTATTTTTTTGATAGTGAGATTGAAACCAGAAATGTTGGGTTCTTGATTCCTGTTCATCATCAAATGCTCTGGAGCATTTCCCAACAGATTCGCCATTTGTTGTGCAGTTTTTGCACACATGCCCGCTAAAAGTAGGGACCCTCTTTCACTTTGGCTTTTGGTGTCTTGGCCCTTTCATTTTGAGGTTTTATCTTATTTTGACATGTACTTAAATGTTTATTTTGATTTCCTAAGTGATTTCCCTAAGTTCTTCATTGAAGATATTTAATTTTGAACTAAGTTTAGGTTTTCACTAAAGTTCCAGACTTTCCACCCCGACCAGATTTTCTGGGATCCTGCTCGAACTCTGGTTAAGCACTGTGGTTCAAATATTTTTAGTCTCCACAGAATTTCGCGTGGTCCATATTTTTCTAGATTTCGTCCTGTGTTTGGGTTCCCAAATTTTCCTGGCTGTCTTGTCGACTGCATTAAGTGTCATCTATACGAGCTTCGAGGGATGTATTTAACCGATCTCCAATGAATTTTTCACCATTATGCTTATTTTTTACCATCGTTTGAGCTAAGGGGTGCATTCTTAGATTTTTCTCTTTGAGTATTTGATTGGATTTGAAGTGTTGAGTTTGAATTGTTCAATTCAAGTGGTAATTTCTTGAGAATTACTGTTGATTGTCTTCGCTAGGAGCCACTAAATTGGTATTTTCTGCCTCATTCGATTTCTACTACGTCAAATGGTATGTATTCGATTGACCTACTTTTAATTGATGATTATTGATAATGATTTGATGTTATAGAGTTTATTGGGGTTCAAATTTCTGCATGTTTGAAAGTTTGATGCCAGGGTTGCATGATATGGTTTAATTTCTGGCTTCCCAAGTAGTTTCTGTGATTGTTCATTTTCTTGCATTATGAGAAAACTTGCTTGAGAGCCATGATTTCCCCCTAGTAAAGAATTAGTAGTTGAAATTCCCGAATCCTGAGCTTGCCTGTGCATTAATGGCGGATTTGTAGAATTTGACTTAGGGCATCACCATTTATCTTTAGTATGCTTTCGAATTGGCCTAGAATTCTAAGAAAACCTATGGAAGGCCCATATCAAACTTGTCTCAGGTCTAGATTCTCAAAATGCATGCTTGATCCATTGGTATGAGTGAATTCATCATTTATTGTCACACTTCGGGTTTCGTCCTCAATCCGGGATTTTTTGTCTCTAGCAGATTTTCCCAATTTCCTTTGATTTCTCAGAATCTGAATACTTTCAAAAAATTTCCTTATTCATGGATTTTCTTCGGGTCTAGATTTTCCCGAAATCCTTGGCTCCCTATTTTTTCCAAAATTGGCAAAGTGTCTCTGCCTTCCTAGAAATTCGTCTCTAGCGGATTTTCCCAGAATTTGATGAAATATGAAGGAATATGAAATAACATGATGTGTTAATGGATGACTATGCATTTTATGATTTATTTATGCTATTTTTAGATCTCACATGTTGTTTATTGATTAATAATGATCAGATTAAGTTGCTAATTGGTGTTTTCTTGTGTATTCCATCAGAATCCGTCTGGCCTGGAATTTTCCAAAATTCCTCCCTGGCTTGGATTCCATGGATGGTCCTGAAACCCAAAGTTTAACATGATCATTCTATGTGAGGTTTAATATGATTTAATGGTGATTTTAATTGGTTAACCTTTGTTGGTGTGATCTTTATTATGTTTCCTTTGTCAAGTGTAGGCTAAATCTAGCAAGGTAACAACTAGAAAGGCTAAGAGTGACATGGAGCAATCCTCAGTGTCTGAGGCAGAAAGAATTAAGATGGACAACAAGAGCAAGATTCCAAAGAGTAAGATCACTTCTTTCTAGTTAGAGGTAACTGATACCAATGTTGGACTATGGGACTATGAGGAGTTCAAAGACAAAATGGCAGCACAGGATCTTCCTCCGGTGGGTAAGAGGATGTTAGAATTAGGATTGGCACATATAGCTGGTTTCCCCTCCATGGTGCACTATTATGAGTTGGTCTTTGAGTATGCTAGGAACTATGATAGTGATACACAGAGAATAATTGGTCCTCAAGGGAAGATTGTGGTGAATCTCAACCCTATTTCCATTGCTCAGACTTTTGATATGCTAGATAGATCTCATGTGGTGGCATTCAACATGAAGGTAGCTTAGGAGTATTATGAAGAACAAACTTTTAAATCTCAACAATTTATCAATTCTTAGCTGGAAAAGCCTAAGTCTCATTATTCCAAATTGCCTAAGCAGTTATTGAGGGAAAAGTTCAAAAAGGAGTATTATGATGCCATCACTCTTCTTAGTAGGGTGGTTGGATTGAAGAATGATGACATGTTTGAGAATTGGATGTGCCATGTGATTGTGAGGATGGAACATGAGAAGACTGACTACCATTGGGAATGTGTTATTAGCAGAGTGATTCATGAGCAATTGTCCAATGTGTTGTAGACCAAGGCCTTCACAATGACCTTGCACTTCATCTATTCTCTTCCAAGGTGTCATCCATACAAGGGATTGAGTACCAGGGACAATTTTGGATAGAATATTATCTATGAGGCCTACCCTCAGTTGCACTTGGGAGGTTCGAGTTATAGGAGGGTGAATGGTCCATTCAACATGCATATCACTAGATTGCTTCAGGGAGTAGAGCACACAAGGAATTTTGACCAAGCCAAAGAGTTAATCAAGAAATATGGTGCTTGGTTTATTCAATTCCAAACAATCTCATACATCTAGGTTGATGGCTATTGAAGGGATCCATACAGGCTTCCAAGGTATCCCACTGATCATATCATACTTTTGGAAGTCACTCGGCAGATATGTGACTTTGATGCTATTGTCAAAAGGGACAAGCATAAGACTGGTTTTGGTGGAGACTTCCCCTTTAGGATTGTCACTAGAGAGGCATGTCCTTCCATTATTTCTGCCCAAGCTTTAGAGGAGGAGATGAGTACCCTTTGCTTATCTTTCCATTCCAAGAGGTCAAGATTTGATATCACAGGTGAAGCCCAAAAGAAGGCCTATAGAGAGTATATCCATAAGGTTGATTTGGAGGACTATTGGGCCAATTGTAGCAATGAATATGAGGTCAGGAAGAAGAAGTTTTCCTAGTTTCCAGTTGAGTCAGCTCATCTATATAATGTGAAGGAAGTCCCTGATCAACTTGAAGATGATGGAAACTTGATTCAAGATCATGCTTATGAGGCAATAAAGGATAGGCCAATTGGTGATGTGGATTGGTTAGAGGGAGAAAAGAAAGAACTAAAGCATTTAATGGATTTAGTCACCAATTTCACTAGAATTTGGCTTAAGCATAAACTATGGGAGTTGGAAAATTAAGGTGTACAAGGCACCTATGATCTGATGGGAGATTTGGACCCTCACTCCACTTATGAGGAATCAACTAAGCAAGATCCTAAGGGAAAAGGTAAGTTGGATTCTCCTTTCAACATTAAGATTAAAGGTGTTCAGGATGATGAAGTCCAAGAAACAGAAAAGTAGAGAAATCCAATTGCTAAGAAAAGGTCAAGGACTAGGAAGTCTGAACATAAAGAAATGGAAAATCAGGATCCTGAGGTTGATGTTCATGTACCTAAAAGAAGGAGAATTGTGAGATTATCACAAAAGGCATGCTCCAAGGTGGGAGAGGAAGGAGTTTCTCCACCTGTGGTAAATATAGAAGGTTTAGAGGAGAAGGCACGGGTGTACACAAGGAGGTCAAGGACTCCTTCTCCTAAAGATAGTGTGCCTAAAGTGGATCCTCCTCCAATTACTTCTCAAGAGGAGCATCATGATGATATTCCTTCTTTCCATGAGGCTCAAAGTGTACCAAGTGAATTGAAAGAGACTGAAGATCATCCAAACACCGAAGGAGAGGAATTTCATGAGGGTGACCTTTATAGTGCAGAAGCAGAAGTTGAAAAGGTAATGTAGTCTCCCTTGGTTGCGTATGTAGAGTCACCTATTGGAACTAAAGAGGTAAATCACCTACAAGAGAAGAAGAAGCAAAAAAGATTCCATCACCTGAAAAAAAGGAGGAACAGGCTGAAGAAAAGGAGAGCAAGACATATGAGACTCCTAAGAAGCAAGGTTTGAGTGAAGAAGCACCTAAAGGTCAACAGGGGGAGGAGAAATAAAGCAAAGTGCAGTTGGAATCCACTATTCCAGAGTGGTTGGAAAAGGAGATAAAGAGAAAAAAAGTTGTGGAAGATACTCCACCAAACTAGGATGAGCTCTTGGCCAAGATTGGAAAGGACGAGGGTAAGAAGAAGGCTAATGTCATCTCAAGGATTGAAAGAGATGAGGTGAGTAATAGAGTTGTCCACATTACAACCCTTACTTCGGATAAGAATAGGGATGAGGTATTTGTAAAAGACTATAATGTGTAGACTTTCAATTTGGGGCCCACTTTTGTTGAGGGGGATATTGAAGATTATCAAGGTTCTAGCATAGTTATCCTAGGGAGATTGAGGAAGGAAATTCAAACCAAGCAGAAGCTGAAAAAGGAAAATGAAAAACTCAGGAAATGCTTGTAGGATCTGATGAAGCCCTTGCTATCTAGTAACCCCTCCGCCTCTACTGCAAATCTCTTACCTCGAGAAACTATCACCGAGCTGGAAAAGATGAAGGCTTCCAATTTTGCTACTGCAAATTGGCTGCAAGGAGTGTGAACAAAAGGAAATGATGCTATCAGGGACATTCTATCATCTGGAAAGGATGCTATGAGGGAAACTAATTGGTTGAGGGAGGTGTTGGCTCAGGACAAAGAAGATACAGATCTCCTGCTGCAGAAAACTAAAACTATCACGAAGTACACCAAGGATAAGCTAGTAAATGATAAAATTCTTCCTTCTTCCAGAGCTGTTGAACCTTGGGAATGGTTTGAAGCATTGAAAATTAGGAAGAAGGTTCTGAAGAAGATTTACAAACAAAGGAGGTAGATTGATGATACCCTAATTGGTGTGTATAATGGATCCATTGCTTTCTTTGAGATTATGATAGGGAGAAGGAAGATTGCACCTAAGTATTTGAGTAGAACAGTTGAGAAAGTGGTGGCATGATGTTTATGCTCCAGTCAATGATGATTCTTTTACTGAGCACCAGTTGGATGATGCGGCCACCTACATTGGTGCCATTGACAAATACCTAACTTATAAGGTGGAGTGGGATAAGTCAGTGAAAAATTCTAGGGAAGAAATTACATCAATTGAGAGTCGACTTAAGGTTTTTCCTTTACCACTTGTGGCTGACTTGAATAGGGTGCTTTTGAAAGTTCATAAAATGTTGGATCGGAATAAGGACAAGGGAAGGTAGTTAATGATGGGCTACATCGATATTTGTGCTTCCCTATTATTTTTCCATGCATTGGTCCGAGCTGCATTGGAAATCCCAGGTTGACCTGGATGAAGTTCATGCATTTAATGCATATTTTATCTCATTTTGAATTTCTCTTGGCAGACTTGTTGTGCCTAATTATTATTGTAAAATCCTATCTAGGCCGACATGTTTTTGGGGTTCTCTAAATATGGCATTTTACCTCATTTGTAAGGGTTAAGAAGTTTTAGACATAGACAAATAGAGAGATAGTTAGAGTGAATTAAGTAGAGAAAGATTTAGCAAGTAGTTGTTCTAAGAAAATATTGTAATAGAAAGCTAGAATTGTTTCTATAGTGGATAATTTGATGCAAGTAATGACATTGCGATTTGGTGCCATACTTGTGTTCTTATTTTGCATGGTTCTTGTTATTCTATCTTTAGAATTGTTTTGAGGAAAATCAATATTTAGATTAGGTTTGATTCAATGATGTTTATGGTTTGATATTTGAAGTGTTGCAGCAATCCCTGGTCCGTACTTTTCACAACCAATTGATTGTTAGTTGCTTTGTAAAGTTAACCTGGACTTTATATTCATTTTGCTTAGTTCAATTGTGAGGGTTTATTCATTTCAATTGCAATAGGGTTTTTTGAATGAATGTTCATGATTTGAAAATATTAACACCTTAGAAGATTGCACCGTTTCTATAAGATTGTAGATCCATTTGGGTCAAGTAGAAATCAGCTTCAAGGGATTGGTCCATTTCGAGTGTTTGTCATTTGCATTGTTAATATTAGGTTTAGTATTAATTTAGAAATATCTTTCAAACCTTATATCTTTTGTTATTTCTTTATCATTCAAGTTAAAATTTAGGATTGAAGTATCATTATATTGCCAGATTTGATAATTAGAGATTCAGTATTTTGCTTGTAGTAAGGTTCCATTGTGATTACCAACATTTTCACATTTATCACTGAGTTGCTTATGCATTGTTAAGACTTGAAATTAGAGACCTTGGGGTTATCTCTTGAGGCTTGCTAATAGAGATTTACCTTTCAAGAGAGATAGGATTTCATATTCTGTCTGAGTTGTTGCTATGTAGAAAACATCATCAACAATGGGGAGTTGAATGGTGCCTTGAGACACCTGTTCTTGATGATCATAGGCCCTAATTGTGATACCTTTTCCCTTTTCAATAACATCTTCTGAAAATCCCAGATTCTTTATTAGCTGTAGAGTACAAATATTCAAACCTGTACCCTCATCCACCAAGACTCTTTTGACCTTGTTCTTATGGACTAGAACTTCAAGATGGAGTGCACAGTTATGAGATGGTTGGGTTAGGAGATCATGCTCAAAAAATGTGACGAGATGTGATGTAGTGATATGTTTGACCATAGCTTGGAACTGGTCTACATCAAGGTCTATGGGAATGGAGGATGTGGCCAATGCCTTCTCTAGGATGTCCCTATATACAGGTGATATTTTGAGCAACTCCATGATGGAGATTTGGGTGGGGTCCTTTTTAGTTGCTCTAAGACATTGCAACCATTAGGGATTGATTTTGGATTGGCGGTTGGTGCCTTGGGTGGTGGTGAAGGGATTGGGATGGGAATTCTACTACTACGTGTGGTGGCTTCACACTCAACTCTAGGTCCTTTGATATTGACAACTATTACCATTCATCCAATGATGTGACAAGATGGTCATAGATATGATTCATATTATTGTAACTCTTTCCTTTACCATTTTTGTTTCCTTTATTGTGATCTAGCATTAGATTCATGTATATTTTGAGATCTTGATTCCTGAATGGTTGTTCAATGGTTATTACCCTATTATCGATGAGATCTTGGATCAGATTTTGAGTCGCATACAGCTAGCATTGTGTGTCTCTTTATTTTGTGTAAGTTGTAGAGGTGCTTCTTATTATACCATGGTGGTTTAACTTGAGGCTCTTGATAATTTTCATAAATAGGAAGGATGATAAGGTTTTCTTGTACCAACTATTACATGACTGACTCAATAGGATCCCCCAGTGGTGTATATTTTTGTTTTGGTGGGTATTTATTCTTTGGGGGTGGTCCCCCTTGAGCATTTACATTGTTGACTGCCTAATTGTTGGGTTGTTGTTTTTATGTGTTGGTTTGTGGGGTTTTTTGTGTTTTTTTTTGTGGTTGTGTGTATGTTTTTTGTTGCACATTCGGCCTTGGCGCACTGATAACAACTTTGGCATCAACAACACCATCATTGGTGATGTTCTTGTTCTTAGCCCACGTGGAAGGTTTATCATTATAACTTCTTGATGGTTGATTTTCTTGGTACACAGATGTGCTCCCTTGTGCTATGAGGACCCTTTTGATGTTGAGCACTTTGGGGATGAGTTGGTTGTAAGTTGTGATGCATTGCATTTTTAGATGGAAGGACAAGATCCCTTCAAGGTTGGAGATAATGGTCTCAATTTGTTGTTCCTCTGTAATGGACCATTTACTCTTGCTGGCTCTGGATCTCCATAATTGTAAGAAATCCATGAATGTCTCCCCTTTATATTGTTTAAGGCCAAATAGTTCTTTCAGGATTACCTCCATGTCTAGGTTGAAAGAGTAGTTTTTGATGAATAAGTCCATGATTTCCTGGAACTTTTTGGTTTCGGGAGGTAAGCAAGAGAACCATTCCATTGTAGGATGAACCAAGCTTAGAGGGAAAATTCACACTAGATAAGAATCATCATATGCCACTTCCATATAGTGTACATGGAATTACGTAATGTGATCTTCAGGATTTTCCTTTCCTCATTATTTATCAAATTTTAGTATTTTAAATCCTGGTGGAAATGGGACCATAGCAATGCTTCTATCAAATAGATAGGGGCACAAATTTCCTTGCGTGCATGATTTTTTTACCTTTCCAAATTAGATGTCTTGTATCTATTGTAAAAAAAAATTGACCTATGTGGAGAGGTCATTTTGTGGATCAGGTGGTGGGATGTATGTGTTTTGAGATGGTGTGGATGTTTGGGTGACAGATGGGATGGCTCGTGTGTTAAGATTTTGTTGCGTGTTTCTGAAAGGCTATGGGAAGCTTTGTGGTGCAATCAACACTTTTTGGCATACATGTTGGTGTTGTTGTGCCAACAATTCTTGTTGTTGGGATTGCTACTATTGTTGTTACTATTGGGCCAATAATGCCTGCTATTGGGCCTGTTGTTGTGTGGCTTGCTACTGTTTCACTATCAATATGCTTGTTGTTGGGCATGTTGTTGTAAGGCTTATTGATAGGATTAATGTTCCAACAAGGATTGCACTTGTGCTTGAGATTGGGTTTGTGCTTACACTTACTTTGTGATTGTTGTGTAGCTTGTTGCTATTGTAGCAAAGCTTGTGCTTGCGCTTGGGCTTGTTGGGCTTGAAATTGCTAGAATGATTTTCAGTAAGCTTGTTGTGCTACTTGTAGCATGATGCTATAGTGATTTGCTACATTTGGATTCATAGGTGGAGGTGGGGGATTTTGTGAGATGGTGTGAGGTGAGGTGGCAAGATTTTGTTGAGGTGGTTGTTGAGGTGTTTGTTGAGTGATGAAAAGGGGTTGTGTGGTGGATGGTATGGTTGATATGCTTAGTCCTTGGGAGACTAGATTTTGGGATGTTTGGGATGTTTTAGATGATGTGATGATTGGTTGAGAGCTTTGGATTGGCGCCATTTGGTGTTGTGATATTAGTGGCAAGCTTAGAGGATTTGGTATGATAGATGTGCTGATTTGATTTGTGGTTGGGGGATTGATTTGATTTGATTGGTTTTGGATTGATGTGTTTAATGAAGGGGTTGGCCCTATACCTTGAATGGGTGTGGATGATGATGTCAAGATAGGGAATGGTGGGAATATTTGAGGTGTGTTCCCTTGTGCGAGTGAGGATGAAGCATTGAAAGTTCCTACTTGTCCAAATAAATCCACTTGTCCTTGAGATACATTGGGGAGAGAGCTTTGTGTATCAAGAGGGTATGTCGATCTTGTGGAAAATGTGGAGGGATTGTTTGTATCATGAAAATTGAGTGGCACATATGGATGTTTAGGGTCTTGTGGGATGGTGCCAAGCATACCCAAGATCATGTTTTCTTCCAAATTTTGGTTGTTGAAAAGTGGATACCTTTGAAGGGATTGCAGTAATGAACTTCCCTTGGTGATCATTGGTTGACTTGGGCGTGGGATAATGATGGTTGTATGATTGGTTGGATGAAGTTTTGAAATGAAGGTGTGAATGATGTTTGTGGAATGTTCCCAAGAGGTTGTTCAACAATAGTGCTCACATAAAAATTGTAAGGGAGTTTAGCCCCTTCTTTTGCCAATGCCAACATGTATTGTGTGGGATTTAGCCTCATGACTGTGTTGACAATCTTGTGTGTTTTGAGATTTTGGACCAGTTCAATTATTTCATCTTGGGACATTCCTTGGAAGTTGTTGGTGATATCCTCCACTTGGAAACCTCCATCTTGAAGATATTTTGGTAGTTGAGGGGGATTAAGTGGATGGTTGATAGACTCCCTAGGGTTGAATTCTGATGTTGTTTGACTTAAATCACTTGAGGTTGATGTTTCTTTGTTTTTCTCCATGATCTTCTTGTGTTATGAGCTTGTTTGGACCATAAAATTAGGATCAACTTTTAAGAATATGGAAGGTAAACTTCTAAATCCTTTGGTTGATCTAAAATTTAGGTACAAAAAGAAAATCTAGGGTGTTTAAGGATCAAATGATGACAATGTGAAATGATGAGGAGTGAATGATATGGATACTTGAAATTTTGAAAACTTTGGATGAATACTAGACCTTAGGATTTCTGGATTTTTTATTGATTTGATTTGGATAATGGACTTGTAGATCCCAAGATTTTAGATGTGATCTTGGGGTAGACTTGTCCAAAGGGGTGCTAATTTAACTAAATGTGTGAGAAAGGATTCATTCTCACATAGCTAGCCAAACAAGGTGATTTTGATTTTGATTTAAGGATTACCAAATGTCTAGAATAGATGATTTTTCCAAAGTTCCAAAGGTTGTTTGTGAGATGGGTTTTGACAAATGTTGTGATAAATGGAAGTGTTGATTTTGATCCTAGATGAACCTAGAAAGAATTTGTTTACAAGAACTGGGTGTTGAACAACATGCTAGACCTCTAAAGTCTTACAAAAATCATTTGGTACATATGATCCAAGAAGTGGTTCACACTGAGCATA
Source organism: Sequoia sempervirens (assembly GCA_007258455.2). Classification (NCBI taxonomy): domain Eukaryota; kingdom Viridiplantae; phylum Streptophyta; class Pinopsida; order Cupressales; family Cupressaceae; genus Sequoia; species Sequoia sempervirens. The sequence continues at coordinate 416,289,074 of VDFB02047230.1, read as the reverse complement.
CATGTCTGGATTGTTGAGAAAAATAAGTCTATAAAACCTTGTTACCTTGTTTCTTATCTTGGTGTATTATTTTAGGTTGCAATTCCTAATGTATCTTTTGATGAATTTTTAAGTATGACACCTAAACTTGAAGTTTTTGCATAAAGACTTTTGCTTTGGAATCTTGAATTTTTGGGAAATCATGAGAACAAACACATATGTGGGGTTCAATTGTCTTTTATCTTGATTAAATGGATTCTTTTTACCACATCAACACATCTTGTTTAAATTCCAAACAAAATTTCTATGTCATAGCTATTTTTTATTCCACAAGGTCCATTATATGAAAATCAAAACGTCAAGGCCATAGTTTCCATATGTTGACTTTGGTGAGAGTAAATTGAGATGCGAGCCCAAATATTTAGAAGCCTCTAAGGATAAAATAATTGGACAAGATGTAATAATTGGACTCTTCAAAGGTATTCACTCTTTCCTAAGGGTTTGAAATTTTGATGATTTGTTTAATATTTGTTTCAAAGTTTGAGATCCAAGCAATGTGTTTTGACTAACTCACAAATTGCACAATCCTAGATTAGAAATGGCCATACTTTGTTGAGTCCTCACTCGGATTTCTCCAAACACTAAGACAAAGTGAACAGTTAGAGATTTAGCGACACTGGCTCCCCTCCATGACACACACTTCTTGGGACCACAAAATCTCAAAATCCTTAAGATCCAAAGATCCCAAGGATTTTTTTGTTTTTACTTTGAATAGTACACATGTGGGCAGCTTCAGAATAACCATTCTTGCACCAACAAGTATTAAGGTTTTTGGTCACTAAAAAAATGGGTTGTAATAAGGACTTTCATTCAAGGTGGCCATACACATGAAAAGATTAGCTTGAGATTATGGAGAATCAAGAGGCCTCCCAGTCCTTTCCCTAAGGAAGGATTTTGATGTATCACATGGATACTATGGGTGGCACTTGTTGGTATGACACATTCACACTTGTTAATGACTTTCATCACAACACATTTTTATATAGTGATTGAAAGAGATTGGCTTTAGCCTGGTATCACTTGGGTCGTTACCTCCTTTCAAAGTGGGGGAGACAGGCCCTCTAAGGATAAACAAAAGTAAGGGAGTACATTTGTAGTTCAACTGCCTAGTTCACATAAAGTGAAAGGAGGGAACACACACAATTTCTTTTCCTCACACTAGCATGGGGTTCAATTTTAGATCCAAATTGAAATATGTGGGTGATTTAGACAACCAATGCCAAAGGAATGCTTTTGATTCTCAAGATCGCCGAGTGGAACGAGAGAAGTGCATACACATTCAAGTGAAAAGAATTGTAAAAAACACAAAACAAAGAAGACACAAGTTATTTTTAATCCCCAAAATAGAAGTGATCTTGTTTTAAGCACCAAAAGCTAAGTGTGAGTTTGTCATGTTCATTTTTAGCCCAAAAGCAATGTCTAGTAAGTTCCTAATGTTCAATTTTAATCCAACTTTGACAAAGCTTGAGTTGATGGTTAATTTTAAGCCCAAAGTAAATGATAGTTGGTCCTAAAATAGAAAATGAAAAGAAGAATTGGAAAGCCTAAGCTATTACAATGAGCATTAAAAAATGCTTTTATTTTTCCAAGTCAATCTTCCTCTTCTTCTTGCAAAGGTGACACTGGGAAACAAAGGCGATGCTCTGCAATTGACAAAGGCAACACTAAAAGTAGATGTGGTGCTCTAGTGAAATGCAAAGTTAGTGCTCTACAATAGATAGAGAGCACAAATGCAATGCTTTGTGAGCAAAGGAAAAGCAAAAGCAAATGTTGTGGTCTATTAAAAAACATAATTTAAGCAGAAAATTTGAGTAGACAAAAGTGGTGCTATAGAAAAGGTGATGCAAAAGAAGTGTTTAAAGGTGATGCAATGTGGTAGAAGAAATGTTGGAAGCAAAGGCAACAGTCTACATTCAAGAAAACATGATGTTGTATGCAAAGGCGGTGCTGTATCAAGAAAAAGTGGTGTCACCCTCCTGTAGCTGCAAAAAAGTTGGTATTTTCAAGAAAAAGTATTAAAATAAAATGGGTTATCCCTCCTTCTAGTGCTAAAATGTGAACACCAAATCTGCAATAAGCTAACACAAGACCAAAAAAAACTAGTTAATCATGTTAGAAAAAAAAATTAAGCATTCCCTATGAGATTATTTTAAGTAAATCAAGATGAAAACATGAAAATGAGAGCATAGCAAACCAAAGATAACATGCAATCAACTAAAATTAGCTAAACCTTCTTCCCATAGGGGGATTGGTGCTCCTTTTATGTGGAAAGAAGCCCTTTCCCAATCCCTTTGATAAGCTCCAATGGTGTTGTTGATTCCAAGCGCATGAGTTTACTCCAAATGATGATAAAACTAAGGTGTGATGAAAATGGATGAAAATATCTATAATAAGAATGCTTCAACTTGTGGATCCATATTGTGAAGAGAAAATCTCTATTTATAAGACTCAAGGTTTGAAGAATGGGAGAAACTGGTGAATGTGGGATAAAAGAGGAACCAATAGGAATGTTACACTTGTCACAATTTCATTGGATTAGGATGGAGCACATTTTGGGAAATGTGTAGAGGAAAGGAGGTGTAAGAGGAATAAATGAAAATGGTTGAGGATTTGAAAGGATGTAAGAAGAAGTAAATGAATGTGGTTGAGATGTAAGAGAATGTTGTTGAGAGTGTAAGAGGATTGAATCCCTTGTAAGAGAGAAGATGGCATGTAAGAAGAAATAAATTCCTTTGTAAGAGGTATTTATGAATGTGTAAGAGGCTTTTTGAAACCTTTGGAGCGAAATTGAATGGAGAGGTAGTTGAGAGGAATATTCCTTGAAATATGCCATTGTGAGGATAAATAGAGGAATTAGATAATCAAAAGAAATTATTTTCCTGTGCAACCTGGTTAGTTGACCATGGGTTGGTTTAACTCTAGAGGAGTTAAAAGCTAAAGGATTTTTTAATGATGATTAGAAAGTGATTTAGAGTCAATTAATTCATAATTAATTAACCTGGATGGGTTAGGGGATTGTGACATTTGATTTGATTTATTTAATCAAATGAGAGGATTTTAAGAGGATTTAATTAAATGATATGATTTAATTAAATAAGATGAATATTAGCCAGAAGAAAGATGAATTAATCTAATAAAATTAATTATTTGATTAATAGCCAAATTTGATGAATTTAACTAAATAATGTTGATTATTTAATTAATTGGTTAGTTTGAAGTGATTTAGGAGAAAATGATGTTAGTTTATTAGAATCAGATGCATAATATCAATCAGGTTTATTTAAGTCTCTACAAATTATGAATGATGAAAATGTGAATAAAAAATAACAACAATTCCAAACTCACAGTCTCACAATTACGCAATGAAGTTCAATATCTTGGTTCATAATATAAAATTTAGATACTCATCATAGATAAGATCTTGATTTGCTTCATTGTGGTTTCTCTTCAAAGTAACAAACTATGAAATAAAAATAATGATATTATGCAATGATAAAGATAAAATGCTCAAATATAAATGATACCTATTCTTGAAAATGATAATGATAAATACTTGATAATACTTGATAGTGATAATGCTTGATAATGCTTGAATACTTGAATTCTTGATATATTTTTTGAAGAGAGTGCTAAGGTCATAAGAGTGCTAGGGGGATTTTTTGATCATAAAAGAATTATGGGATATGAATGAAATGAAAGCTTCTTAGTTACAAGCTTTACTTGACATTTGATCAATGGTGGAGATTGATTTGCAAGATCAGTCGATAGGAAAATTCAAGATAAGGTAAGACTTAAAATTTGAATTTGATGGAGAGAAAGATTAAAAGAATTAATTAAATAAATTTATTTAATTCAAAATGATAGTTGGAGAAGTAAATAAATATTAATTTATTTATTTTGGAAGAAAATATTAATCTAAATATATTATTTTTAATTTATTTAAAAGAGGAATGCTAGCTATTTAAATAATTTTTGAAATTTATTAATTATAGAGGAAAATATTTTCTTTAAATAAATTATTTTTAATTTATTTAAAAGATAAGTATTAGCTAATTAAATATATTTTTTAAAATTATTTAATTATTATGGATGAAAAGAGGAAAATTTTAGCTTAATTAAATATTAAAAATTATTTGATTAATATAGGTAGTGTCGTGTGGTCTCACAACATGCCTCATTATGCTTAAAGTAGCATGGGAACCCATACCTAACCTAACATGGCTTACTTCATCATAAGGTAAGAATCTCTTAAATTTGGGATTCTTTAATGAATTAAAGTCAAGATGAAGTATAAAATCATGGTGATTATACCTCAGGAATTGTTTAAAATGGTAAAAGGGAAAATTTATGCTTTTCGAGGAAATAGTGTCTTAGGGAACTATATGTTGTATCTTTAGGTTCTATATCTAGTAATGCATTAGGTCTTGGACCTATCTTTTGTCCACAAAGTCCTCAAAGAAATATGTAAGTATTGGTAAAATTACTGTTGTCAATTCAGATTGCACCCGAACGCTAAAATAGTTAAATTCAACAATCTGTTGAAACATGGAATGATTCTTAGGCCTGTGGGTTGCCTAAAACTAAGAATCAATCTCCAGAGATGATGAAAACCTCCTAAAAACTAACTAACTTGGCTGGGAAAGAGATAGAAAGTTTTCTTGAATTGAAATTCTAAAGCTACGAGAGGTGATTGCACCTAAATGATAATGACTTGCAATTATGACTCATAATATATTTCTCAAAAACTCTAATCTGCACAACCTGATTCAATAATTTAATCACTTGAATGATTTAAACAAAGGCTTTGATCTAATGCAATATTGAGGGAAAATGAGGTTTTCACTACAAAATGTATTAACCTATTAATAAGCACAGTGCATAACCAGTGATCTTAAACTAAATTGCATACATATATGTGAAAAAGACAGAAAAAAATCAGAGGTTTCAGAACTAAAACATAGTAATTCTTCGATCAAATTCTTCACAAAAATGATGCTCAAAATCTAGAAGGCAAACTCTAAAGTACTGAAACTCAAAGGAATCTTCTGCAATTACACACTTTGAACCTGTAAAAAACACTGCTATATTAATCTTAAAGCTAAGTTACAAGATGATCTTCTTTGCTAAAGGAAAAGGTAGAAAACAAGAACTGAAATGAAAAACAGTTAAGTTTTTCAATATATACAAAAAACCTTTCCAAAAGGCATGCAAAAAGAACTGAAAGTCCAACTCCAAGAAAGGGTGATAATTCCAAAGCCAAATCCGAGCAGAAGAAAATATCTTTGAAAAGGAGGCCCAAAACCATGCAAAAATAAGTCCAATCAAGCTCAAACTCACTGCCAAGTCATAACTGATACATGCACTATTCCAACTGAACTGCAATTCCCTGAAAAAGTGGCTTAAAGCATGCAAAACTGTGTCATTTTTACCAATCCGCCCATGCAACTCTAAAGTCCACCTCAAAATATTCAATCTTCAGTTTAAGCAAATAGTTATAACTTAGCTTTATATAAGATTTATTTATTTGCATTTTAAAATATTAAATTAATTAAATGATTTATAAAATATCATTTAATTAATTAGCTACAAGATTTAATGCAAATAAACAAATGAAAATAATTCCTTTAGCAAAAATTGAATTTCCTCTTAAAGCTTCATACACTTCACTCAGCATATATTAAAGATATGCATTGTTTTATAAACATTATTGGAGATCACCATATTTTTGGTAATGATTAAATGTTTTACCAAAATATTCAACACAAAAATTCCATCATTGATAAGGTTGACCACTTGTTAGGTGAGTTGACTTCAAAAACGTGACCATGGAGACAATTAAAAATAAAATGATTTATTGAAAATCATTTGCAAAAATATCAAAAATAATTTAGGGCGAATGAATAAGGTAAAACATGAACCCTAAAATCATTATGTCTCTTGACTTTTGAGAAGCTTCTAGAGGAAGTCGGCTGCCACTGCTCAAACCCTAGCCACAAACTTGCTTTTCTGGTATTTCTACCATTGATGAACTTTGAATCTGGTCATTTTTGGGCCGAACTTGCAATATATAACATTTTTTCTCAAAAATGTGGAGAGAATGGGGTGCGATTTACTATTCTAAATGATGTTCTTTCATTTTTCTAAGCTTTTCCTACAAATCTGGGCACGAATCTTCATTTTCTTGGCTATTTTTAGAGAATGACGTTTTTAGAAAAACGTTGGAAGGAACATGAGGCACATTTTTCTTGATCTGAGTGATGCATTTTTGTTTTTCTGTGTATTGCTGTGAATTTTTGACGAATTTTCTTCTTTTCCTGGCTGCCATGATCATTCTTTAGCTTCAAACTTTTTGGAGACTCTTCTAAATTCGAAAAAAATGAAGATCTTAACAGGTATTGATGCTTTTATGTGAATTTCTTAAAGTCTAGTTATTTCTTGAAGCCGCCATTGAATATCTGGAAGTATTTTCTAGAAACAAAGAATAAGCTTGCTTAAAAAAAACTCGAATCTGTGTCTTTCTTCATTTTTCTGCAATAACTTCACTTTGCAAGCTTGAACTTGACATCTTTTGAAGTATTTTCTTTTAAAAAAAAGAATAAACTTGCTCTTTTCTTTTGGATCTGCAAAATATAACATTTTGAACTCATAATGATGAAAAACTTCAATTTTCTATGTATTATAGCCACGTTTTTTCAAATCTGGGCATTTTTCTCACAACAGAAATATGATTTCTATTTTAAGTCTGCAAAAACTTCACTTTCACACTGCGCCATGAACATCTTCTTGAGATCTTTGCAAAAATATTTCATTTTTCTGTAGATGTAAATTTGGGTATTTTATAAATTTCATAGAGATCTGATTTTTGTCCATAAACAACAAGCTTTTATCTGATTTTTTAACCCCTTCAGTTGTTCTACTAAGTGTGATTCTTTTTCATTGTATTTAAATTTCATGGGCTGCATTTTCTGATTTAATGGCATGATGGATTCAAAAATATGAAGCTTTTATCCATGAAAACAAAAATTTGTTTTGTGCCTTTGTGACTTTCATGAATATGCATACCTTGTGAGCTCAAGACTAATGTCATTCTATCACTACTGTTCTTGATGAAAGAAACTCCAAATGTCTATTACTACTGTCCTCCATAACACTGGAAACACTTTTCACTGTTTCATTATTTCCAGACTGAAGTGATTAATGTTGTAACTTCTTTGATGCCCACCTCATTATGTACCAAACAGAAAAAATAAATGCATTCATCCAGACAGTCATACATAAGAATTAATGCTGATATCCTTTCATTTGCACTTGTCTCATAACTGTCATGTTCATTTATACTAATCTACAAACTATCCTTTTGTTTATTTTCTGGAAAAAGCTCCTTGATGACTGTCAATGTCATGTTTTTTTTAGATATATGCATCTGTTACTTACCATTGAAGGATTTTGACAACTCAAAACATTTAATTTTACCAGTTATATTAGCATTCTACTCATAACTATTTTTAACATTTTGACTGCACTATGAGATCACTGCCCATTATTAAAATTACAGAACTCTATTTTTCTTTTTCACACTTTGCACGATCTTCACAAATTCTTGCTCAAAATAAGAAATTTGTATTTGAACTCTTGTCATTGAAGACCTATGTGCATATGCTGAGAATGATTAAATATTCACACTCTCGTTGTTCCCAGTTTAGCTGGGTACTTCTGTAGCATTTTCGTTGCTTGCTATTAGCTACAAATGATTACCATTATCAGAGAATTGTGTCACTTTTTGTCACTGGTCTTCTTTAAAAGTACTATGATGTTGTTCCACTGTAGCATTTTCCTGTGTTTTGCTCAAATCTGCACCTTTCAAAGTAATGAATTTGCCTTCACTTAATTATATTCTGAGTTGAACATGAAAGCTTTTGTTTTCTACCTGTTGTCACTTGAACTCAAATGCATGATTACTACATACTTTTGAAGATATGAATACTTCAAATGCATGAATACTCTATCTCTCTTCAAATGTAAAGAGGCTCTTCATTTCATTAAAATGAACGTAAAAATATGAAGCAAAGCTGAATAAAACATTATCAAAATTCAAGAGTTCTTCACACTATTCTTTTGAATTTCTCTGAAATAAGGCTGCTTATATGATTATCCTTTAACTTCAGCAACTCTCTTAGTGACTGTTTTAACAATGTTAACGAACTCTTGTATGTAACTTGAGAGTGTATCCTTTTGATATGCCGGGCTCAACCCTTGTGGGAGCCCATTTTACTCCACATATCTGATGAAATGAACTCGAACATGATAAACTTGTTCCTGCACATTGAAACAAACATGTCAGCAAAATATAAGAAGCTGAAAGCTTCCATTGATTTACATTCCCTCTTCTCTGATTTTTTGCAATTATCTGATGAATGCTCGATTTAATGCAAATTACATTCCTGTCTGTAGCATAGGCATAAGGCAGAAAGTAATTCACCATTGCTTAGAGTATAACTCTAATACCATTTCCTTAATGATTTTGTAGGTACACAGAGCAATGAAGTGAGGCTGTAGTTGCTTGGATGCACAACGGCTAGAAGCACCAACGAAAGTGATTCATCATTACAGGCAATGATGAATTGCTTCTCTTTTTTATGCTTATGTTATTTTCATCAGTGTAGTCTGTCCATTTAAATTTTTTTATTCATCTCTTGATTGTCAGAAAAAAACTCAGTTACTCTCGCGGCTTGTGCAAGATTCAGCATTTTACAAAATGAATAAAAGTATCACTATGCAAATTTTCTCAATTTTCTGTTTTAAACGTTTGCACAATAAACTATGCCTCATATGTAAGATGATCTCAATGATGATCAGTGAACACTCAATCAGCAAAATATGAAAATTTTTTGTACCTATAAATGATGAACTTCATTCAGCTCTACCTGTTTGAGCTTGGAGTGAAAAATAGGTCACATTTACATCATTGAATTATTTCTCAATATTGAGGTGGACTTGAATATTCATTAAAATTGAAGTAATATCCTAGGATCAAATATTTTAAGGCTTACTAAACCAGATGCAAGATATTTGATTCTTATTTTAGTTACTGGTACAATAAAGGGGGATTTTCGCACTGAATAATTATTAAATCAAGATATAAATGATAAATAACAATGATTAATGTATTTGATAACTTCAAAAGAAGGATTTGAGGTTAACATTATCAGATAATTATCTCATTACGGAATCAGATATCAAATTTTTTATAAATCTTGCACTTGCAAAAATTCTTGAAATCCATTAATGATTAATTTTTTTGAAAACTCTATAGATGTGTTTATGTAAATTTAAAGGTTTTTTCATAACGGGGTGGCAAGGAAAAGTGGATTTTGTTGTGCCTTCCACTCACGCCCCACTTTTTTTTTCAACAAAGTGGGGACCCCCTTTTTTTTTCCTTCTTTTCATGCCTATCAGAGCATTTAAACTTGTTGTAGTGCATTTAATAAGGTATTAGTGGTAGGTGTCTAATCAATTTAAGAGGAAAATAGAAGGGTTTTTGTTAATCATTCATACATTTGATTAGTAGGAAATAAGCTATGCAACTCATTTGAAACTCTAAGCAATTTTTGCAAACTCCCTCTATCATTGGTTCTCAAATTTTCTCATTGGTTCATGTTGTTGTTGTGGTGTTATTCCATTTTTCATGCTTGTGCTTTCCCATGTTCTCCCACGCCACCTCTTTTACCCACAAAATCACCAGGTAGACCATATAATTAAAACCCCATTTTGATTTTTGATTGTTTGGGTTGATTGGCGTGGGCTCACCATTTTTTATTTGATTCAGCTTTGTTGTTTTCTATTTGTTTTCTTTGATTTTCTTTTGTTTCATTTTGTCTTTTTTATTTTATTTTTTTCTTTTTTTTTGCCTTGTTGAATCAAATTTTTCCTTGGCGTGTTGATTAAGGATATTTATGACATCTTCATATTGGGCTCTAGGTCTTCCCTCTTTTATGCTTTTAGAGGTAGAAAATTACCCATCCTTGACAAATGATTGTACCTTAGAAACTTTATGAATTAGGATTTTTCTATTATTAGGTTTCAGTCATGAGGAATGTTCATTAAAAAAGAAAAATAAAATAGATTAAGTAGTATTCTTGAACCCCAAAATTTGATGGATAATCCCTTAGCAATTTTGAATTTTTAAAAAATTGTTTCAAAGTTTAGACTTCATAGATATCCCTTACCTCTTACTTCACCTATAAAATAAAATTTAGTTGAAAAGCCCGATCCCCAACTCTCAATAAGTAAATGAAGGAATCTTGAGTGAAGCATTTAAGTGTTTCAAATATCGATCATTGGATGTTTTGTCTAAATATTGGCTTCATATTGAGGAAAGGATTAAGCATAATCACTGACTCCCAATTCTCGAAGAAAAGAATTAAAGAAAAAAACTTGTGTTTTTCGGGTATTAGATGTTGGGATTGCACTCTTACCAATTACTAAAAAAAAGAGGTAAAAATGTTAAGACCAATCCTCGATCCTCGATCCCCGATCCCCGACATTCATTAAAAATTATTGAAGTATTGTTAGATATCAATAATCAGTTGTACCCCTTAAAATTTAAAGATATTTAAGAGCAAGAGGTAAGCATCATGATCAAACCCTAATCCTTGATGATAACACATTTTTTGAAAGGAAATAATTAGGTTTGGTCAAAGGGTATTTTCCTTAACAATTTCAGTTAACAAATGGTAAGGAGTAAGTGGTAAGCATGACTCTCGTCACCCAAAAAGACATAGGAAAGAACATATTAGCTTCAAAATTGGTGTTCGTACTTCCTTCATTTAGATTGATTGATTATTTTAGCAAGTGATAAGACTTATTCTCAAGGCCTGATCCTTGATAAGTCAAAATTTTACTTAAGTATGGGTTTAATGGATTCTTGTATTACCATGCAATTGAATTAACTTGTCTTTAGAGCTTGTTAAGGGAGGATTTTTCTCCTCTTTATCCCTTTTTCTTAAAAGGTCCTAATGTATTGTATTTTCATATGGAGGAGGTATACCAAAAGAAGGAGCATAAATGAAGTATGAGTACAAGGGTTATCACCTTCCTTCAAAGATGTTCTCACCATATGTAAAAATTGGAGACATTGATCTTGGACACATAGAACCAAATGAATCCCACAAAAGAATTAATGATGATGAAACAAGGTCCCATAATGCCACTTCCTCTACTAAATTAGGCTTGGTGGAAGCAACTTCCTTCCTAGTCATATTGCAGTCACATGAGCTTGTCTTGACCTATGCTTAGTACTATGACCAAAAGCATAGGATAATACTAGGAGCATCAGGAGAGGTTGTCCTTGATATTAGTTCAGACATGATTGAAAGGGTATTTAGAATCCCTACTTCTCCTAACTATGATTCCATGAATATGAAGAAGGCATTGACTTATTTTCAAAAGAATGAAACAAGTAGCCTCAATCTCATTAATAATCAAATGTTTCTTAACCAATGGAAGATAGACCTTATGATGGAAAAGGTGCAACATAGGAGTGAATTTAGAGAATATATTCAAGACTAGATCACATTCCTAAGAAAGATTTATGGATATCCTTTAAATGTCAGGGACTTCTATCCATGGATGGTTTAATTTATGCTATTTATTTTTTATAATAAGAAGAGTGATAGGGATGCCATTAGAAGTGACAACCTCCATGAGCAACTCAAGAATTTCTTGCAAAGTGACAAATTTTATGACAAACCAATTGGTGATGTGGATTGGTTGGAAGAGGAAAAGACAAAGTTAAAACAACTGATGGATCCAGGTCTCAAATTTACTAGGATGTGGCTAAAGCATAAGTTGTGGGAGCTGGAAAATAATGGTGTACAGTGCACCTATGCACTAATGGGAGACCTAGATCCCCACTCCACCTTCGAGGAGTCTACCGAGCAGGATCCTAAGGGCAAGGGTAAGTTGGATTCTCCTTGCAAAATCAAAATTAAAGGTGTTCAAGGAACAGAGGCCCGGGAAGCAGAAAAATAGAGAAAACCAAAAGCCAAGCAGAGGACAAGGACCAAGAAGACTGAACAGAAAGGGACTGAACATCAGGGTCCTGAGGTTGATGTGTCGGTGCCCAAAAGGAGAAGAATCATAAAATTGTCAGAGAAGGAAAGCTCCAAGGTTGGGGAGGAAGTTGCCCCACCGGTGATAAATGTTGAAAGTTCAGAGGAGAAGGCCAAGTTATATGCAAGGAGGTCTAGGACTCCTTCTCCCAGGGACAGTGTGCCTAGGGCAGATCTCCCTCTAGTGGTTTCTTAGGAGGAACAACATGATGATATTCCTTCTGCTCATGGAGCTCAAGGCAAGCCTAGTGAGTCAGAAGATGTTGAGGATCATCTGGATACTGAAGGTGAGGAATTCCATGAAGGTGATCTCCATAGTGTAGAGGCAAAAATTGAAAAGATAATACAATCCCCTATGGTTGCATATGTGGATTCCCCTATCAGAACTGAAGAAGTCCCTCCAGGAGAAGAAGAAACTATGAAGGTTCCATCACCTAAACAAGAGGAGGAACATGTTGAAGAGGAGGAAAGTAAGACAGGTGAGACTCCTGAGAAACAAAATTTGGGAGAGAAGATAACAGGAGATCAACAAGAAGAAATGGGGAAGAGCCAAGTGCAATTGGAGCCCACTGTTCCGGGTTGGCTGGACAAAGAAATAAAGAGGAAACGGGTTGTTGTGGAGGATAGCCCACCGAATTGGGATGCACTACTAGCCAAAATTGGAAAGGATAAAGGTAAGAAGAAGGCTAGGGTGATCTTGAGGATTGAAAGGGATGATGCTCATGATAGAAATATTCACATTGCCACCCCTACTCTAGATAAAAGTAGAGATGATGTGGTTGGAAAGGATTACAATATTCAGACTTTCAATCTAGGACCTACATCAGTCGAGCAGGACATTGAGGATTATGATGGATCTAGTGCAATTATTGTGGGTAGATTGAGGAAAGAAATGAAGACCAAGCAGGAGCTAAAGAGAGAAAATGAAAATCTCAAGAAATTCTTGGAGGACTTAATGAAGCCCCTGCAATCCATTAACCCTTCTTTCTCTGCTACGAATCCTTTACCTCAAGAGACCATCACCAAGCTAGAAAAGATGAAAGCTTCCACCCTTGCCACTATGAATTGGTTGAAAGGGGTGCAAATAAAGGGTGATGAAGCTATTAAGGAAATTCTATCAACTGGGAAGGATGCTATCATGACAACTAATTGGTTGAAGGCTGTGCTGGCACAAGATAAAGAAGATATAGATCTCCTTCTATAGAAGACCATAACTATCATGGATTACACCCGAGACAGATTGGTGAGTGACAGAATCCTTCCTTCTTCTAGAGTTTCTGAACCATGGGAGTGGTATGAAATGTTGCAGATTAGGAAGAAGGTGTTAAAGAGGATTTATAAGCAAAGAAGGAAAATCGATGATACCCTAGGTGATGTATATAATGGCTCCATTGCCTTCTTTGAAATTATGACGGGAAGAAGGAAGATCGTGCCCAAATATTTGAATCTGGAACAGTTGAGGAAGTGGTGGCAGGATGTTTACACGCCAAATAATGATGGTTCTATTTATGAGCACCAATTGGATGATGTAGCCACCTACCTTGTAGTTATTGACAAATACCTAATGTATAAGGTGGAGTGGGATAAGTCAATCAAATGGTCAAGAGAAGAGATTACATCCATTGAGAATTGACTTAGGGTTTTTCCTCTACCACCAGTAGCTAACTTGGATGGGATGTTCTTGAAGGTTCATGAAGAACCAGATCGGAGTTAGGATAATAGGGAAGAGAGCTAATGATAGGCTATGGTGTGATTTGTGCTTCCCTATTATCTTCCCGCGCATTGGTCTGAACTGCATTGTGGATCCCAGGATGACTTGGATGGAACATGCATTTAATGCTTATTTGACCAATCATAGTTTTCTCTTGGCCAGGTTGTTGTGTCTTTAATGCTGCAAAACCCTTGCCTGGCCGACGAGTTTCTGGGGGGATTCTATATATTGGGAATTTTGCCTCATTTGTAAATGGTTAGAAAAGTTAGAGAAAATAATTAAGAGGTCAGAAGATAGAAGTAGAATAGAGAGAAATAATTAGAAGTAGAGTAAGTTAGCAAGTAGTTGTTCTCAAGAAAATGTTGCAATAGAAAGCTGGAATTGTTGCTATAGTGGAAATTTTGAATACAAGAAATGACATTGTGATTTGGTGCCTTACTTGTTTTCTTTTGTTTTGCATGGTTCTTGTTATTCTATCTTTAAAATTGTTTTGAGAAAGTTAATATTTAGATTAGATTTGATTTAATAATGTTTGTGATTCGATACTTGAATGTTGCAGCAATCCTTCAATCCATACTTTTCACAACCAATTGATTGTTAGTTACTTTGCAAAGTTAGCCTGGACTTCATATTCAGTGTGCCTAGTTTGATTGTGAGGATTTATTCATTTTAACTACAATAGGGTTGTTGAATGAATGTTCATGATTTGAAAATATTAACACCTCAGAAGATTGCACTGCTTTCAGTAAGATCACAGATTTATCTCGGTCAAGTAGAGATCAATTTTGAGGGATTTGTCCATTTCAAGTGTTGGTTACTCTCATTATTAATCTTAGGTTTAGTATTAAGTTTAGAAATCTCTTCAAAACCCTTATCTTTTTTTCATTTCTTTGATTATTGGATTAAATCTAGGAATAAAGTATCATCAGATTGTTAGATCTGATAAAATTGATTCATTATTTTGCTTGTAGTAAGGTCCCATTGTGATTACCAGCATTTTCACATTTTATCACTGGGTTGTTTATGCATTATCAAGACCTAACATTAGAGACCTTGGGGTTATCTCTTGAGGTTTGCTGATAGAGATTTACCTTTCAAGAGAGATAGGATAATATATTCTGTCTAAGTTGTTGCTGTGCAGAAAACACCATCAACAACCTTCTTTTGGGCTTCACCTATGATATCAAATCTGGACCTCTTGGAATGGAAAGATAAGCCAAGAGTACTCATCTCCTCCTCTGAAGATTGGGCAGAAATAATGGAAGGACATGCCTCTCCAGTGCCAATCCTCAAGGGGAAGTCTCCACCAAAACCAATCTTATGTTTGTCCCTTTTGACAATAGCATCAAAGTCACATATCTACTGAGTGACTTCCAAAAGTATGATATGATCAGTGGGATACCTTGGAAGCCTGTATGGAGCCCTTTGACAGCCATCAACCTAGATGTATGAGAATGTTTGGAATTGAATAAACCAAGCACCATATTTCTTGATTAACTCCTTGGCTTGGTTAGAAATCCTTGTGTGCTTTGCTCCCTGAAGCAATCTAGTGATATGCATGGTGAATGCATCATCCACCCTCCTGTAACTCAAACCTCCCAAGTGCAACTGAGGGTAGACCTCATAGATAATATCCTATCCAAAAGTGCCCCTGGTACTCAATACCTTGTATGGATGAAACCTTGCAAGAGCATAGACTAAGTATGAGGTCATTGTGAAGGCCTTGGTCTGCAGTACAATGGACAACTGCTCATGAATCACTCTGCTAATAAAACCTTCCCAATGGTAGTCAGTCTTCTCATGTTCCATCCTCACAATCACATGGAACATCCAATTCTCAAACATGCTAGCATTCTTCAATCCAACCACCCTGCTAAGAAGAGTGATGGCATCATAATACTCCTTTTTGAACTTTTCCCTCAATAACTGCTTAGGAAATTTGGAATAATGAGACTTAGGCTTTTCTAGCTAGGAATTGATAAGCTACTGAGATTTAAGAGTTTGTTCTTCATATTACTCCTAAGCTGCCTTCATGTTGAATGCCACCACATGAGATCTATCCATCATATCAAAATTCTAAGCAATGGAAATAGGGTTGAGATTCACCACAATCCTCCCTTGAGGACTAATTATTCTCTGTGTATCATTGTCATAGTGCATGGCACACTCAATGACTAGCTCATAACATTGCACCATGGAGGGGAAACCAGCTACATGTGCCAATCCTAATTCTAACATCCTCTTACCCACCAGAGGAAGATCCTGTGCTGCCATTCTGTCTTTGAACTCTTCATAGTCCCATAGTCCAACATTGGTATCAGTTACCTTTGACGAGAAAAAAGTGATCTTACTCTCTAGAATCTTTCTCTTGATTTCCATCTTAATTCTTTCTACCTCAGACACTGAGGATTGCTCCATGTCACTCTTAGCCTTTCCAGCTATTACCTTGCTAGATTTAGCCTGCACTTGACAAAGGAAACATAATAAAGATCACACCAACAAAGGTTAACCAATCAAAATCATCATTAAATCATATTAAACCTCACATAGAATGATCATGTTAAACTTCAGGTTTCAGGACCATCTGCGGAATCCAATCCAGGGAGGAATTTCAAAAAATTCTAGGCCAAACGGATTCGAGTGGAATAAAAAAGAAAACACTAATTAGTAACTTAATCTGATCATTATTAATCAATAAACAACATGTGAGATCTAAAAATAGCATAAATAAATCATAAAATGCATAGTCATCCATTAACACATCATGTGATTTCATATTCCTTCATATTTAATCAAATTTTGGGAAAATCCACTAGAGACGGATTTCCATGAAGGTAGAGACACTTTGCAAATTTCAAAAAAAATATGGAGCCAAGGATTTTGGGAAAATCCAGACCCGAAGGAAATCTGCGAATAAGGTAAAATTTTGAAAGTATTCAGATTTCGGGAAATCGAAGGAAATCAGGAAAATTTGCCAGAGATGAAAAAATCCCGGACTAAGGATGAAACCCAAACTGCGACAATAAATGACGAATTCGCTCAGACCATTGGATAGAGCATACATTTCAAGAATCTAGACTTGAGACAAGTTTGATATGGGCCTTCCATAGGTTTTCTTAGAATTCTAGGCCAATTCAAAAGCATACTAAAGATAAATGGTGATGCCCTAAGTCAAATTCTACAAATCCACCATTAACACACAGGCAAGCTCAAGATTCAGGCATTTCAACTACTAATTCTTTACTAGTGGGAAATCATGGCTCTCAAGCAAGTTTTCTCATAATACAAGAAAACGAACAATCACAGAAACTACTTGGGAAGCTAGAAATTAAACCATATCACGCAACCCTAGCATCAAACTTTCAAACATGTAGAAATTTGAACCCCAATAAACTCTATAACATCAAAGCGTTATCCACAATCATCAATTAAAAGTAGGTCAATCAAATACATACCATTTGACGCAGCAAAAATCGAATGAGGTAGAAAATACCAATTTAATGGCTCCTAGCGAAGACAATCAACAACAATTCTCAAGAAATCACCACTTGAATCGAACAATTCAAACTCAACGCTTCAAATACAATCAAATACTCAAAGAGAAAACTCTAATAATGTACTCCTCAGCTCAAACGATGGAAAAAAATAAGCATAATGGTGCAAAATTCATCAGAGATCAGTTAAATACATCCCTCGAAGCTCGTATAGATGACACTTAATGTAGTCAACAAGACAGGCAGGAAAATCTAGGAACCCGACGACTGGACGAAATCCAAAAAAAATTGAACCACACATAATTCTGTGAAGAATGAAAATCTCTGAACCACAGTGCTCAGCTGGAGTCTAAGCAAGATCCGGGAAAATTTGATCGGGGTGGAAAGTCCCAAACTTCAGTGAAAACCTGAACTTAGCTCAAAATTAAAGATCTTCAATGAATAACTTAGGGAAATCACTTAGGTAATCAAAATAAGCATTTATGTACATGTCAAAATAAGATAAAACCTCAAAATGAAAGGGCCAAGACACCAAAAACCAAAGCGAAAGAGGGTCCTTGCTTTCAGCGGGGCGTGTGTATGAAAACTGCACAACACCCATCCAAGTGGGGCTAGCAATCATGGAGACCACTTGTCGGTTCCTTGACCTTGAACTCCCTTATAATATTCTCCTACAGCACCCATGGATCCATGGGATGCAAGCTATCGCATCCACCTTCCATCAATGTGTCAAATTCCCCTACCAAAATCAAGAAGTCACGATCCATGGAGACCCTGAAACTTTTTATTATTGCAAAAATTTGGAGGCCAAGTATTACAAGATCCCCCAAGTCCCAAAAAATGATGAGGGACCCACATCCCCTTATGTTGACCCATTCACCTTAGCCTCCACCTATGAGACAAAGACACCTACCATTCAGAATATCCCATATGTTAAGGATGTAATCCAAGATAATGAGTGTGGGGACTATAAAATTAAGAAAATTCCCTTTGTGATAGGAAAGTTACCTCAATCTCCTAGGTCTCATGGGAAACCACAACCAATCGACACAACATCTCACACCTTCAAAGTTGAACCTACAACCTTCAGAAATGGGGAGACCTAAGCAAGGAAGTGGTAGAAGAAAAGGATGTTGTTGTCAATCAGGATTGCACCCTAGCTAAGAGATGAATTAAATATCCAATTAAAACATGGAAACATTCTCAAGTTGTAGGTAACTTATAATGAGAATGAATCTCCAGAGATGGTTGGTTCCCCTGGTAGATCACCTAATCTAAAGACTTCTCTAAGAAAAGGGATAGAAGGATAAATTGAAATGTGAATCCTAACATCTAATGGGTGATACACCAAAATTTTAAACTTACTAACTCCACTCACAATCAATCCTAAAAACACTAACTTTCACAATCTCAGATGAAACAATGCAACACAAGTAATTTGCATGAAGGTTTAAAACTAAAAACAACATGCAACCTGTATACGCATAAAAATGGTCATGTCTATAATCCTGGCAATTAATTAAATATTTATTACTTAATTAATTTTTCTAAAAGTCCTCTACATATGATTAAATTTATTTAATTTAATTATATTGTTCATTCATCTTATTCTTCTTCCATAATTAAATAAATTTATTTTATTTAATTATTTTCACATGTCCACTTAATTAATTAAATAAATACATTCTATTTATTTAAATTAATTATCCTGTTTGAATTAAAATTAAATCTTTTGATTTAATTAAATTTAAATATTTCTCTTTCTTCTATTTTAATTCTTCTTCTAATTAATTAAATGTTTCATTTAATTAATTTCATAAAAGTGATTTAATTAAATAGATCTTATTTAATTAAAAATATCTTATGATTTCTTTCTAAATCCAAAATTAGGTATTTTAACCTAATTGTGCAATCTTCTCATATCATAATTAAATATTTTATTTAATTATGAGATATTCTGCTTTTTTTCAATAAAACTGATTAAAGCTCTTTTCTCACCACAAGCTTTCTTCTGCTTTTAAAAGCTTAATTAAATATTTTATTTAATTAAGAAAAGTTGAATGTCCTCCACAAATAAATAATTGATTTTTTTTAATTAATTATTTATTAGCTTTTAATCTTTCTTTTATTCTTATCTTCCATTCTTTTTCCTCTTTCATAATAAAATAGAAAAATCTGTTTCTAGGGTTCTTCTATCTTATCCTTCAGTTTCATCTTTCTTCAACCATTTGATCTGCCAGGAATTATCACAACCGTCAATCGAGACAGCCAATCAAAATCATTCAGAAAGCCCTATAAATACCTGTGTGAATCCAAACATTGGTAATAGGGCAATTAAGTAGAGTTTAGGCATTTAATTCATTTAGTATTCATTTATCATAGCATCTTGTTTATTTCAAGTTTCTTAGCTAAAATCAACATCATAGCTTAATCATGCATTCATATCATAGCAAAATCTCGTTCTTTAGGAAGACAGTTTGTTGAGCCTAGCCACTAATCTGAGAACACAAGGCTGGAATCTACAAAAACACTAAAGATAGAGGATGATAGGACGACAACGGGAACAGGATACTGAGTTTGCACATCTCTATTCCTTTTATATTTCTGTTTTTGTTATAATGTTCTATTGGTGTGTTTGAACTGGTTTTAATTCATTTATGCACTTAATTTTCATACACACATTAAATGGCGCCCACCGTGGGGCCTATGCCCCGATTTTAGACTTCTTTCTTGCAGGCTTTTCTTGCAGGTTTGCTTACAGGTTTTCTGGCATTCGGCAGCGCGTTTTGGAAGATTCGGGAAATTTTTATTTGCAGGTACTTCGGCGCATCTGGGCTCTGTTTCGGCGCATCTGGTCATTTCTACGGTGCATCTGGGAAACAGAGTGGCGCATCCGTCACTTTCTGCAGCGCATTTAGACATTTAGTTAGCGCATTTAGGACTTTCTTTAGTGCATTTAAAATTGTATCAGAAAATTAAACAAAAATCTCTGCATTTAGAATAGCGCATATAGTTTCTATTTTCGCGCATCTGGGTAACAGAAGGGCACATTTGTTTTCTATTTTAGCGCATTTATGTAACAGAGTTGCGCTTCTGGTCTCTGTTTCTGCGCATTCGGGAGACAGAGCTTCACATCTGGAACTGTAACCGAGATTCTGAGTCTGACGCCTTCCGCAGACAGAATTTCTTTTATTTTATGTTGGGCTTAAAATGAATCAACCTAGGGTAGTCACCACACCTTTTATCATGCAGTTAAAACGAACCCCATGTCTGTTGTGAAGCAACATCTTCATTAGATTAAATCACATTTGATTTTGGCGCACATAAAATGAATCTGTCTACTCTTATTGTCTATGCTTGAAGGTGGTAGGTGATTATGCTCTCACCCTGTACAAACTAGGTGATCAGAAAACCAGACCCACTTTTCCCTGTGTAACCCTGATTTGATAATCGAAATATCCTCTCCCCTTGCGCACTTGTGCGATCCTGGGTGCAAGAGAAACGGTTATTGACTCTAGAAATTGGGCCTGCCTTAAGGGAAAAAGTACTCACCTTAAGGGACGACTCAAACCGGCAACAGAGCTAAGGCCAAGCTACCCCACCGGTATATAAATGTAAATCTTAAGGGAAAACCTAAGGTTGCTTGTGCGGATGTGTCATACGGACGGAGTTGTACTCCCATAAACCCTGTTGAGCTTAACCTCTTCAGGCTGGAGTGCCACCTTAATGGTGATTAATCTCTTGCCCCATGTATGGCCACTCAAACGGGGGTCCCGAACTAAATTCCATTGTTTAAAAAGCCAAAAACCTTCTATTTGCTAGTCCAACATCGGTCGGTGTGAAGCCTTCCACACTTTCGCAGTTAATAGTAGAGGTGATCAGCTCGCCATGGGAGTTTCATGGGGGTTGGAAGCTTGGTTGGCCTGAGAAGAGAGTGCACTGTAAGGGGGAGCCCGTGCAGCCAAGCTTCTAGATTCACACGCTACTGATATGCGGTTGGGGAAACCCACGTGGAGTCTAGTGGATATTGTCCTGGCCTAACCTAGGTTGTGCTTGTCCTATTATGTGCTTGGTCAGTTACAGGAAGACCTTAGATCGCATAAAATTCATGTATAAGAGTCGAGACGTCTTGCTCCATTATCGCACATTCCTCCATAGATACCAAGACTACATTAGAGGATTCACCGACGATTATGCTGTAGAACCTTTGGCTACCCAAGCTTATTATCAAAGATTAGCCTTATCTCAACGTCATAATTTGAATCAACCTCTTGAGTTTGAGAACATACCACAACCTTCAATTGAATATTCAACGCGTCCCAATCAGATCCTTCAGTGACCCTCGACCATATTCAAGGATTTCTTACATATGCCTGTTTTTACGAGATCTCAACACAACAAAGCAGGAGAAACACCTCAAGAAGAGGGTGAACAAGGTAGTCCTCTTTTTAGTGTAAGTCGCAATCCCCTTTTCAGTAACAACAATATGGCTGACGGAGAGGAAAGTTCGATACTTAAGAGCAAAAACATGAACAAAACTCCTATAGGTAGTGATGATGAACAAGACGACGAACTTGAACTTAGAGAAGCAGAACAAAATCCCAAGTTTCTTAAAGTCCTTGAAAAGATTATACAATGTGACAAAGAGAAATACTTTCTTTTTCTAGCAGATCAAGGAGCTAAATTTCCTAAAGACTTTGATACTGAGAAATTAAAAACCACCGAGGAAGAGCCATCCCCATCTGAATATGCCTCCTTAAAAAAAGAGTTTAGAGAGATGCAGGGAAAAATCCAAGAGTTACAAGGAGGAACCACAACCAAGAAGTACACTTTGGATGACATATGTCCTTATCCTTTTGATAGAAGTCTCAACATGATTCCATTTCCTAAACACTGTGAAATCCCCAAATTTGATCGTTATAATGGAAAATCAGACCCAGTTGACCATGTTAGAGACTTTCGAAACATGACATTGGAATTTGCCCACGAAGATACATATTTATTGTGATTATTTCCTCGAAGCCTTGGAGTCAACTCTATGGAATGGTTATCTAAGATTACACCTCCTATTCGAACATTTGAGGAACTGATGAATTTATTCATAAAACAATACGCCTACAATGTTCAACACCAGATCACCATGATTGATCTTTGCAAAGTTACGCAAAAACCTGGGGAATCTTTCACTACCTTTCTTCAAAGATGGAGGAGAATGTTCGCTAGGTACCCCCGTCATGTCCCTGAAAAGGAGAAAATGGTTACTTTCATCAATAGCCTCAACTCAGAAATGAGTTATCGTTTAAATCTGCACTGTCCACCTTCCTTTGAGAAACTGATTGAAGATGCCCTCACCATCGAAAGTGCTTTGGTCAAAAGAGGGACCATAAAACTTGATAGGGACAACCCTGCCTCATCTAACCATTACAACAATTAGGACAAGTCCAAGTTTTGGACCCGCAACAAGAATGTTGTAAATGATGGTGTTGTAGATGCAAATCATGTCACGACTAAGCCATTTATCCTGAACACTCCTCGTAACAATAATTACAACCATGTCAATTTAGTCGCAAATCAAGGAAACAATCATCCCCCTCCAACGAACTACAATCAAGGGACTGCCAACAACCAAAACCACTGGAACAACAACAACACTTTAGGGAATACCTCAAACACGAAACCACAATGTTTTCCATTCTTCTCCAATAGAAGAGCTTTTACTCCACTAGGACAATCCTTAGAATTGGCTTTCAAAGAATTCATGGCAAAGAACGTCCTTATGTTACCCCCACAACACAATTATGAACCTAATGTAAAACCTCCATCATGGAACGAAGCTTCTTTTTGCGACTACCATAGGTGCAGAGGTCATCATACAAACAACTGTCAAGGTTTGAAACACGCTATTCAAGATCTCATTGACAAGGGCATTATCACAGTAGAAGGACAACAAAAATCCAACGAAGATCACCAAGCGTTTCGAAATCCTCTACCAAATTATCAAAAGGGAGAATCTTCTGACAAAACTGTGAACCAAATTGATGATAATGTAATCCGTCACCTCTATACGGACGATGAGCGAGTCAATGTCATAAAAATCAAAGAGAAAGTAGACAATGGACAAGTAAACGTCACAACAAGAGAACAAGCTAAGGTTGTTTTGAAAGGTACCTCTTCAAAATCCAATGAGACCTCTCCTCAACACCAATACGACTTAGTTAACCAACTTCAAAAAACTCCAGCTCAAATCTCCATTTTTGAACTTCTAAAGATTTCCCCGGCACATAGGGAGATTTTAGATAAAACCCTCGTTGAAACAACTGTATCTACGGATTTGGATGTGAATCGATTTCAAACCATGGTAGGACATTTGTCCTCCCCCACATGCCTTTCATTCTCAGACAAAGATGATGTTTCCCTAACTCATCCCCACAATTCATCATTATACTTAGAGGTCATGATCCACAAATTCCGTGTCAAACGTGTTCTAATAGATGGAGGGGCTGGTCTAAACATATGTACTTTGAAGGTGATTCAAGCATTAGGATTTGCCGAAGACTCCATTGATCCTAGAAGGAAGATTACCATTAAAGCCTATGATGATGAGGAGAGAACGTCTAAAGGTCTAATCATGCTACCAATCAGAGTGGGACCTGTTATCAAAAATACCTTTTGCCAAGTTTTAGAGCGAGATCTTGCATACAATATCTTGTTAGGTCGTCCTTGGATCCATGAGATGCAAGCTGTTCCGTCCACTTACCACCAATGTCTTAAGTTTCCGTATGATGGACAGGAAATTACTATACCAGCTGATAACTCAAACGCCCAAACTTGCGCCAATGTCAAAGCTCATCAAGATACTTTGGTTCCGAATAATCGAGAAGCACTTGCTGATACTTCTTCTCAACATGCTACACACATCAGTCAGTTAACTAAAAGCTTTGACAAGAAACTACAGTTCAAGGAAAGTGGAGTTGGGGAATATTCCCTTTGTCTTGCTAATCTACCTACATCTCCTCGATCACATGGGAAACCTTCTATTACACCACAACAGATATCAGCAGCATCAACATCAGCACAGGTACAAACAGAGCCCACTACCAAGTTCAATGGACAATTTATCAAAGAAAAATTTCCCATGGGAGATCCTGAGGATACATCAATTCTAGATTGGCTCTATAAAGACGAAGAGGATGCAATTCTAAACGTCACCTTACCAACAGAACAATATGGGAAAGGATATTCTATCATGCAAAAGATGGGATATGATAATGGTCCTCTTGGAAAGAGAAAAGAAGGCGTAGTTGAGCCTATCCATCTTCCAGGACTTGCGGCATATGATAAAACTGGAATAGGCTATGAGGCTACCCAATCTAAACAATCCCAAGGTAATGTTTTTACACTGCAAAAAGGTTCCGATAAGAATGAAACATGTTTGGTATCAGTCCTGAATTACATTGAAAATAACTCTGACACAGATTCTGCTGAATATGAATGGGATACCATCCATGATAACAAATTTTGGAGAGACAAAGAGGTAGATATCATACATAAGTATACGCCTGCTTTAATCAAAGGAGAAGGTTCAAGATCCCAACCACAAGAATCTGAACCACAAAGCAACTATGAGTCTAGTGATACTGAGTCAGATTTTAATGAACAAGATTATCAGGAGAATAGTCCCATCATTGACCTATCTCATACCTCGGATCCTACCAATAACTCTGTCTTGACCCTAACCATCACCAATTTTACACAACCAGACGACGTCCTACCATTAATCCATCATGATCTCATTGACTGGGATCTTACCGAACCTATGGATATACCTATTTTTCCAAACGATGAAGCTATCATAAACTTCCTTTCCGCTGAAGATGTAAATAATTGTTCCACTAGCGATTTTCGGTATGAAGTCTGTAATCAGGAGAGTGTCAAGTCTCCTAGCTGCAAAACTGAAAATAAAGATAAACGGTCTAGTGGTGAAAACCAGAATCTGGCAATACTAGATCAAGCAAAAGACAAAATAAAGAGCGTATCAGATGGTGAAAACCTTTTTGAGGCACCATCTGATGGGACTCTTGACACTCTCCCAGAGCACTATCATGAGCGATCATCCATCTTGACTGAGCCTACAAAGGAAATCAATGTTGCAACTGCAGATAATCCAAGGATCCTACAGATAGCTGAATCAATGACAGCTAAAGAAATCCCAGAGTTCATGAATTTTCTCAAGGAAAATCAAGTCAATTTTGCATGGTCATATGCAGATATGCCCGGCCTTGATCCTAATCTCATTATGCATCATTTATCTATCAAATCAGGAGCCAAACCAGTAAAACAAAAACTCAGAAAGATGAATCCTCATATTGCACTATTGGTTAAAGAAGAACTCAAGAAGCTCCTCGATGCAGGTTTTATAAGATCAATTGACTATGCCGAATGGATTTCCAATATTGTACCAGTAGCAAAACTAGACAAACGTGTAAGAGTATGCACTGATTTCAGAGATCTTAACAAAGCTTGCCCAAAGGATGACTTTCCGCTTCCAAGTATCGACACTATAGTTGATCTAACAGCAGGCCATGCCATGTACTCATTAATGGATGGTTTCTCGGGTTACAACCAAATCAAGATTGCACCAGAAGACCAAGAGAAAACAGCTTTCACTTGTCCGTGGGGAACATATTGTTGGAATGTCATGCCTTTCGGCTTGAAAAATGCTGGAGCTACTTATCAAAGAGCTATGACTACGATCTTTCACGACATGATGCACACATTCATGGAAGATTATGTAGATGACATATTGGCAAAATCACACACCAGAGAAGGACACTTGGAGATACTATCTAAAATATTCACCAGATTGGAGAAATTCAAAGTTCGCTTAAACCCTAAGAAATGTGTTTTTGGGGTCACATCTGGAAAACTGTTAGGATATATTGTTTCAGAAAAGGGAATTGAAGTAGATCCTGCTAAAGTTCGCGCAATCATGGAGATGCCTCCCCCAAAGAACATTAGTCAGTTGAGATCCTTACAAGGGTGACTCCAGTCTATCCGCAGATTCATTGCACAATTGGCTGACAAAAGTCTACCATTCACACATCTCCTACATAAGAATGTTCCTTTTAGATGGGATGATAAATGTGAAATGGCATTTCAACAAATCAAGCAGTACCTGATGAATCCACCAGTTCTTGTACCACCAAATCCAGACAAACCATTGATTCTGTATATTGCTGCAACCGAGACATCTTTGGGAGCATTATTAGCACAAGAAGACCATGAAGGGAAAGAACGGGCAATTTACTACATCAGCAGAACATTGACAAGTCATGAGCTTAGTTACACTTTCATTGAGAAGGCTTGTTTGGCAGTCGTCTTCGCTTCCCAGAAATTCTGACATTACATGCTAACTCATACAATTAAGCTTGTTTCCAAAATTGATCCACTCAAGTATCTACTAAGTAAAGCATCACTGACAGGAAGGTTAGCAAAATGGATCATGATTTTGAGTGAGTTCGACATCCACTATGTTTATCGCAAAGCAATCAAAGGACAGGTTATCGCGGATCAACTAGCAGACGCTCCTCTCCAAATAGAGCACCCTTTACACATTGAATTTCCAGATGCTGATGTCTTCACAGCAGACTTTAAGCAGCCATGGTCCTTATACTTTGATGGTTCTTTCACTCAACATGGCTCGGGGGCAGGCATTCTCTTCGTCACCCCTCAAGGGCATACCATTCCTAGGTCCTATAGGTTAATGTTCCATGCACCAATAACATAGCCGAATATGAAGCGCTGATCACTGGACTGAAAACAGCATTAGAATGGAGGATTACCGAGCTACAAGTTTATGGTGACTCACAACTAGTCATTAATCAAATCAATGATGACTATCAGACTAAAGATGACAAGTTGTTACCATAAAAGAAGATGATTGATGACTTCAAGAAGTATTTTGTGGACATTCAGTTCACACAAATTCTGAGGATTGACAACAAAGCAGCCAACGCTATGGCTACGATCGCCTCATTGATACAACTCCCAGACAAACAAACTCGCTATGAATTCCTGGTGGAACAATTATTTACACCTACCTATGACACACCTGAAAGCCAAATTATCTGCCACCTAGTAGGATCCGATTCACCCTGGTATGGAAAGATTTATGCATACCTAAAAGACGATATATTACCACCTGACTTGTCCCGCAACCAAAAATGTAACTTTATCCGACAATCCTCTCGATATACCCTTATCGCTGATACCCTTTATCGCCGTGGTCTTGATGGTACTTTACTTCGATGTCTTGAACGTGACGAATCCGACAAAGCTTTACAAGAAGTTCATGGGGGCATTTGTGGTACTCATTCGAGTGGACTAACCTTATCCAAAAAATTGATTAGAATGGGTTACTACTGGCCTACAATGGAAAGGGAATCATTTACCTTTGCTAAAACATGCTCAAAATGTCAGATTCATGGGAATCTTATTCATGCTCCTGCACAAGAACTTCATTCGTTTACACCCACCTGGCCATTCTCTCAATGGGGGTTAGATCTAGTGGGCAAAATTCATCCTTCTTCTTCAAATGGGCATAAGTTCATCATCATAGCAACGGAATATTTCACTAAGTGGATTGAGGCAGTACCTCTCTCTAAAGTCACTGGAAAATAGATCTCATCCTTCATTCTCAACTACATTATTTGTCGATATGGTATTCCTAATGCCATTATTACAGATAATGGTCGACCATTCAAAAATCAGGATGTTGATGAACTTTGTGACAGATTCCATATTCAGCACAGATATTCCACGCCTTACTATCCTCAAGGGAATGGCCAAGCAGAGGCCTCAAACAAAACCATACTAAAGATTTTGAAGAAGATTGTCAATGACTCAGGGAAGGATTGGCATGTTCAACTCAATCCCGCCTTGTGGGCTTACAGAACTAGTGTCCAAATGCCAACAGGAGCAACACCTTTTTCCCTTGTCTATGGAGCAGAAGCCATACTGCCTTTAGAGGTAGAAATACCTTCCTTAAGAGTATCACTGAAAGGTCTCATAACAGAGGAGGACTACAGAGTTTCCTGACTCCAAGAGTTAGAACTTTTAGATGAAAAGAGACAGAGAGCAGCAGACCATTTAAAGGCATATCAACAGATGATGGCTCGTAGCTATAATCACAAAGTCAAGCCACGTACCTTTCAGGTGGGTGATCTAGTTCTGAAAGAGAACCCGCGCAATCAACAAGACAGAGAAAAGAAAGGAAAGTTTGAACCAAATTGGTTAGGCCCTTATGTGGTTATTGCAGTCTACGGATCGGGAGCATACAAGTTATCAACGCCAGAAGGAGACCTATTGGATGAACCCATCAACAGTATACATCTTAAGAAGTATTATGTTTAAGTCTGAAAATGTCCTGAAGAAATACAAAAATAGCAGAAAATGTCCTGAAGAAATACATAAACAGCAGAAAAAGTCCTGAAGAAATCCATACAAAAAAATCAAAACATTTCAAAAATACAAAAAAATCAAAAGAGAATGTCATAGGGTGAAAACCTGACAAACAGACAGTCTATTGACAACAATAATACAAAAAAAATCAAAAGAGAATGTCATAGGGTGAAAACCTGGCAAACAGGCAGTCTATTGACAGAAAAATCCACAAAAAAATCAAAAAGAAATCAAAAAAATGCAATAAATACAGATAGTGAAAATCTGGCAAACAGACGCTATCTGTACCTCTCCATCTATTAGTTCCTATTTTGAAAGCTTTCCTTTTTTCGTATCTTTTTTTCCGCATCTTGAGGTCATTAATCGCACCATCCTGCCGCCATTTTCCTAGAGAGTTAAAACGTCTTACCATGGCTTGATCGTTTGTACATATTCCTTTCCACAAGTTGTGTCAATCAACAAGGCAAAACTCAACTGGGGGCACTTAACTTTCAGAGCATACCAAAACAGCTAGACCATGACATAGCAATACAAGCATACCAACAAACAACAAACTCCTTTGGCAATGTTATCCGCTCATGACACATTTTTTAGCAAGATATCATGTCACTTGTCTATTGGATGATCCAAATATCTGAATAATGTAGGCATTAACAGTATTACATGTTTGATTAAAAGTTGTTTGATTTTCGATATCATTACTCGGGAGCATACTCAATGATGTACTGCACTAGAGTAGCAAGGAACGAGAATGATTTTTCTTTGTCTGCTGTCTTGAGGTTAACAGCCCAATCTGATGCAAATATGTTAAAGGACATGACGCTCAAAGCAAATATCATCGATGACAGTTCCACATTTGCATCAGAACGGTGGTTAATCTTTTTCTGTTTATGCAAGTAATGCTCAGGTCATCTCGGTTCAATTATACCTCGATGCTTGTGTTCGCTTGCTATATCAAAATTCATGAAAGTTGTACTCTGGTCATCACTGGCGCTAATTTCCCCTCTGATGCTTGTACATACTTCCAACATTTTAAATGTTCTATGATGATTCAAGAAGGCTTATCAGAGGCTCAACAAACTGGTTAGTTTCATATAGTTGCATGTTCATTAGCTCATTGTATATATCTACATATTGGATTCATAGTCGTATTTTGAAGGGCTGAATGAAGGTATTCAAATGGTTGTTATTAATTTTTGACCTTTTCGTGGAGGACAGTTGGACATTTAATTCATTGCATTCATTCATTTCATGTCATCTTATCATTCATCATTTATTTATCATTTTATTGTCTCATACCATTGCATTACCATTCACATTTATCATTTTATTATCATGTTACCATTTTACATATTATTTTACCATATTACCATTCATACCACATTCATTTTTTACCATATCATGATGCATTTCATACATGGAAAATTCAAAAAGAAATTAACATCTCACATAGATACATACATCATCACACAATCATTGCATACACATCATAATCACTAGATCATCCTGCATCGTAGGGATTAGTCCACACATGTAATAAAAGCATCTCACAATCCATCTCATAACATACATGCATAAATGTCATATCCATATCATATCATAAATGCATGAACATAAACATCATTAGAATTACCGCCACTGCATATCATCACTCATCAAAATAATACAAATGTCCAAATGTCTGATGAAACTAATAAAAGGTCAGAACATAAATACATCATACATGATCAAAACTCAGTATACATAATGAATCAAGCCCCAAAAATGGCTAACTAGTCGATGCCCCTGACGGAGCTGGTCCAGAAGGAGGTGGCCTGCCGCTGGTCCCTGCATCAGGATCCCGTCGAGGCCCGGTAACCTCTCTGTCGTGTGTCGATGTCCGGGATCGGGTCCTCGTCCGGCTGTGTGATCTAGGATATGGCTCTCGCCGCTCAGGAGGGCATAGGTCCTCGTAACGAACTCTGTAGTACTCTGCCTCTTTGGCTGCCTCGAATCCCTCTGCAATGGCCTCTCGTAGGGATGTACTCTCTACGGTACCCATCAATCTCTGTGCTACACCCTCAATCTCCTATGCCCGCCGTCTAAAGGCATCCCTCTCTGCTGCTAACTGTGCCACCTGAGGATCTGGGGCAGGCATCTGAACCTGTGCCTGAGCCTGTGCCTGTGCAAGTTGTGCCTGTAACTGCACTATCATGCTCTGTGCCTGCACCAACTAACTCTGAAGCTGTGCTTGCTGCCCCTAAAAGGTCTGCACCTGACCCTGCAACGCATCTATCTGTGCCTGCTGGGACGAGGATTTCACCCTAATCACCGTCTGTGGCCTGGCATCGGATCTGGACCACCGAGGAATCTGTACTCTGCCGATACTGTCTAGTATCTGCTGTCTCTACCCATCCCCATCATCTCCATCATCTCCGTCCTCTGAGTTGCTCTCCTCCTCCCCAGCACCACTCTCCTCGCTCCCCTCTCCCTCCTCCTCCTCTCTGCCCATAGCTTGCTCCTCTCCACCCATAGCCTGCTCTCCACCTGCCACACCTCCCGGTATCCCTGCTCCTGGCTGTGGGACTGCTCTGATGGCCCGTGCCTCATCTGGCACTGTGAATCGTGGAAAAGGATGCGTATGAAAGTACTGGGCATAGTCATCGGTCATCCCTGCATCCAGTATGTCTGGCCTGTCCGCCCATACCTCAGGCTGTAAAGATGTGTACTCTGTATAGGCTTCCTGGTAGGGAATGCATGGCCCCCATCCTGTATCCCCCTTGCGCCGCCCATAATGAGCAACGCCCTGGGGCATCCCCTGCGTAAAACCAAACTATCTCAGCACCCGTAGTGCCAAAAACCTCTCAATAATAAAGGGCGTCCGCCCTATCAGGTATCGCAGTCTGCACACAAACGACATCTCTAACTGATCTGTCGCCCATGCCTCGCAGTCTGTGTACGGCCTCCATATCACGACATCTACATCATCTAGCACTCGTCGCCAGTACTCTACCTTGCCCAGCCTCTGCTGGACAACGGCACCAGAATACGCATATACATACGGCCTTCCGACTGGTCTCACCCTGGTACACAGTGGTCTCGTGATAGCAATGTGCTCCCATACCTAGATCTGCAATAATGTAACTCCACTCGCCAGGCTGGTGGATCCTCTGTATACAATCCGATGAAGGTCATGATACATATCTGCCAAGACGCAGCTCCCCCAAGAAAATCTCTGCGGCTGAGTGATCATCCACTCTAACATCCTCCCCCACCCCACAGCAAATCCCTTGGACCGATGGTCTGGTCCAAGGAAACCTCCAACAAATGCTGCCAATACCGCTACTAGAGTTGGATACCTGCTGAAGTCATCCCAGTCTATCCAGTACCCATAGATACCAGGATCGCCGCATATCCGCTGTAATGCCTCTGTCCCACCGACCTCCTTGTGGTCATAAACCACAAGGGCTCCAACCACCGGGATCCCCAAAATCCGATACACGTCCTCCGGTGTCACACTCATCTCACCCGTCGGCAGGTGGAAGGTGTTATGCTCAGAATGCCATCTCTCGGCCAAGGCCGTCAACAGCCCCCTGTTGGCCCGAATGCCTCGCGGCATGGTCAACAGTGGCCCCAATCCACAATCTGAAATCACCTGTAACTCGGCCGGTGTCAACTCGCCTATCCGCTCCCAGCACAAGGGGAACCGCTCTCTGATCTGGAGGCTTTTGAAAGCCTCCTATTTTGTCCAAAAAACATCACAACACCCAACATTACATATCAATAATCTATATCAAGTGTTACATCAATCTATCAACATGTCTAATCAATCTACTCTATCATCATTTACTATTTGTTTTTCTTTTCAGGAAAGCAAATTTATCAACACATATCCTTTTCTGTTTGTATTTCAATCATGAATGCAAATTTTAATCTCTATTTTACTATTTGTTTTCTATCGCAGAAAGCAAATTTATCACAACATCTACTCTTTGTTTTTCAATCGCGAGAAGCAAAGTTATCAAATTTCAAATCATTCAATCTCTCATCTACTCTTTGTTTTTCAATCGCGAGAAGCAAAGTTATCAAATTTCAAATCATTCAATCTCTCATCTACTCTTTGTTTTTCAATCGCGAGAAGCAAAGTTATCAAATTCAAATCAAACAATCTCTCATCTACTCTTTGTTTTTCAATCGCGGAAAGCAAAGTTATCAGTTCTCTATTCGATTTTCTATCCTATCAACAGGATGATCCGACAATTTATCTATCTATTGACTAAAGAAGCAATTTTTATCATTCTTTTTCAGCAAATGGCCATTCTGGGAAAAATTTCCTAAATGCGCAACTCTGTTGCTCATATGCGCTAAAAACCCATATGCGCCAAAGTTTTTCTCGAAAGCGCAACACTGTTTCCTAAATGCGCTAAAACTCCGAATGCGCAACTCTGTACCGCGGATGCGCTATTTTATCTATCAAATGTGCAACTCTAACATTTTTGAACCAAACCCTAAAAGCGCAGTTCTGTGCCCTAGATGCGCTAAATCTCTGACCTAGCCTATTTTGACCTAGATGCGCAACTTTATCTGTCGGATGCGCTAAAAGATCAGTTCGTGACCTGTGCCTAAATGCGCTACGAAAAACCCTAGATGCGCTAAACTATTTGTCGAATGCGCTAAAACTATACCTATATGCGCTAAAACGTTCCAAAAAACTTGCAGTCCGACTTTAAATCAATCCAAAATCGATCAAAAATGCGAAATTTGACAACTTAGAGGTTTCGAATCACTCACCGGTGGCCCATACGCTGCTGGTCTCTGATACCGTCGCGCTCGCTCGAACCTATGTCTGTGCACGGGGATCACCATTTCGCCAAGTCACTCTCAGAGCTCAAAATTCACTGTAGCAGCAGGGTGAAAATGACACCTCATTTTACCCCTTTTACCTTATAAGGGTCTTTTCAGGATGGGCAGTAGGGGCATTTCCCATTTTTTTTTCATCCTCTTTTTCACTGGGGCATCAACCACCTTATCTATCAGGAGCTAAATCACTGTTCCTCATCAATTTCTTTTTCCATGATTTATCTCTCGAGGGGGCATCATCAATATCAAAAATCAGAAACATATCAGGGGCAAATTTTTATTTTCTTTGAAGTAATGCGTTTCACACATCACTTCAAAGAGGGGCAAAATGTATACGCATAAAAATGGTCATGTCTATAATCCTGGCAATTAATTAAATATTTATTATTTAATTAATTTTTCTAAAAGTCCTCTACATATGATTAAATTTATTTAATTTAATTATATTGTTCATTCATCTTATTCTTCTTCCATAATTAAATAAATTTATTTTATTTAATTATTTTCACATGTCCACTTAATTAATTAAATAAATACATTCTATTTATTTAAATTAATTATCATTGAATTAAAATTAAATCTTTTGATTTAATTAAATTTAAATATTTCTCTTTCTTCTATTTTTAATTCTTCTTCTAATTAATTAAATGTTTCATTTAATTAATTTCATAAAAGTGATTTAATTAAATAGATCTTATTTAATTAAAAATATCTTATGATTTCTTTCTAAATCCAAAATTAGGTATTTTAACCTAATTGTGCAATCTTCTCATATCATAATTAAATATTTTATTTAATTATGAGATATTCTGCTTTTTTTCAATAAAACTGATTAAAGCTCTTTTCTCACCACAAGCTTTCTTCTGCTTTTAAAAGCTTAATTAAATATTTTATTTAATTAAGAAAAGATGAATGTCCTCCACAAATAAATAATTGATTTTTTTTAATTAATTATTTATTAGCTTTTAATCTTTCTTTTATTCTTATCTTCCATTCTTTTTCCTCTTTCATAATAAAATAGAAAAATCTGTTTCTAGGGTTCTTCTATCTTATCCTTCAGTTTCATCTTTCTTCAACCGTTTGATCTGCCAGGAATTATCACAACCGTCAATCGAGACAGCCAATCAAAATCATTCAGAAAGCCCTATAAATACCTGTGTGAATCCAAACATTGGTAATAGGGCAATTAAGTAGAGTTTAGGCATTTAATTCATTTAGTATTCATTTATCATAGCATCTTGTTTATTTCAAGTTTCTTAGCTAAAATCAACATCATAGCTTAATCATGCATTCATATCATAGCAAAATCTCATTCTTTAGGAAGACAGTTTGTTGAGCCTAGCCACTAATCTGAGAACACAAGGCTGGAATCTACAAAAACACTAAAGATAGAGGACGATAGGACGACAACGGGAACAGGATACTGAGTTTGCACATCTCTATTCCTTTTATATTTCTGTTTTTGTTATAATGTTCTATTGGTGTGTTTGAACTGGTTTTAATTCATTTATGCACTTAATTTTCATACACACACAACCTATATCACAATGAAAATTCTACACACACATGTAATAATGGGACATGCAAAAGGATTCGAAAGTTCAATCAAAATTTAACATCAAACCATTGAATGAAAAAATGAGATAAAACCATGGGATAGGAATTCTCTATTGTTTTTATTGCTTTGA
The DNA here is from genome assembly GCA_007258455.2 of Sequoia sempervirens. Classification (NCBI taxonomy): domain Eukaryota; kingdom Viridiplantae; phylum Streptophyta; class Pinopsida; order Cupressales; family Cupressaceae; genus Sequoia; species Sequoia sempervirens. The sequence continues at coordinate 416,253,733 of VDFB02047230.1, read as the reverse complement.
AAGGAGTATGAGAATATCACAATCTAAGTACAAATCAAATCTTACAAAGTTCTCTACAAAATGATCAAGAGAGTAAGAAGCAAAAATGAACTGAGAAAAATTAAGTTTTTCTCCAACATATGCCTATAAATTGTCTCCAAGAGTGAGAATAGAAAATTTGAATGAACTACTCTCTAGAATAGAAACTTCAATGCCATTTTCAAGCAAGAAGAAAAACCCTCCAAAATAGAGCTGAAATTGCCTCCAAACTGGATGAAAAATATGGAAAGTTTCTCTCCCAAAAGGGTCGACCCAAAAAAGACTCAAAAAACAAGTCTAAATTGACTAAAAATAGAAATGGAAACCTCAGTTTGCTTGTTTTTTCCATTTTTCTCAAATGGGACTCAAAATAAAATGGGAAAGTTTCTAAGAGAACTCAACGTGCTCACTCTGATTTTACTACATAAATAACAATTACTAAGGCAACTTATGGAAACATTACCTTAAAATTGTTTTACAATATTTGCAGTTTCGATTTTACAAAATAGAAGGCTCGAACTTGGGTTTTGATCTGATTTTTCAAAATTACAAGGAAAAATATATGATTTGATTTGAGTTTTTCCAAGTATACAATATCTCCCTACTTAGGCATTTTTATTTTCTATAAAAATCATAAAATATTACCAAGGCCTAGGCTATATGATAATTTTTCAAAATTAGGAAAAAGGACTAAGGCACTAAGACACCTAGGTTTGTAACACATATAGAAAGAAAATCATAATACCATGAAGTTATTAGTGAAGGAATTTTAATTTTAAAAACAATGTGGAAAAACTACCTAAGGCCGAGCTAGGGTAAATGGTAAAAACCCTAAAAAAAAAACCATTTGAGCCCTAACTTTTTTCCCTCATTTTTCACTTCATTTTTTGCTCTATTGGAAAAAAAAATGGCACCACTACCATGGAGGGTTTGGGTTCAGGCTACTTGGAATCTTCATGGAATTTCTCTGATAAAATGCTTAAATCTCTAGCAGGCCCGCGGGTAAGCACCTCTATGTATTTTGATGATGCATTTTTTGTATGTGTGAATCACAACAAGCAATGAAAATTTTGATTTTCTCTATGTGTTTACATGGATGATGCTTCTCAAAAAAATATTCTCTCTATATTTTCATTCTATTAGGAAAAAAAATGAGAACTCATTTCTTTTCTTTGTTTCATGGCATCTTTCACATTCTCCATCTTCATTGTTGCAGCTCCATCTTTTCTTTTAGGAATTAAGGTTTTGTTCATGTATGAGGGTTCTCCTCACTTGCAAATGAAAATACTTTCTTGTATTTCTATGGTTGTGGCCTCTCCATTTTCTGGGTTCCATTAAAATGAAAGCTCTTCATATTTTGAAAACCGCAACTATATGTATTAGTGATGTCCCTTAAATATTCATTTCCTGAGAAACTCCTCGAGCTTCCACTCAACCATGGCTTTCTCTGGATTCTCTTTTACTGAAGATAGCATGGCTTCTCCGTTTGAGTTCAAAACCATTGAGGCTTTGCACCTCTTTTCCTTACAAATCCCCTCACACCAAAGTATTTGTATTCTTTGTCCTTTCAAAATGACCAATTAAAAGATCTATTGTTAATAGTTGTGCACACAAATACTCTCCAAAATGTTGCTAACAAAAGAAATGTTTATCATGCTCTATTCTTGGAATTGTACTTCACAATGAAATGGCATTGTATTTGATTTTTCTGAATCTAATTCTTGGAGGCACTATGTTGAAATTCATTCCTCTTTCTCAAAATTTGTAAAATGATAGTGCATACTCACTCTACTTTGATTACATTATTTGATGATGTCTTCTACATTTTAAGAGGACCACATTGCTTAGCTATATATGATGCATTCAATTTCCTTGAAGGACCTAATAATTTTCATTGTGAATGCATTTGTTGTCTAAAGGTCTGCAAGTTGGTGAAACCTTGGCTTCAAAGCAAGCATTTGCACCACCAAGCATTATCACTCTTTCGACACCACCTGGAGACTAATCCATCACATCTATATGTTAAAGGCTCAAATGTCAATGAAACAAAGCACCCATAGGATACATATGTAATTAAGGCCAATGAATATAGCTAGAAGCTATCATCAACATCAACAATGAGCTGTTTATACCTACTCATCTCATGATTTAGACTGTGAACTTTCATTATTTTGGTAGGCTTCCCTTTTCATGTTGTGATCCTTTTATGGATATGGTGATTGTCATCATAGTCATTGAGACTATGCTTTATCTCTTAACTTTATAGCATTATGAATTTACCTCTTTGAAGCATTCTCTTGATTGGAAATATACGAATCATTCACAAGGTTGTCCCTTTTACAAACTATGAAACTCATTTCTTCTTAAAAGCATGAACAGGTATATAACGATCATTATTATTTTTTGTTTCCTTTTGTAATTATGAACTCATTGCTTCTTATCTTTGTAACTATGCCATGTTAGTACATAATGATTATAAGCACTCTTCTAAAATATGAATTTTACATGAGGCAAACAACAGAAGTAATTTCAAACAACACTGAATAATGATGCAAAACCAAAGATGATACAAAACTTAAAGATACACAAGGATCAAGTTAAAAATGAGAACTAATGCACTTTCATTATTTTTTTCAATTTCATTAAGTTGAAAATGCTTTTGATTTGAGAAATATGAATGTGTTTTTCCTATCCCATTTCCCCCTTTTGAAACTTAGGGGCAGCATGCTAGGCTCAACCCTTGTGGAAGCCCATTTTTTCACCACTTGCTATGATGTCAATGAAAATGAATCAGCAACAAGATTTCACCTATACCTTCATAGTGAAAAAATATGTTAGATAAAAACAATGAAGCTCAATGCTCTTGTGATGTTTGATTTTTAGGCTCTCTTGCATACATCTAAAACTTTCTCAACTGACTTTAAGCATCATAGACATATGTTATATTTCTATTGATAGGGCACATAGTGAGACTCATATTTGGATATCTAACCAGCTCCTTTATCATGATGCAGGTTCATTTGAAGATTAGGAGTGAGGAGAAGTAAGCAACAATGAAGACCAACACCAAAATTCAACAGGAAATGATGGATATGTTTTTTCTTATATATGTTGCTTCCGTTATTTTCATCTTTAGATGTATACTGTATTTTTGTGTTGCTTTAGTTTAGCTACTCCATGACTTGTGTGGGAAATTCAATTATTCTCTTCTTTGCAATGTATAGAAAAGCAACACTTATGGAATCTTGTGTATATTTCATTACAAAAAGAATGAAACATTGCATAAATGAATGAAAGCAATTTTGTAATTTATGCAATTTCTTTCTATTGTAACACATTGCACAATGAAAACTAAATTCTCAATTAGAGACTTTAATATGCAATGGTTAAGTATGGCAGAAATATGTTAGAGTATCTTTCACCTTTAAAATTAATAAGCTACTTTAGCTCGACCAAATTGAGTTGTAGGTGAAAATTTGGTAACATTTTTGGTGATTTCTATTGAATGCTTGTCTACTAAGCATATAGATCAGTAGCCTTAAACAATCCATTGGGAATGGAGTCAAATTTTTCCCCCCTCAAACTCAAGAAACCATTCTAACCCAACTACAAATACTCCAAATTGCAGCAAAAAAACCAAATTGAAAGAAACTAACAAGGCCCTAATGGCCAACAAACATGTGCAACAACACTTAGGGAAAGAAAAAAACTGAAAGAAATGTGCCTTGAGCACTTATCAACAAAAAACTAACCTAACCTACTAACTAGGAAAGGGTTTCCTAGACAAAACCATTAACTAGTTCAAGAAAGTAGCTACCCCTTCTTTGCAAATTGCAATGCTCCATTAGCTTGTGAGCCAACCAAAAGAGATGGGGAAAGATAAAATATCCAACAAACTATTGCAACATCTTTCTAAGAAGGAAAATGCAGTCACTTACCCACCTATCTTGGTTGGTGAACCAGTGATGATCAAGTGAACCAATGGACTGGTTTTTCTTAACTTGGCACCTTCTTTGATGCTCTAGATCATTGTTACTATGGGAATGCTCCTTCTTGTTATCTTCCAAGCAAGAAAAATTCCTAATGGGACATCCCCTTGGAAGCTTTAGACTAGAAATAAAACAATTCAAGTGATTAGAAATAATAGAATCACCCTCACCTTTAACTAAAACATTAGCCTCAAGCTCCTCTGTACAACATAAATGAAGCTCCTCCAACCAACTAAGATCATGTAAATCAGCTTCATGAAAATTTCCTTGAAATTTGACCTCTTCTTCCAAATGCTTTAGCTACATGTTTTCCCTACAATCCTTAAACCAATTAGTTTCATCTTGTCCCATCACAAACAAGACATGTTCATAAAAAAAATTTACTTTGTTGTCCTCATCATCCTCTTGATCTTCACAAGAAACCAACAGAGTAGCAAGGTCTCTACAAGTTGGATAGCTACGATTCTAATAGTCAATAATTGAAGTTCCTTGAAAATATTGATTCTCTTCAATCGGTTCACTTAACTATTCTTCAAGAGAAATGACCTCCAATATTTTTATGCTAGTTTCTCCTTTGTCAACTAATTCTTCAACTATCACCCCTTTTTTCTCTATCTGAACCATTCCTTCAATCTCCTGATTATGCTCCATTTTAGGCATGTGATCATGCATACCATAGTCTTGAATCTCCATAGAAAATTTGTATTCCCTCATTTGTTCATGGATCAACTATCTGTCAATGTGATTTTCATGCTCTTGTTGATCACAACTTGTTAGTTTTGTTAGCTCACATATATTCTCTTCATCAATAGGAACAAATAAAGGTAGCTCTTCAAATAAATTAGTTAAAACATGCACCTCAACATTTTTCTCCATCTCTACAACTAGTTGTTCCTAATTTTCAAGCTCTTCCTCATCACTATACCAACTGGATACCTCAAAATAGTTATCAATATTCTATTGTTCCAACTGATCTTGGTTTTCCAAAATATTATCTTGCCCCTAACTTGCAACCACTATAGTTATGAGCATGCTTTCTTCATCTTGGTCAACAAAAGAAGGAAATTCATCAAACAGAACATGGAGTTATCCTCTTGGACAACCTCCTTTACCTCTTCATCTTGCTGCCCCAATTGATCCTTTGAGATGAACACTAAAACATTTTCATCCTCTTCAATGAAACGAGGAAACTCATTAGTCAAAACTTTGAAAGATTCATCAGGAGAAGCCTTTCCTTGCTTAATTTTCTCCTACTCTAAACAATAAACCTCCAAAGCTTAATGCAATGGATTTACTTTCCTAAGCTTCTCTATGAGGAGTAGGGTATCTTGATTAATGGGTTCAACCTTGGATTCATTAGGTGGGGAAACTTGGGGAGCTTCTTGGGTTTCCTGCAAGGAAAACTATTGCACAAGGGGCTACTCCAAAACTATACTAGGCTAAACCTGATTATTTTCCTCAACTTTCAAAGGATGAAGCCTTCAAAAACTTGGTATTTCAAGATTAAGAGGCTGGCTTGAGGAATTAAGGACTTTATTTTTCCTAAAAATTGGAATCTCAACTTTAGGAATACTAAGAGGCTCATTCTGTCTAAAACTTAGAAACTTATACTTACAAACCTCCTCTTGAGCAAGTTGATCAGGAATTGTGGGAGCTACTTAGACTTTGTGCCTTTGTTTTTGAGAAAACACAAGCTTCATCTTCTCCTCTTTTTTAGCCATCTTTCTTTCAAGATTTTTCTTGAATTGTATCCTTTGTGTCTCCAACTCTTGCTCATAGAGATAGGCTTGATAAGCCATCTCCTCCTATTGTTGATTATACTCGTGCTACCTCTTGATCTCCTCTACCTGCTTTTGTGAATTCAAGCATGAAGTCAAGTAACATACCCTTTATGCTTGCAATATTCTCCTTTTCACTCTCTTGGGTTGGTTTTGATCATATGAAGGTTGATATGGAGGTTGAGAAGGGGTGGGTATGTGGTAAGCATCTTGAGTATTTGGACTAAAACTAGCATTATAGCTACTTGGCTATGGCTAATAAGGAGCCCTATGTACAAAATTTTCATAATATTGTGGTGGATATTCATATTGACTATGAAAACTTGACATTTATACTCATATAAAAGTTGGAAAATGGAGTGAATAGATGATTTTTTGTAACATACCAGCACTAGGTCTACATGCAAAATTAGAGAACGAAGTCGTCAGGTATAACTTATAACCTCAAAAGGCCAAAAAATTGTTGCTTATACCAAAACAATAGCTTAAAACTTTGAAATCTTTCTCTAAAACAAAATTTCAGAGTCCCACTGGGCATGCCAAAAACTGTTGTCAATTAGGATTGCACCCTAGCTAAAATTTGACTTAACTATCCTGTTGAAACATGGAAACATTCTCAAGTTGTGGGTAACTTATAATGAAAAAAAATCTCCAGAGGGGGTTGGTTCCCCTAGAAAATCACCTAATCTAAAGACTTCTCTAAGAAAAGGGATAGAAGGATAAACTAAAATGTGAATCTTAACATCTTATGGGTGATACACAAGAATTTTAAAATTATTCACTAACTCCACTCACAATCAATCCTCAAAACACTAAAATTCACAATTTTACATGAAACAATGCAACACATAAGTAATTTGCATGAAGGTTTGAAACTAAACACAACATGCAACCTATATCACAATAAAAAAATTGTTGCACACACTTGCAATAATGGGACATGCAAAAGGATTCAAAATTTGAATCAAAATTTAACATCAAACCATTGAATGCAAAAATGAGACAAAACCATGAGATAGGAATGGTCTGCCATTTTTATTGCTCTAAAAGGAGTATGAGAATATCACAATCTGAGTACAAATCAAATCTTACAAAGTTCTCTACAAAATTATCAAGAGAGTAAGAAGCAAATCTGAATTGAGAAAAAACTAAGTTTTTCCTCCAATATATGCTTGTAAATTGTCTCCAAGAGTGAGAATGGAAAAATCTAAATGAACTGTTCTCCAAAATGGAAACTTCAGTGCCATTTTCAAGCAAGAAGAAAAATCCTCCAAAATAGAGCTTAAACTACCTCCAAACTAGATGAAAAATATGGAAATTTTCCCTCCCAAGAGGGTCAACCCAGAAAAGAATCAAAAAATCAAGTCTAAACTGATTGAAAACATACATGGAAACCTCAGCTTGCTTGTTTTTCCATTTTGCTCAAATGGGACTCAAACTGAAATGGGAAAGTTTCTAAGAGAACTCAACTCTCACTTTGATTTTATTGCATAAATAACAATTACTAAGGCAACTTATGGAAACTTTACCTTAATATTGTTTTACAATATTTATAGTTTCAATTTTACAAAATAGAAGGCTCGAACTTGGGTTTTGATCTAATTTTTCAAAATAAAAGGCAAAATATATGATTTGATTTGAGTTTTTCCAAGTATGCAATATCTCCCTACTTAGGCATTTTGTTTTTCTATAAAAATCATAAAATATTACCAAGGCCTAGGCTATATGATATTTTTTCAAAATCAGAAAAAGGACTAAGGCACTAAGATTTCTAGGTTTGTAACACATATAGAAAGAAAATCATAATACCACAAAGGTATTAGGGAAGGAATTTTAATTTTAAAAATAATGTGGAAAAACTGCCTAAGGTCGAGCTAGGTTAAATGGGGAAAACCCTAGAAAAAACAATTTGAGCCCTAACTTTTCGCCCTCATTTTTCACTTCATTTTTTGCTCTGCTAGAAAAAAAATGGCACCATAACCATGATGGGTTTGGGCACAGCCTACCTTGAATCTTCATAGAACTTCTCTGTTAAAATGCTTAACTCTCTAGTAGGCTCACGGGTAAGCACCTCTATGTATTTTGATGAGGCATTTTCTATATGTGTGAATCACAACAAGCAATGAAACTTTTGATTTTGTCTATGCGTTTACATGGTCAATGCTTCTCAAAAAAAAATTCTCTCTATATTTTTATTCTATCAGGAAAACAAATGAAAACTCATTTCTTTTCTTTTTTTCATGGCATCTTTCATATTCTCCTTCTTCACTATTGCAGCTCAGTCTTTTCTTTCAGGCATTAAGGTTTTGTTCTCATTTGAGGGTTCTCATCACTTGCAAATGTAGTTATTTTCTTATATTTCTATGGCCATGGCCTCTCCATTTTTTGAGTTCCATTAAAAATAAAGCTCTTTGTATTTTTAAAATCGTGGTTGTATATATTAGTGATGGCCCTTAAATCTTCATTTCTTGAGAAACTCTTTGAGCTTCCACTCGACCATGGATTTCTCTGGGTTCTCTTTTACTGAAGATAGCATGGCTTCTCCATTTGAATTTCAAAACCCTTGAGGGTTTGCACCTATTTTCCTTCCAAATTCCCTCACACCAAAGCATTTGTATTCTTTGTGCTTTCGAAATGACCAATTAAAATATCTGTTGTTAATAGTCGTGCACACAAATACTCTCCAAAAATGTTTATCATGCTCTGTGCTTGGCATTGTACTTCACAATGAAATGACATTATATTTTATGTTTTTGAATCTAATTCTTAGAGGCACTATGTTGAAATTCATTTCTCTTATTCAAAATTTGTAAAATGATAATGCATACTCACTAAGCTTTGATTACATTATTCGATGATTTCTTTTGCACTTTAAGAGGACCACATTGCTTAGCTATATATGATCCATTCAATTTACTTCAAGGACCCACTTCTTTTCATTTTGAATGCATTTGTTGTCTTAAGGTCTACAAGTTGGTGAAACCTTGGCTTCAAATCAAGCAATTGCACCACCAAGCATTAGCACTCTTTTGACACCACCTAGAAACTAAACCATTGCATCTATATGATAAAGGCTCAAATGTCAATGAAACAAAGCACCCACAGGATACATATGTAATTAAGGCAAATGAATAGGGTTAGAAGCTATCATCAACATCAACAATGAGGTGTTGATACCTACTCATCTCATGATTTAGAATGTGAACTTTCTATATTCTGGTAGGCTACCCTTTTCATGTTGTGATCCTTTTATGCATATGGAGGTTGTCATTACAATCATTGAGATTTTTCTTTATCTCTTAACTTTACAAAATTATGAATTCACCTCTTTGAAACATTCTCTTGATTGGAAATATATGAATCATTCACAAGGCTATCCCTTTTACAAACTATGAAACTCATTGCTTCTTAAAAGCATGAACAGGTATATAACGATCATTTTGTTTGTTGTTTCCTTTTGGAATTATGAACCCATTGCTTCTTATCTTTGTAACTATGCCTTGTTAGTACACAATGAATATAACCACTCTTCTAAGATATGCATTTTACATGAGGAAAACATCAAAAGTAATGTTGGACAACAATGAATAATGATGCAAAACCAGAGATGATACAAAACTTAAAGATACACAAGCCTCAACTTAAAAATGAGAATTGATGCACTTTCATTCAGCTTTACAATTTCCTTAAGCTGAAAATTATTTTTATTTGAGCAATATGAATGTGTTTTACTATCTCATTTCCCCCTTTTGAAACTTAGGGGCAGCATGCTGGGCTCAACCCTTGTGGGAGCCCATTTTTTCACCACATGTTATGATGTCAATAGAAATGAATCAGCAACAAGATTTCATCTATACCTGCACAATGAACAAACATGTTAGATAAAAAAAAATGAAGCTCAATTCTCTTGTGATGTTTGATTTTTAGGCTCTCTCGCATACATCTGATACTTTCTCAATTGAATTAAATCATCACAAACATATGCTATATTTATGTTGATAGAGAACATAATGAGATTCATATCTGGAGCTCTAACCAACTCCTTTATCATGATGTAGGTTCATTTGAAGATCAAGAGCATGGAGGAGAAGGAAACAACAAAGACCAACACCAAACTTCAATGGGAAATGATGGACATGTTTTTTCTTATATGCTCCTTCCATTATTTTCATCTTCATATGTATAGTGGATTTTGTTGTTGCTTTAGTTTAGCTACTCCCACAACTTGTGTGGGAAATTTGATTATTGTCTTCTTTCCATTGTATAGAAAATAAACACTTATGCAATCTCGTGTATATTTCATTACAAAATGAATGAAACTTTGTAGAAATGAATGAAAGCAATTTCATAATTTTTGCAATTTCCTTATGTTGTAACACATTGCACAATGAAAACTGGATTTTCAATTAGAGACTTTGATATGCAATGGTTAAGCATGGCAGAAATATGTTAGAGTATCTTTCACCTTTAAAAATAATAAACTACTTCAGCTATACCAAATTGAGTTGTAGGTGAAAATTTGGTAACAGATGTATCAAGCCTATTGTATCAATATGAAAGACCTGTACCTGAACTTCCCATAGAGGACAACAATAAGGGTCAATAGTTAATGTTTTGTTGGGCTAGAAAAAAAATGAGAAGCTTGAGAAAAATCACAATGGCCTATTAGAACATATCATTCTTGAGAAGCACCTTAAGAATATTAGCCTCGAATGTACCTCGAAGAAGATAACCATACTTGGAAAAGGTGCTACAATTAAAATAATCAAAGCTTCCTTGTCAGTACCTATATCACTTAATAGTTCCTTTGAGGATTCCATCTCTGATTTACCCATGTTATTTGAGGAATCCTCTCTCTTTATTATCACCACCATGTCTTTCGAGTCAAATACCCAAGCCATTGAACTAAAACTCATTTATCCCCAACACATCAATTATGACCAACAAGAGCCACCAATCTTAGATACATTCAAAAACGTTGATGCTCTCTCTAAAATCATGGGACTAAGGGATGAGCTACCATATGGAGATCACAAAGTAGGGTTTGATATAGAGTTGGATACACATGTGTACTATGGGGAAACAATTGAATCTCTTAGTCACAAAATAGAAAATCTAAGAGTAGCATCTAGATCTCTAAGTGAAAACCACATTGTGGCACTTTTTGATCCAAAAATAGTAAAAATAAAGGATGTATCCAATGGTGAAAACCTCTCTGAGGTGACAAAGGATGAGGGATTCAATCTTCCCCTTAGTGCCATCCATCAGGAAAAATCAACAGTATTGGCAGAAAAATGCAACCCAGTGAATTTGTGAACCAAGGAAACCCCACACATCACTTTCTATGTTGAGTCACTTTTGATCGAGGAATAAGAAAATCTAGCTACATTTATGAAAGAAAGGAAATTGAATTTTGCATGGACATATGTTGAAATGCTAGGCCTTGATCCAGAGGTAGTGTTCCATCATCTAGTATTCTATCCAGAGGAAAAACCAGTTAGACAAAAATTGAGAAAAATGCATCCAAAGATCGCTTTGTTGGTCAAACTAGAACTATAGAAAATCCTTGACGTTGGTTTCATATGACCCATTGACTATCTAGAGTGGGTTTCCAACCTTGTACCTATTTCCAAGCCCACTGAAGGAATCTAAATCTGCAGTGACTTTAGGGACCTAAACAAAGCATGTCCTAAGGATGATTTCCCTCTTCCTAACATAGAAATGATTGTAGATCTAACGTCGAGGCACAAAATGCTATCATTAACGAATGAATTTTTCAAGATACAATCAGATTATGATAGCAAAGGATGATCAACATAATACATCCTTCACTTATCCATGGGGCACTTACTATTGGAACATGATGCCATTTGGATTGAAGAACACCGGATCTACATACCAAAGTGCTATGACTTTGATTTTTCATGACATGATCCACAAATCTATAAAGGAATATGCATATGACATAGTAGCCAAATCAAGAAAGAATCAAGACCACATATCAATGTTGGGCCCAATCTTTGACAGACTGGAAGAATATAAGTTATGACTCAATCATAAGAAATGTGTCTTTGGAATTACATCAGGAAAGCTCCTAGGATATATTGTATCAATGAGGGGAATTGAGATAGACCTTGCAAAATTCAAAGAAATCCTCGACATGGAAGCACCACAAACACTAAAACAGTTGAGGGGTTTGCAAGGAAGGCTTCAATCAATTCACAAATTCATAACATAGTAGATAAAACTATCCCATCCTCTCATATTCTTCACAAGGGAGTGGCCCACAAATGGGATGAGAAATGCAAGCAGGAATTTAACCAAATTAAAGAAAACTTGCTAACATCACCAGTCCTCAAGCCACCGATCCATAACAAACCATTGATTCTCTACATATCAACTATGGTAGCAGCTCTTGGTACTCTTCTAGCATAACATGATGAAATAGGGAAGGAGAGAGTCATTTAATATATTAGTAGAACCTTAGTGGGACATGAGATATAATACACATTAATTGAGAAATATTGTCTTGTAGTAGTGTTTGCCTCACAACAGTTTAGGAACTGCATGCTTGCTCATCAAATAAAGCTCATCGCCAAGATAGACCCCCTAAAGTATATGCTCTCTAAAGCAACACTCACATGATGAATGACTAAATGGGTCATGATATTGATTAAATATGACATTGAATATGTGGAATAGAATGCCATCAAGGGACAGGTAATTGTAGATCAATTGGCCAAAGAACCTATATATTCAAAGAACCCATTGGTATCAAAATTTCTAGATGAATCAATCTTCAACCTGCATGTTGCAGACCATTTGAAGGTATATTTTGATGGATCATTCACACAACATGGGTGGGGAGCAGGAGTCCTCTTCATCACACCACAAGGGGATTGTATTCTAAAATCATACAAGCTATCTTTCCTTTGCATCAATGACATTGTGGAGTATGAGGCTCTTGTCATAGGACTTCAGATTGTAGTACAATGGAAAATCATGGCACTCAAGGTCTATGGGGATTCACAACTGATTATTAACCAAGTCAATGATGAATACCAAACTAAGGATGATAAACTTACCTCGTATAAAAAGATGGTGGAGGATCTCAAGGAGTTCTTCATTGATATCACATTTTAGCAAATACCATAGGTAAATGGGTAAACCCACAAAACTAGTTTACAATTCTAGTGAGGAAGAAAAATTGCAAAAAATGCCCCATGGAAAAAAAATTGGTTTTTGGGGGTTCAAGCGAACATTTGGTTCGAACGAACCCATTAAATGTTGGGTCCCACCATAGTTCTCATTTCTTGTGAAAAAAAAAAGAAAACTTTGTGGAAAGGGGGTTCGCTCGAACCCCCCTTCTCTCCCTCTAGCACCAAAAATCTCCACAATTTTTCCCTTCGAAGCTCGATTTGAGGATGACAATGGAGGAGAATTCATAGACCCAACTGGATGATGGTATTCCTCACAATGAGCTATCCAACGAATATAATTTTAATATGTTTTGGTTTTATTATGTATTTGTTTTTTTAGTTTGAGTAAACATAGGTTTTTCACCAAAAATCAAGCTCTTTATTCTGCACATGTGGAAAAATAGCAGATTATCAAAAAAAATTTGAAAAATATCAATGCACTAGATATTGAAGTCCTTAATCCAACAAAAAAAAATGAATTTTGATACATACAAAAAATTTATGTTGTATATGGTCCACCTATGTCTGAATTGTAATTGGTTTGACTTCAAAACTTGATTAAGGAAAAAAATCCAATGAAATTATATGAAACCAATTACATGCATTATTTATCATAGTTACAAATCTAAATTTGAAAAAAAAAGAATTTTGTCCTTCATGGAAAAAAAATTATGTTGTATACGGTGAGCATCACTCCTTAAAAATGGTGTTTATTGAAAAAAACTAGTTTTTGAAGGAGATAGAAAAAGAAGTGCAATCTAATTCCAAAAATTTTGAAAAATATATATTTAGAATCTATAGACAAAATTTCACAAATCACTAGTTTGTATCATCTTCAAATTCCTCACAGTTTAGCCGCTATAGGTGCCTGAAAGTGAAGATTTAGTTAGAAAAAATCAGTTGAGTGTCCAGTTTGGCCAAAAATTGTAAACTAGTATTATGAGATCACCCAAAAAATAGAGCACCTAATGTTATGGCTAAAATCAGATCATTGTTGGATATCCCACGAAACATCCCTAAACATGAATTCCTTATAGAATAGCTTCTCGTAACAGCTTTCGAGGTACCAAAATCTAAGTTCATATGTGAAATTGTTGGTCTCAGTGATCCCTTGTACCATGAGATATTCACTTACATAACAATAGGAGTCCTCCCTATTGACATCACCCCAAACCTCAAGAGGACCTTTATTAAAAATTCATCTTGTTTTGTCATCTTAGGTGACACCCTTTACCATAGAAGTATTGAAGGAACCCTCTTGTGATGCCCTAACCTCAAGGAAGCTTTGACTACTTTAACTGAGGTACATGATGACATTTGTGGTTCACACTCTAGTGGTATGACCTTGGCCAAGAAATTGCTAAGGGCTGGGTACTACTGGCCTACGATGGAGAAAGAAGCTCATGACTATGTCTGAAAATGTATACAATGCCAACAACATGGGGACCTCATCCATGCACTAGCTCAAGAGCTTCAACCGATTGTAACACCTTGGCCCTTTTCACAATGGGGGCTCGATCTCATCAATAAAATCACTCCCACCTCATCTAATGGACACAAGTTAATTATCACTACCACGACATACTTCACAAAGTGGGTAGAGGTCATCCCCATGACTTGTATCATAGGGAAGTAGGTCTCTAAATTCATCCTGAACTACCTCATTTTTCATTATGGTGTTCCACAAGCCCTTATCTCAAATAATGGAACACCCTTCAAAAACTAGGATGTTTGTGAGGTATGCCAAAAATTCAATATCCAACATCACTTCTCTACCCCATATTACCCCCAAGGTAAGGGTGAGGCTAAGGCTTCCAATAAGACCATACTAAAGATCCTCAAGAAAATAGTCAATGAAGTTGGTCGTGATTGGCACCTACAGTTGAACCCTATCCTATGGGCCTAACGAACGATTATTTGCACACCTATAGGTGCAACCCCTTTCTCCTTGGTCTACAGATCAGAAGCCATCCTTCCCATTGAGATCAAGCTCCCATCCCTGAGAATATCACTGTAGAATCTTATTACTAATGAAGAATACATGGTGTCACGGTTGAATGAGCTGGAGTTAATGGATGAGAAACACATGGATGCTTTGAACCACCTATAGGTTTATCAGAACTATCTCAAAAGGAGCTATAATAAGAAGATCAAGAGTCATTTCTTCCAAGTTGGAGAGCTCATATTATAGGAAAATTAGAAGAATGTGCCAAATCCAGAAAACAAAGGTAAGTTTGAACCCAACTAGTTGGGACCCTTCATCATCACGACAAGTTACAAGTCAGTAGCATATTAGTTTTCAACACCAAAAGGGGATCCTTTGCAGGATCCCATCAATAGTTCCCACCTCAAAAAAAAATATGCCTAAGCTTGCAAGGTATAAATCCAAAAATACAAAAAAATCAAAAAAAGGATTGAAAATAGTAAAGAAAAAAATCGTTCTCTAGTGAAAACCACTTCGATGGCACTTTGGGAAAGTACCTTGGTGAAAACCTAGCAATCAAGCGCCTTGCGTAAATAAGCATTTTCCATCCACCATGGATCCTTTAGCTTGTTTCACATCACTTTCGATTGCATTCCATATTCCTTCTATCACCCATCCATGTCTACATCATAGCTTGATCCTATGTCGGTATCATGTTTCCTTTTAGAGCTACTTGGTGCATTCTTAAGGTCATTTTTCATGCCTACATTGGAGTAGTCTATTGCATCACATTGGGGGAATTCGCTATACCACATCAAATCAGATTCATGTATATTCTTGAAATCCTCAAAACATCATAAAATCCAAAACATTCATAACATATCAAAAAAATTCAAAAATAGGTCAAAAATTAGAAAAAAATCAAAAATAGAGTCATCATGTTGAACTACGTCATCTCTAAGCTTGAACGTAAGCAAGGATAATCATTGATCGGCCCTCGAGACATTAGATCAGTCCTTTAGGTGTCCATCATAATAAACTTGCAATCCACATGTTCATATTTCATTAGTAAATATGTATATGTCAGTCAAACTACATGGTCTTTGTGTGTATAACATAGGCAAGGCTAATCTTTTATCAACCCCTGAGGCCCCTAGGATAGGTCTTTAGGGTAGGCTCTTGGTCAAAATCTCATAAAAAACAAACATTAGAAAAATTGAAAATCAAAACATTTGTAAAAAATCTGGAAAATCCTAAAATAGCCTCAAAACATTTGAAAATACCAAAATCATCCAAAAAACCCAAAATCTTCTATCCCATTTCACTTTCACATGCAATAAAGATCCACTCACAATAAATCAATCATCACCTTCAACCTTTGGCAAAACAATCGGAAACAAGTATAGAAATTTGAAAATGAAAACTTAAACATCAAGGTCTTAAGTCTAGGTCAATAGGTGAACAAATTAGTTAAGTCTTGGTGTCAATAGCCTATCATCCAATCTGTCCCAAGTATCATCTAATCATCATGTCCTAGGATGCATCCTTCCTACAATGGACATCAACATTATAAATCACCATAGTTTAGTCTTGGCTAGAGGTATGAAGAACATTAGCTTGTTTGTTTGCTTGATCTTTTCTTTGGATTTGTCTAATTTCACTCATTCCAATGAGCTCTCAATGATGTCTAATCAAAATGATTTAAAGAGAAAGGAATGGGGCATTGACCATTATCTTTCATTTGCCATGCTTTTTGGATATTCTTTCAATATAACCTTGGTCGTACTTGTTTTGTTAGGTGTGTAGGGAGGATGTTTTGGATGTCTCATTGACCATTACATTGGGAGGTTTTTCCCTTTTGTGTTTTGGTCTGAGTGTTTGAAATGTCTAAAGTACATCCTAATAAGGTTTTGTATGCTAGGTGTGAACAAGGATACTCCTATTTGTTTGTTGAGTCAAATTCCATCACACTAGATACCACGCCTTCTTGTTTTTCTATACCTTGATGCATCGTATCTATGTGTGTTATCAAACATAAGGAAAGTAATGCTCTTTATGTCCCCAATCCCTTATAAGCAAAAAACATCATTACTCATCATCATATCTAATAAATTTTTGATGACTCATAGACTTATTGGACATCTATATCGTCTTGGACTCAAGGATTCATCCCTATTTCTTCTATCTTCTCCATGTACTAACCTAGTATCATGTCATTCAAACAAAACTCATTTGCATCCACCCTGCATCCACAAACCGTCAGCATACTGCATACCATAAAAATCATCACATGTTACATCATTCATACATACTTCTTGCATCATCATATACTACATAGAAAAGATATTGAAAATAAAATAAACATATTATTACATTGCATCCATGGGTATGTGCAGGATCATCATCGAAAAAATAGGCCCTTAAGTGGCAAATAATTCAAAAAAATCAGAGTTAGGCAACTTGATGCAAAAATTTGAATAAGTTATCTATATTATTTCAAAAATATGTAAGAATAGAATCTGTAGAAATTTGAATGTAGTTTCTAAACTACTAGGTTTATTTAAAATAAATAAAATCTATTTGGTGAAAATTTGAAATTTCAATGCAGTAGTACTTAAATTTCAAGGAAAAAATAAGAAGTAGGTGTCTATCTGACCACCCTAGCCACAATAAAATGATAATTATTTTTTATAATATTTTATATATAAGTAGAGGACTCATGTCTCGATGTGATGCATATTTTTTGTAATTATTTTTCAAGTAAATAATTAATTATGATTTTTTTATTACAACTTTTTTAAAATATAAAAATGTGTATGTTTGACCACCTTAACTTGGTCAAAACTTCATGAAATTCAAAACTTTTTTTTTTAATCCTATAGTATGCAAAGCATAGAATGTGACACATGTTTTTAATTCAAAAATGTGATATTGTTTGAAAGCTATAGATTTTTTTCAAGTAGCCTATCAATCATGACTTTAGTTGTAATTCAAATAGAAAAATAATTATTATTATTTATTAAATTCAAAGTAAAGCATAATTTATATTGATGGAAAGCTGAGAATCTCTTTTAAAAACCCTTTTCGTTTCATAAATTTTGGGTATAAAAAAATTTGTTAGCCACATACCCTACACATACCCATCATATTGCCACTTTTTAACCCATCATGATCCTGCACATACCCCCATCTCACATGCATTATCATCAGCATAATATAGATTTTTTATTCTAAGCATTTCATAACATCATTATCATCCATCGCATAAAGTGCATCCATACCAATCCATCATACATTACATGTGCATTCATAACATCACATATATTGCATCATAAAACATAAAGCATCATAGCATGATCATTAAATCATACCTCTAGCCAAGACTAAACTACAGTGATGCCTAATGTTGATGTATACTTCTAGCCAAGACTAAACAGTAGCCAACAATGCTTTATACCTCTAGCCAATGAATGTATACACATCACAAATTAGGTTGTACATCAAAAAAGTGTCTAAGCACTATCTATGCCTTGAGCTCCCTTCGCTTTGTCAGTCATTGTGGTGGCTGCCTTAGCTCTTATGGTGAGACCCTGACAGTCTGCCTGATGGCCTTGGGCGAAATATGCTCAGCAAAAACTAGCTAATGCTGGAAAAATTTAGCTCCCGACACTCATGTGGGCGGGCTCTATAGTATAATATCCTGTAATATGAGGCCTCCTACATTGCCTATCCATACATCTTTGTTTGGATTGTCGCCTATCCCTGTGCCTATTGCGTTGTTGCCTCTAACTACTGGTAGTGATGCATCTCCTGATCCAAATTGAGGTTTGCATCTTGTCTCTACTAGTGCTCCTATGCCACCTCCTATCTTGCCTGATCCTCTTCTAGATCAAGGTCTGAAACTGAGCCTATGTCTGTTGTAGTTTCCCTATAAAAACCTATATTTGTGCCTACAACGCTGCTATTTGTTCATCCCAAGGATCGGGACATGGTGGTGGCTACTATGGAGGCTACTGGGGTGGCTATTGTGGTTCCTGTTGTGTGGTCTCACAACACACCCAATTTTTCGCCTTGGAAAAATGTGGACCTCTTTTTTCTTTTTTTCTTTCTTTTCATTTTTGTTTGCTTTGGCATTATTTTTGGGAGTTGGTAAAATTGCAAGTTTCATTTTTTATTTGCTTGGTCTTTGCTTAAGTCCTTGTTCCTTCCAAGATTTGGTTTATGGTCTCTTCACAAAGTTTTATCAATTTACTGAAAACCAGAGTCTTAGAGTTGTTGTGATTGCATCAAAGAAGTTGTATCTTTGATTGGTCTTAGTCCCACCTGGTAAGTCATCACCCAGAGGTTTTCAACCCTAGTGATAGCATTTTTTCCTGCATCAATTAGTTTGATGGTTTCTTTTTTTAGCCAAAGGTTAGAAACTGAAGGTTCTATTATGAAAATTTTGAATCACATTTAATCTCTCTTGAACTCAGTTCCTAGTTCCTCTCTCTACTCCCGGTTTTCTTTAAGATTGGAGGTAAGTGTCCTAGTTCTCGAAAATCTTTCCAAGGTTCGATACCGGAGGTTGTCAATCTTGGTGATCATAAATGATCATGTATATTAAAGGCCTTTGCCTTGTAAAAATCAAAGTGACACAAGAGTGCCACAAGACTGCCACGTAAGATTTTTTGTGCCATCTTTCCCTCTAGCAATGACTGCGCAAAAACCTAGGTATTCATGATTTGAACCCTAATTCACCATTATTACACCTTTATTCAAGAAATTAATGCATTTGTAATAGGTAATTAATGAAGGTGGTGAACTACACACATACTTGGCAACACCACAAGCATGTAGTTGCTTTTATAACACTCTACCTTGTGTCATACTACAAACTTGCAAAGGACATTAAATGAAAGATACTAATAGTGTGGCACACAAGGAAAGGTAAATTTTGAGAAACTAAGAACACAACTACCAAGGGTTTCAAGGTTACATTCTTAAAAGATTGTCCTCATCAACAAAACTAGGTATGTCTCAAATAACAGAAATGTGCTAATAATTTTCATGCATGAAAGTCTTGAGAAAATGGTATCTCCCTTTTAAGAACTAAAATTTTAATTATTTTTATTTGAATTTAATTGATAGGTGAATTGAAAGTTTTATAAATTGTTAAAGATAAATGGTTCAATTTTACCCTAATTCACACACAAAGCACATATTTGAAAATGCAGAATACGCCAACAAAAATGAGTACTTCTGAAGTAAAACTAGAAGATGAATTCAAATATTGTACTTCACAAGCTATACCAATTGGTGGGATAGCTAATAATACTCATATGGGATGGTCTTCTGATGTTGAATTTCTCACACAGTCACAGAAATAAAATGATTCTCAATGCACAAGGAATGTTATAGCAAGTGGGTTACTTTTAGCAATAGGGTTTTTGACAATAATGGAGGCCCTTGAATTGGTCATGGAATGTTTAAACCATTACTACCTAAACAAAAGATTCATTGAAAAAGAGGGAAGAACCTATGCAGATCTCTCTAAGAAAGGAATTATATATACATTTAGGCTTCCTACATTTACTCAGATGTACCATATTGATATGAAGGAGAAAGCCAAAACCTACCTGAGTGTTGAAGAGCACAATAGAGAAATTATGAACACACAGTGGTGCCAAGAGAAGATTACAAAGTAGACAAAGCCAATTCTAAGGTCTATGTTCAACCCAGATGTTCAAGATATTATAAATATGCTCAGCAAGATAGTTGGATTGTGAGATGCTACTAAATTTAAATCATGGATGTTTGTAATCATAGCTAAATTTATGGAAGGCCTTGTTCTAATGCATTGGGGAAGATTTATCAGTGATAAATTGCATGATCAGATAAAGGCATTTCCAAAGTCTAGATGTTTTTCTATGTTGTCATATGTGATTGTTTTTTGTGCCTTAAGGGAAAATAAGGGTTGAAAAGAATTGGTACTCTAGGAAACGAATTAGGAAATAGTTTGATATATGCTCATTTACTCCAAATTACTATTCATGGATAAAAGGATCATTATCAAAGGGTCAATCACGTGTTTTCCATGAAGCTAGTTAGAATAATGGAAGGTGATAAAACCAAAAGATTGTCTTTGGAACCATAGAGTGTTATTGGAAAGATTTGAGGCTGCTACATTTAGTTTCCTACTTTCACCTACATTAGGGTGGAAGGGTTTGAAGGACATCCTTTCATGTTGCCTAGGTACCCTACAAATAAAATGGTGTTACTAGAAATGGTAAGACAATTGAAGCTATCCTAAGCTCTTTATAGTGTGGCTCATAAGAAGGCTTCTCTTAGATTTCCTATTGTAATAGGGAACTACAAATGTAATGCAATTAGAGAAGCCAGTTTGTGTGAAGAGGAATTGAAAATGTATAATTTAGAGTACTTTCCACTTTGAAGAAAGTATTATGACCCATAAGGGAATATTTCCAAGAATATAGCTAGTTATAGTGCTCATGTCCAACATCTAGAAGACTATTGGCTAAATTGTGAGGATGAGCACAAAGTAAGAAAAAGAAAATATGAAAGATTGTCATTGTAATTTGCATGAATTTTTAAGATTCATGATGTTCCAGATCAGATGGAAGAGGATCATGGTGAAGTGTTGAACAAGGCTTACAATGAAAACAAAGTCTATGATGAACCTATTCCAGATCTGGATTATGAAAGTAAGGAAATAAAATCTGAGGAATTCTCTACACCGATTCTATTACAAACTCAACATTGGATAGATGATTTTTGTAAAGATTTAAGAAAGAAAGAAATAAGGACCACACTCACAAGATATGAGAAATAAAAAAAGAGAAGAAAATGAGCCTGAGCATGGGGAACCTGCTAAGAAAAAGAGAAAAGATGGTATAGAAGCTACAGGTATACATATTGAAGAAATAACCCCTAAGGCTCCAAGCTAAAGAGTTTCATTAAAATTAGTTGGTAAGCATAAAGATGTTGAATCAGGCAAAGTAAAATCAAAAATAGCATCTTCTTCCACAAAAAAACTTAAGACTAGGCCTACTATTGATGAAGAGGTGGGGATGATAGAAAGTATTGGTACAGAGACAAGATCTGCATCTTAGAGAGCTGCAAAATTATTCACTTCTCCCACTTCAGTTAATATGGCTACTGTAAAACAAGCATTGGGAAAAACTCTTGTGGTTTTAGATGAATTTTCTAAGATAGATGAAGCTAAGATTAAATAACAAATGGAGAAGTGGGGAGCCATGTGGGAATGAGTAAAAGAAAAGAAATATAAAATAAACCCATGGTACAGCTAGTGGTGGAAGAAATTCTAGATATAGGGTCAATTCCCATAAATGTTGAAGAAGAAGAATTCATAAAAGGAACACTTGCTTTAGAAGCGGGGAACCCTAATGTTCTTGAAATGGAAACAAATGAGACTGTAGGAAAGATTCTTATTGATGATATTGTTATTGAAGATAGCTTTGATTCCCAACCTTCCCTAGGGAATGATCAAAATGATAATGAGCAACCACAGGTCTCTGAAAAATCAAAGGAGGATTAGGTTGAAATTGAAAATGAAGAACCTTCACAAATTTTAGGTGATAAGGTCAAAAATGAAGAAAACCCTGATGTGAGAGGATATGAAGAAGGCGATGTCCTAGGAACTAATGTGATAGAAGAACTTCCCGAGAATACTAAAAACTAGGAACAGAGAAGTGTTGCAGAGGTAGAACACAATGAAGATACACCTAACTGGTTAATTAGAGAATTAACTTCCCCATTGGAAGTGGAATTGGTACCTCTGGATCTTAAAATTTTTATGTAAGTAGATACTCCTAAGCCTAGGAGAAGAGCTAAAACAAAATATGTCAACAAAGGAATGCAGATGGAGGAAGAACACTCCATATAGCTACCCCAATAGCAAATAAAAATAGACATGAGATAATGCCTAAGGAGTATAAGATAACAAATATAAATATTGGACACTCATCTTGGATACAAGAGCTAGAAGAAATGAAGATGAATTTAGAAACAATTGTTATTAGGGTATAGAAAAATAAACAAAAGAAAAGAGAGTTGAAAGAATGGGTTGCTAGCCTAGAGAATTTTGTAAAATCATTAATCCAATCTTGTCAAGCACAAATTGAATTGCCTCATAATCTAGTACTTATGTCACAAGAACGGGTGGATACCATTGTAGCAATTCACCATAGGATGAATGTATTTGAAGAATGGATTGAGTATTGGGTAAGGAAAGGAGAAGAACTCATTATAAATGCAATTGGGAAGTAAAAGGAAGAACACCGTTGGTTTGAAAAATCCAAAAGATTGGAAGGAGAATGTAGATCTCACTAGAAATAGGTTGATGTGGGAGGTGAAATGTAGAAACTCTCATTCAAAAAAATTTCCAAGAATTGATAAGAGAAAGGATAATTTCAGAGCAAGAAGTTCCATTATGTGAAAAATGGAAGAACAATTAAGTTTGGAAGGTGACACTTTTTTACAATGTATAGAAGGATTTGAAAAGGTTACCAAGAAATGTAGTAAGCTGATTGATAAAGATCAAGAATTTATTAAAGTGTTAGCATCGCAAGATTGTGATGCCTAGACACTAAGATGAGAGGGAAAAGAAGCAAAATATTTCAAGGAATGGAATGAGAGAATAAATAAAGACCCTATTCAGTCATTAACCTAGGAAGTTATTGATGAGATCATACATTGCAAGAACACTATAGTCAAGTATGGAACAAAGAAAGTGCAAAGGAATGCCAATATACTTCAGATATCACAAGAATACACTAGGCTCAAGTTTAGTTGGAAGGAAATACAAGGAACTTCAAAAGAGCGCATGCATCAGGCATTAAATTTTTTTTGAGAGTATCAGTTGAAGAAAGATGAAGCAGGGTTCTCAGAACTTGACCTCTAAGTGATATAAGGAAGTGTTAGATATCGGATGCCATAAGTGTCACAAAGACATATTGTTGAAGTTGGTTTTTTAAGTTGTTCTCGGTCCTAGTATAATTTTCCCATCTAGTATTATAAGGAATGTTGATAGTCTTGTTTTATGTAGAGTGTTATGTATCAAAGTTTGAAGCTAAAGGTTGTTATTGCTAAAGAAGTCAAATATTTGACTTTATCTCAAAGATTTTGATGACAACTAGTGTATGCCACATGCTACATTTTGATTTGATATTTTTGATTCTCTTGAGAGAATTTAAATTTGAACTCTTGAGGCCTTGTTCCTATAAAATTCCATTTAGTTCTTTTATTTTTAAGTTCAGAATTTGTGGATGTTGAAAGAGCCAAAACTTCTCTAAGTTTTGTTCTTTTTTCCTATTTTCTGAATCATTCCAGAATAAAAAAATTTATGCACATAGAACTTAATCAATATCAAATCCAATTTGATAGCTACCTATCTCATGTATCTTTTGTAGATGGTTTTGTTATTTCATCCAAACAAGATTGTGTGTTGCACTGTTTAAGGGTGCATACAAGTGCTACTCAGTTTCCAAACTAAACCTCCTTCTTTAAAAGCTCGCACCATTTTATTCCTAGCTATGAATTAATTTGGTGAAGTATAAAGAAGTTTACTTTGATTTGATTAAATCTTTGGGAATGCATGGAGAATAACTGAGGTAAATTTTATTTTATTTTTAGTATTTTGATGCTTTATTTTATATGAGATGCTAAATTTAAAAAAAAAATCCAAAAAATAGATGAATGGATGGAAATTTATTGAAAATATTTTGTTTCTATGAAATCATTGAATGGTTAAAGCTAAATCTACTTAAGTGATAGAAAAATTGTTGATGTTCATGAAATATTATTGTAAATCTGTTGATTTCATAAATTTATTTTATGATCAAATTGAAAATTTTGTATCTGATGCTAATGATTCTTAATGAAACTAGAGATAACCATAGACCCCTTGAGATTAATAGTAGTATCACATCATACCTTGAAGTGAACCTAGTATGGTCAAGACCTGACTACCAAAGACTTGGGATTATACTAAGTCAACCTTTCCCTATTACACAGACACCCTTGGTTTCCCTAGTTCAGTTTTTCAAGATGGGTTCTTTGCAGTTTTTCTGTGAGGATTTTATCTGTACTATTGTTGTGATTAACATCATCATCAATAGTAATTGGTGCTAGAAGGAGGGCCTCTTCATTATTCTTTTGGTATTGTTAGGTTTGAAATTGGATTTTCGTAGAGTCACTAGATCTCAGTCTGGTGATCCTCGTGTGACTTTAGTCAAGCTTAGTGGTTGAATGTCATCTACACCTAAATTTTTTGGAAGTGTAAGTGAAAATTCACAAAATTTGACTATTATTTTACCACCACCGCCTCCCATAGTGATGAATTTCTTCAACATAGAGTCATCGATACAATTTGTTGTGTATAATGATTTACCGAAAAATCCTAATAAGTTGTGTCCTAAATACTATCTTCATAAAGATGTAGAAGAACATATCAGTATCTTCAAGGATACATTTTTTAGAGCCATGATTCAATATGAAGATGTTGTATGTAGGTTTTTCCCATATACCTTAAGCAATGAAGTTTACCAGTGGTATATCAACTTACCTCATAATTCAGTTAGATCATGGCTAGATATGGAAAGCCAATTTTTGGCCAGATTTAGAACACCATTTGATCCTACCTTGTTATATCAACAGTTTTCTCAAATCAAGAGGTTCGATGGAGAACCTATAACTACTTTTAATGATAGGTTTAAAAAGGCTTATTCTAGGCTACAAGCACCTTATGTAGTGGATAATTTTTCTAGAATTGTGGTTTATTATATGGTAGTATATCCTTTAACTACCATGTTTGTGACTCAAAGGGAATAATTATCCTACCCCAAGTGTGAATGAAGTCCCTTTAAGATATCCAATGGCTCTTAATACTTTTTCTTCAGTAGTCCAAAATGGTACATTTCCTCATAATACTTTCTTTCAACTAGGAAATAGTCAAGCTTTAGTTCCTCACCCTAGTTCATCCATCACAAAGCTACATCCTAATGGAAATTCTTTCTTCTCACAAACTTAGGAAAGTAAAAATGTTAAAATTCTAGATGATAGGAAGAAATTAGAGAAATTACAGCTCAACTCAAAAGGTTAACCATAGAGGTTATGCAATTAAGAAATCAAAACTTTTATTCTCAAAATAACAATCAAAATTCACAAAGTCGAACATACAACACTCCCAGACCACCTAGACCTTGGACCACATGACTGAATAATGGAGGGATATCCACATCTTTAGATAAAATTAATCCCTCCTATGACAGATCACGTCAAAGGTAAATTTAACTGACCTTGCGATGAAGAATTGGTGTAGAATTCATAATAAAAATGCCCATGCTGAAGTGCATTGTCCACAATTTAAAAATATTTTAGATATTTTTTTTGCTACTACACATTACAACGAATGGTGTGAATCTCATCCTCCTAAAGGAAATGAATTAGTTCCAATGGGATATGATTCTACTTTAGTTCTTGAAAGTTACAAATGTGTAAAGTCACCTATTGTTATTAGGATTCGTACTCATGAATATGGAGACAATTTATCCATGACTTTAGAAACATATGTGTTTCCTTATCACAATGAAAATGGACCTTAAGACAAAGTTGATGAAATTCATGCTTTTCAACAATATTAGAAAGGACATAGTTATAACCTGAGAAGTAACACAAATGGTGGAAGTAAATTCAATGGATCGTTGACCATGTCAATCCTGCCTAACAACTTTAATACTCCACTTGATGATAAATCAAGCAATAATACAAGGTTACCTAAGGTGATGTCTCATTATAATTCATCAAATGTTTCACAAAGTGAAAATATAGATCTCACTGATCAAAAAAACTTGACTAATTATTTAGTATAAGAAATAAAAATGTTAAAAAATAGCCTTTCTTTATTAGAATTGCTCAAAACACTTGTGATCAGGAAAGCTTTCTTAAATGCTTTAGAAGATCTTCCAAAGGAAAATAAATTTAGGGAATCTCAGGTGAAAGATAATTCAATTAAAGAAAAAGAAAAGAATATTTTTCCTATGGCGGATGCGCAAGTAGCCTTTTATAAAGGAAAACTAGAATCCCCGCCATTTTTAATCATGCTGAGAATATTTGGTAAAAATATTCATAATTGTTTAGTAGACTATGGAGCGTCTACTAATGTAATGCATTTTTCCATATGTCAAATGCTAGGGTTAATTCTGGCAAGTTCTTTCAAGAAAATTACCCAACTTGATAAAACTAAAGTAAATGTAGTTGGGGAGTTAACTAATATTCATATGTAGCTAGTGTCAGATCCCAAGATTCAGTATTATATAGACATTTAGGTTGTTGAGATACCTAATACTTATGGCATGTTATTGAGCAGGGATTGGTCAAATACTTTGAATGGATATATAGCCACATATTTCTCACATATGTCGTTACCATGGAAAGGAGTTCCTAATCAAATCAAAATTGAAAGAGAACCACATATAAAATACATGATTACTAATTACGATAAAAAAAATGTTCTATATATTGATATAGAACCAAGGGTTTATAAAATCCGAAGTTCAGGAGTTAAAATAGAAGAAGTATTTACATGCAATGTTGAAAATCATAATTAGATAACTCCTAGAACTAATGTTTTAATTGAATCATATTTTGATTCTTTCAAACAAGAAAATAGTCATTATGATAAATTTTGGAAGAATATTGTTACAGAAGCTCGAAAGAGTGGTAAATTGAAATTTCACTAAAAAGTTTTTTATTGTAGGATTGGTGCAGGTTACACAAATCTACATATTCAAAAGATAGTTGCATGATGTGCTTGGAAATAATTCACAAAATTGAAAACTAGTACTTTGTAGAACATGATATGATCAAAAGATCTGAACCATAAATATACAGAGAAAAAATCGAAGTCACATAAACCAAAAATGTTAATTTGAAAATTCCTAAGAATGGTAAGTTTCAAGTTACTAATGATCAATCCTAGATCCTTAAGTTTGATGGATCCAAATAAAACAAGGAATTGAAATTGGAGTTACACTTATCAGCCCACAAGGTAAATCTTTTCTTGCTTCTTATCGATTGCAATTTTAATGTACTAACAACATGGAAAAATATGAAGCCCTTATTCATGGTTTAATGCTCGCAATCAACAAGAAATTCAAAATTCTTAAGGTGTTTGGTGATTCTAAATTAGTAGTCAGACAAGTTCGAAAGCAGTATGTTTGTCATTACAAGAGATTTTCTAGTTATTAACATAGAGTATGGGATCTACTAAAATATTTTGACGCTTTCAACATTACTCATATTCCACAAATATTTAATCAAATATTTGATGCTTTGGCTACTGCTACCAATGCTTTAGAACCTTTAGATACCTTAGATCTGAGGGGATTTATAGTTGAACTAGTACAATTACCTTCAGTTCCTGATAATGTTACAAATTTGTAAGTGTTTGAAGATGATCGACACATATTGGAATTCATTACTAATTATGGTATCTTTGAAGCACAAATAATTGAAGAAATAGATCATCCTGATGATGAAATTCAAGAAGAATAATTAGCTCAAGCTAATGATAATAGTATTCTGAAAGGGATAATCAAGTTGGAATGACTACTTAACATAGATTAGATAGTGCACAAAAATATTTTCCCCAAAGTGATGGAGGGAAATCCAAGTTATACAATTTGCATACTAAAGAAGACCTAAGAACATGCTTATAAGGAAGGTGTTTATTGAAGAAGAGGAGAAATATCGCTTAGGAACTCAGATATTATTGGAAGGTTATAGCATGGACATATGAAGACTTAAAAACCTATGATACTTCCATCATCACGCATATAATACCACTAAAGTCTGATGTAAAGCCTTTTTGATAGAAACAACGGCCAGTAAATACACTATTAGAACCATTGATCCAAAAAGAATTCTAAAAGCTTCTCTCCACCTAAACAATATTTCCTATCAAACATTCTACTTGGGTGGAAAATTCGGTACCTATAAGGAAGAATAATGGAGGCATATGGTTGTACGTAGATTTCTGGAATCTTAACAAGGTGTCTGAGAAAGATAATTATCCACTACCTTCACTAGAAGAAGTGTTATAGATCATCAATGGTTCACAAATGATGTCCTTTTTGGATGGATTCTTTGGATATAATCAAGTAATGGTAGCAAAATAAAATCGGATGAAGACAACATTCACCATGAAGTGGGGAACTTTTGCTTACAGAAGGATGCCATTTGGATTGATAAATGTCAAAGCTACATTTCAGAGAGCTATGGATTATGTTTTTTGAGATTTTATAGGAAAATGTATTATCATCTACATGGATGACCTTACAGTATTTTCAAAGAACAAAGGAGATCACATTCGAGATCTCAGAGCAATATTGAAAAAGTGTGAAACTTATGGAGTTTCATTAAATCCTAAGAAATGTATTTTTGGGGTGACTAAAGGTAAATTTTTGAGACACATTATTTCTGAAAGAGGTATTTGGATATATCCAAATAGAGTGAGTGCGTTGCTCAAGTTACAACCCCTGAGAAGTAAAAAAGAATTGAAATTGTATTTCGTTAAGATCAATTTCATCCATAAATTTATCACCGGATTTGCTGAGATAGTAAAACCACTCAATGATATATTGAAGAAAGATGCAAAAATAGTGTGGAAAAATGAGGCTAAGATCGCCTTTAAAAATATAAAAGTTGCAATTGCTGAAGCACTTGTACTGGTAATTCCAAATTATGTTAAACATTTTTATATTTACTCTTTTTCTTCTAGTCATACTTGTGCAACAGTACTAACACAGAAAGGCAAGAACAAAGAAGAAAAGTTGATTTCTTTTATGAGTGCTCCATTTAAAGAAATGGAGCTAAGATACACAGAAGTTGAGAAACAATCCTTTACTTTGGTCAGAGTAGTACACAAATTCAGGCATTACATTCTTAGGAGTATAGTCAAAGCTATTGTTCTAGATGCTACAATTAAAATGTTGTTAATGCAAAGCGACCTTGAATAAAAAAGAGCTAAATGGGTTACAATCTTGCAAGAGTTTGATTTAGAAATCATATCCATGAAATTGGTTCAAGGACAGTATACTTTGGATGTAAAATATCAAGAAGATTGGTATTTAGATATATGGCATTATTTAGTCAGTCATACTTGTCCCAATCATATAAAAAGAAATCAAAGAAGAGATCTTAAGATAAAATCATAAAGTTACATGATCAAAGGAGGATCTCTATTCAAAATAAATCATGAAGAAATCTATTTAAGATGTTTGAATAGAATGGAAGCAATGAAATGTTGTAGAAATTGCATGATAAGTTTGGAACAACTCATGGAGCACCTTTAGCTACTGCATACCTCATCTTGAGAGCTGGTTATTACTAGTCAATGATTTTTAAAGATACATATGAACATGTGAAACACTGTTATACATGTCAAACTGCAGTAGATAAAGGAAGCTTCAATGCTCAACAATTGCAGCCAGTGATGGAGGTGTGCCCTTTTTCACAATGGGGACTAGATTTCATTGGTACTATCAATCCTCCATCATCTGTAGGTCACAAGTTTATATTGACTGCTATATATTATTGCACTAGATGGACTAAAGCATGTCCTAGCAAACAATCCACCACAAAGGTGGTAATCAAATTTTTGGAGGAAAATCTCGTTACCAGGTTTGGAGTATCGTACACTCTAGTATGTGAAAATGGCCCTACTTTTTCTTCATTAAAGTTTTCCAATTAGGAATTTGAATATGATATGACATTAAAATTCTCATCTAACTATTATCCACAAGGAAATGGATTAGTAGAGTCATCAAACAAAAACTTTCTGAATATAATAAAAAAATTGGTGTAAAAGAATCCTAGAGAATGGCATTTTGTATTGAAATTCGCCCTTTGGGTAGATTGTACTAGGATGAAATCCACATTGGGAAATTCTCCTTACCACTCAGTTTATGGGGTAGATCCTATATTTCTGATAAATTTGAAAATCGCTACTTCGCAATTTTCTCAAGAATATATTGGATTAGATGACCAAACTGAAGCTTGATTGTTGCAATTAACACATTTAGATGAAAAATGTACCCGAGCTATAGATCATTTTGTTAGGCATCAATCTATGGTAAAATGATGGTTTGACAAAAGGGATAGATTAAAAACTTTTAGAATATCCAACTTAGTCTTGTGCTGGAACAAATCTCATGAATGTAAGGGTGAGCATGGTAAGTTTGACAAGTTATGGACAAGTCCTTATCAAGTCTCTGAAATTTTAGGTGATAGCGCCTATAGAATCAAAAATTTGACTAGTGAAGATGTCTCATTGCTTGTCAATGGGCAGTTTCTAAAGCATTATTTCTAGCTATAGTTTTTATAAATAGTTTTTTGTAAATAGTTTTAGTGAATAGTTTTTTGTAAATAATTTTTTTGTAAATAGTTTTTTTTTGTAAGTATTTTTTGTTGTTGTTTTGTAAATATTCGTTTGTTGCTTTGTTTTCTTTTCTTTTTTTTGGGTGTTGCATCATTAAGCTATATAGCAGTTGGCAACCTTTGAAGGTGAACAGGGTAATAGAACGTCAATTCTAGAAATTTGATCTATGTTTTGACCGGAAGTAGTTATTTAATTATAAATAATTGGGGAATTGTTCAATTCTTTTTACTCTAGTTAGCATAAATCATTTAGTTGATGTTTAGCTACAAACGCCCATATCTTAAATCATTCTACTAAAATTTGGGATATCAGTTATTTGCATTGAGTGAAAAATAAAAGGCTACCTTTGCTACCACTATAATTCCCAACCTAATTATGGGCTTCATTGCTTGCAAGTTGAAATGAGATATCATTGAAATATCAAAAAAAAAAGGTTGAAATGAGCTAGAAAAGAAATATCAAAAGAAAGAAATCAACTCTTTAGGTTATCCAAATATCTCTACTGGAACTATGGACACCTGACTGGTAGTAGAGCTATGCTTGGGGGAATTACAAAGATAACCTTGTCGGGGCTATAGACATTTGACTGGCAACAAGCCTCTATTCATGATTGGCTTAAAAGGAAATTGCTAAATTATGTAGGTCA
Organism: Sequoia sempervirens; assembly: GCA_007258455.2. Classification (NCBI taxonomy): domain Eukaryota; kingdom Viridiplantae; phylum Streptophyta; class Pinopsida; order Cupressales; family Cupressaceae; genus Sequoia; species Sequoia sempervirens. The sequence goes on along the minus strand of VDFB02047230.1, from coordinate 416,221,720 downwards.
ATGCAAATAAGTGTTATGCTCTAATTTTTTTGTAGAAAAATTAATCAATTGCACACACATGAGCTCAGTAATACTTAATCTTGTATGCTAGCTAGAGTGGAATTGGAATGTCGGAATGAAGATCTAACCATATATAATTAGAAGACTAAAAAATGTTGAAACGTGGGTTTTAGATCCAAAATTGACTTTTTATTTTTTTGTTTAGTTTTGTTGGTTGCTAGTTGTGTGGTCTCACACCATGCCCCATTTTTCCTCTTAGAAAAATGTGGACCCCTTTTTTCTTTTTTTCTTTCCTTTTCATTCACTTTCTTTGGCACTATTTTTGGTAGTTGGTAAAATTCCAAGTTTCATTTTCAATTTGCTTGGTCTTTGCTTAAGTTCTCGGATTTGGTGTCCCTGTCTCTTCACAAATTTTTATCAATTTACCAAAAATCAGAGTTCCAGGGCTATGTGGTTGCATAAAAGATGTATCTTTGTTAGCCTTAGTCCCACTTGGTAAGTTGTCACCTAGAGGGTTTCAATCTCAATGATCATATTTTTTCCTACATCGATTAGTTTGATGGTTGCTTTCTTTAGCCAAATGTCAGAAACCAAATGTTCTATTATGAAAATTTTGAATCACATTTGATCTCTCTTGAACTCGGTTCCTGGTTCCTCTCTCTGCTCCCAATTTTATTTAAGCTTGGAGGTAAGTGTCCCAGTTCCTGATAATCTTTCCAAGGTTTGATACTAGTGTATCTATGGAAATTTAGATGGTGGTTGGCTTATTGAACAATAAACATCAAAAATCCAAGGAGGCTATCAAGAACAATGGAAAATCAAAACAAAGAACGATTACACCTTCCTTTCCTTCCATGCTTCACCTTCATAGCACCTTCTAGTTTGCAACAAGTCAATGAGGCCCTCAGATTTTGAATTGAGCAACCTATAATAATGCCAAAGCCCTATGCAAATGTTGAAGGATTTGATAAAAATTATACCTATGTCTATAACAATGTGCTAAATGGAAATAATGACTACCAATGCTAAAATGACTAAATGCCTATATTAAAAAATTACGGGATCCCAAAATTATGAGCAAAATTGTCTTTTATAGAAAACACAATTTTGAGTGGACAGATGAGATTAAAGACCTAGAATGAAAGGTCCAGATTAAATGTGAGAATCCCTAATTAGGGTTAGGGAAAATTCACTAATTGAATGGTCAAGATAAAACATCAGATAAATGGATCGACAGTAGAGAATAAATGACACAAATTAATTAGAAAATAAGGATTTTTGAAAATCAAGAAGATAAAGACTGCCTGATTTATGAGATTCGAAAAATTAAGAAGATAAGAGTTGAACTGAAAAGCAAATTTGAAAAATCAAGAATCTGCCCGATTACTTGATTTTTGGAAGATTAGCTACTAATTTGAATTAAATTAATTCAAATTATGGATTTTATGAGACAGTAAATAATCTTTTTTAGATTATTTACCAAAATGGATTGACAGTTAAGATTGTGATGACATTTTAAATAATTGATTTATTTAAAATGAGAGGAATATTAAATTGGCAATTAAATAATTAAATTTAATTATTTAATTTAGAAGATAAGATTAATTAATTAAATAAATTAATCAATTCATTTAATTATGACAGTTAGTGACATATTAAATAAATAAATAAAAACTTATTTATTTAATAATCAGGAAGAAATATATGAGGAAGGGGAATTAAATAAATTAAGAAATTTATTTAATTAAGGGAAGACTTAGACAATTAATGATGTATTTAATAATCATGAAGAATATAAAGACATGAATTAATTAAACAATTATAAATTATTTAATTAATAGTCGAATGTGGACCAAGGACATAATTAAATGTTTTAATTATGCTAGGATGAAAGTGGTAAAAATGAAGCTTGCAGGCCTAGGTCATTTTTAGGTGTCTACATTTTGCCCCTCTTTGTCATAATATTGCTTGTCACATTGTGACAAAGAAAACAAGTTGAGAATATGCCCCAGTGAAGGTATGGAGTATGATTGCCCCCTTGGGAATTTTTTCAAATTTTGGGCCGGTGACAGAAAAATTTGTAAAGGGTCCTGATAAATCAATCTGATGACCAAAAAAAGAATGGCACAATCGGTTTCAAATTCGGACATGTTTAAGACAGTCAATAGGGAAGTCAAAGGTGGTCAAATGAGCCTCCAGTAGTAAGTCACCTGAGAAAAATATCATTTTGACCCTATAAATAAGTTGAGAAAGGGGTAAAACTCAATTCATTTCCACTTTTTACATTACAAATTTTGAGAGCCCAGAGTGAAAAGGAGCGCAGTGAGGATGGTTATTCCAATGTCAGAGCATCGCGGGGAGATCGTACGGACCTTCAAATGGTTAGAGGGCTTAGAGCCAGCGGTAAGTACCCTTGCCTTGCTTTGTAATTTTCTTGTTTTGCATGTCAAATTTTAGTTTCTAGAGCCAACAACATCTGTGTCGTGACGCAACCGCGTTCATGTTCGATGCAGTTGCCTTCGCGTTCGACTCATTTGATGCATCGCGACACAAGTGCGAAAGGGATTTTAGCCAAAACGGTAGTTCACGCTGCATTTGTTGATCCTTGTGATGCATTTGACATTTTGAGTCGCATTTGAATTTTTGAATGCCACAATCATTCAATTGCAACACATTCACCTGTTGTTTCAACGCAATTGTGATCACGAGACGCATTCACATATATGCGACACAAGTGTTAAAATTTGTGACGCAAGTGTTAAAAAGTGACGCATTTGCGATCTTGGACCGCATTTGATGTGTGGAACGACGCAATTGACATTTTTAGATGCAATTGTTTTACTGCGATGCATTTTCATTTCACTTCTCTAGAGTTTTTTTTGATGTTTGTGTAACCTTAGATGCCTTTTGATACTATTAACCAATTTGCTCAAAGTGTTCTGACGACTTGCTTGATTTTTTACAGAGGCAGCTTGCCCCAATTTATACCCACGAGAGTAGACTAACGATGTTTTGATTTGCTGACCAGGTTAGCCCACGAGAGCAGTGACGATTGATGGGATTAGGATTATTCTATGTTGCTTTCATGCTCACCATTCGGGCGAACAAGGGACTACTGATGGTGCTGTGTGAGTGGTGGCATTCAGAGACCTGCTCCTTCCACCTGCCGATAGGTGAGGCCACCATTACTTTAGAGAATGTTTATCATATTTTGTGAGTGTCGATTCGTGGGGAGTAGATCATCTACAACCCTCGACATGGCGAGTAGAATTTTTGTGCCTACTATCAAGATCAGGGTGTTGGACTGGGGATCCAGGGTTATGAGATCAGGTGGAAGTTCCTGGTAGATTATTATGGTCACTTTGATGCATTCCTTGTGACTCTGATTGTAGGTATTTTAGTTCCTGACCAGCGGGGACACAGATTCCCTATTGGCTGGGGAGACATATTGGTGGGCATGAGGCGAGATAGGATTGTTTATGCTTGGGGTCCTTGCTTACTTGGGACACTCTACCACCAGTTGCATGATGTTGCTTATAGGAGAGGAGAGAGCATCTCGTGTGGGACCACGCTGATGATGATATGGGCCTAGGAGCACATATCCATATTTTGACCTCCCATTGATAGACCATAGTTGGTTGATAGTATGTCGTATGCTTATTACTATGTCGGTGTGTTATAGCAGACTCATATGGGTGAGACAGGTTGGTGGTGGCATCGTATCAACACGATGATATCCTTTATCTAGAGACTGTACCGAGACTGTGGACAGTGGGATGATGAGGACGAGCACTTGAGTTTGTGTAGGCAGTTTAGATACCTAATTGGTAGTACAGTGCAGACATCATTGATTATTGAGATGTATTTACCACAGCGTGTCTTGAGGTAGTTCAAAGAGCAGCAGGGTGTACCTACGGGGACAGCTGAGTATGCCAGATTGTCTTGAGAGTATGCATGGGGGCTAGCCATCCTAGTGGCATTTGCAGAGTAGTAGATTGACGTGCTAGTAGCCCAGACATGGGGATGGAGGAGTGGAGCAGCCGATCCCGGGACCATAGCGGACTATGATTTATGGTGGCAGGCATGCAGACTAGTGTCGTTGATAGATCTGGATGGGCCAGCACCAATAGACAAATGATCAGTGATTCCATGGGTGCCACGGGCCAGGTGAGGTGGCAGGGGGAGAGGTAGAGGCAGAGATGGAGGCAAGGGTGGAGATGGAGGTAGGGATGGAGGCAGGGGTGGAGATGGAGGCAGAGGTGGAGATGGAGGCAGGGATGGAGGTAGGGGTGGAGACAAAGGTAGAGGTGGAGACGATGATGGAGATGGTAGGATGTGACGGTGGGATGGGAAGAGATAGGTCTAGAGGGTGTGCCCATGAGTGGCGAGAGTAGCATTAGATTCCATCCCCGAGGTTGGTGAGGAGGGGGAGAGAGAGGAGCATCCTGACAAGAGGGAGAGGGTGAGGAGAGACAGGAGGAGGAGGTTGTAGAGGATGTAGTGGAGGATGTGGCAAAGGTGGAGAGGCAAGAGGAGGGGGATGTGGAGGTGGGAGGTTAGGAGGAGGAGGTGGATGTGGGAGGTCAAGAGGAGGAGGTGGATGTGGTAGGTTAGGAGGAGGAGGTGGATGTGGTAGGTCAAGAGGAGGAGGTGGCAGAGGATGATGACGATGAGGACGACGCTATGGATGAGACCGAGAGACTCCTCCGATTGTGGATGGTGGAAGGAGAGGAGGAGATACCATCCTCCTCGGGATTACCTTAGGATGCTACTACAGATCAGAGGGTGGTGGACCTACAGCAGAGATTAGATGCCAGCATGGCATAGGTCAGGGCACTGCAGGGAGAGCTAGAGATGGCTCGGGTAGAGCGAGATCAGGCAGTGATCCACCAACAAGATTTAGCCCAGTGGTGTACACAGTTCACCACTTTATGTACAAGACCCATAGGGGATATGGCCCAGGAGTTGGCCAGGGTGAGCACAAGACTGGGGTAGTATAGGACTTTATATGAGCAAGCAGTGCCACCGGAGTGACGGGATCCTACTTTGTCTCGGTCACAGTCGAGGACAGGCAGTGGCCATAGATCAAGCAGTGCTAGTCGTAGTAGGAGTTAGACTAGTGTTAGAGGGTCTACCTTGACAGGGCACACTTTAGGGCACAGGTCACATCAGTCATGCCAACACACTCTAAGTCACCATTTAGGTCATATTCATGGGTCAACTGGTTTAGTGCAGAGGTCAGTACAGGTACAGCCGCCAATGGTTGATCCCCCTACTTCTCAGAGTCCGGCTGCAACAACATCACAGATGTTTTATACCCTGGAGATGACACCTTCCTTTGTAGCTCCACTAGTGGCACAGACAGAGGTTGTGATAGGTCCACCTATTGTTTTAGTACCAATGACAGAGTTGTCGCCGCCACATTCTTCACCACGAGGGGATGATGAGAGTCTACCCTAGGGGAATTTTGTTATTATGACACACTATGTATATTATTGAGCCTGCGAGCTCCATTTTTGGGATATCCCGTGACTTTATCCTGTGACTTTGTACATTTTTGAGATGATACTATATGATGATGCAGTTTTGATGCAGCCTACATGTGTTATGTGATGCTCTTTGATTTAATGCATTATAATATGTATGATGTATGATGTTGATTTATGATGTAGCATGTATGTCCTATGATGCTTATTTGTGATGTTGATGCCATGATGATGTGATGCTTATTTATATGAGATGGTAATGATAATGATGTGCATAATCTATTTTAATAAAAGATACAATGTTGATTATTTTAATGCAATGTTTGTGATTATGTATATGTTTTAATGTTGTGGATGATGTATGTATGGACCTAATGCACTATTTATATAATCATGCATGCACTTATGTTTTTGGATGTCACAGGATATCATTGTGAGATAGACAAGAGAAGACGACGAGACTAATGAGAGAAGATGACTAGACCAAAGAAGAGGAGATGACCAGACCGATCAAAAATGCATGTTAATTCCTAGACCAAATCCTTCAAAGCTTTACCATAGGACATTAGTATTTATTTCTCTTAATCATCATTGGGAAGACTATCGTAATGGCCAAGAAACACCATGATATGACATAGATCAAGGTGTGCATGGTCATACCATTACGTAAGACAAGTAGTCACAAACAGAAAAAGACGAGGACAAATCATGAAACGTCGTTGTTTCTCTAAATCCTATTTCCAGGACATCCTTGAGAAACTAGCGGCATGATTGTCGAAATACAAAAATAGAGCCATTACCATGATATGTCATTGTTTTTCTAAATCCCAAAGTCAAGATCTCACTGAGAAACTAGTTAGTCATGCATGTCAATTGTCATGATACGTTGTTGCTTCTCTAAATCCTGCGTAGTGGGACCTAGCTGAAAAACTAATATCATGATAAAACTAAAAGACAATTGTCAAGTGTTTGCCAAGTGCATCTGGATATCCATTGTTCTGATGTCAAGATGTCAGGTTTAATGATGATGAGATGCCCGAGTGTTAAAGCATTGATGCTGGTCAAATGACAAATGTCCAAATTTGCCAAATTCAGGAAGGACACATCCTAAATAATATGAATGTCAAGAGAATTAATCTCCAAATGCTATGTGATGGTGATGATGACGATGCCTAGGAAGGACACATCCTGAGGCATAGATGACAAAGTTGGTTCTTCAGAAAGACATATCTGAAGAAAATTGATTTTAAGAGGAGTGATCCTTAGATGCCAAGATGATCCCTCGAAATGTCGAATGATAGTGACGATGCCTAGGAAGGACACATCCTAAGGCATGAATGATAGAGGTTATCTTTCAGAAGGACACATCTGAAGATTAACCTAAAGTTGATAGTTTGACAAGTTATGATTTGACCTGCTTTGACTGGGTTTGACTTGTGTTTGACTATATGCCGATTTGGTCATGATGATATGGTTGACCTGTTGATGAGATTGTCATGCTGAAGGAATGATTGTTTGACTTTGTTTTTAGGAGTTTTCCCTTCTGGAAAATGATTCACTTTGTCTTGGAGATATTCTGATGTGTGTGCCAGTGTAGTGTCATGAACCCTAATGGACTGACCTAGTGCGGCCTTAGGGACTCATCAAGAGATGGCCTTGCCTACGTCATACATTCAGAGACCTTGTAATTCGACACGACCAATGACTTTGTCTAGAGGATAGAAGTTTGAATCATGATTTATTCTGACAAGCCTAAATGGACTGACCTAATGTCTCGAGGACTCAAATATGAGTCTTTCCTACGTAGCAAATGTGTAGAGACAATGTAGTTTGGACAAATGGCAAAGACTGGTTGATATGACTGACTTTGACAAGAGATGACAATGTGTTCGCGCTCTTCAAGTAGTCAGATGTTTTTGTTTGTAGTTTTCTTCATGACGTTTTATGATTTTTAGGTCTTTTTTCTAGTCATTTTATGATGTTTGTCTTTTTTCAGGACTTTTTGTGATGTTTTTGTCTTTTTTCAGGACTTTTTGCAATATTTTTTTTGTCTTTTTTAGGACTTTTTGCAATGTTTTTTTTCTTTTTTCAGAACTTTTTCCAATTGTCAAGATCATGTGCGACATCCACTATAGTTTCATGATAAAAAAATTTCCCCCAGTCAGGTCCAAGACTTAGCCATTTTTAAGGAACATGGACGGGATGCTGCTAGTATACTAGATGGACAGTCGTCAGGACTTGATGTCAATTGTTTATCCACTATGACAGGTAGGGTAGAATGTGGTGGCGATTTGCGTAAGAATGGTGATAATACCTTTCATCCTAAGCCAAGGTAGACAAAGTGACAGTAGATGGTAGGGCAATGATTGACTACACATCGCGCCTGTTTGCCAGGTTTTCACCATGGTACTTGTCCAGAGCGCCTGTTTGCCAGGTTTTCACTATTGAATGAATCATTTTTCTCTTTACTATTTTCTTGAATTTTTAATTTTTTTTGGCACCACCAAGACACCTGTTTGCCAGGTTTTCATCAAGGAAAAAAATATATTTTTTTTGTATTTTGTGGTTTTCAACTGAATCCTCTGATGCTATGCGTAGAACTTTCAGAGATGTAAACTGTTGATGGGCTCTGTCAGTTGTTCTCCATCTGGTATGGCCAGCTGATAAGCTCCAGAACCAAAAGAAGATATGATAATGTAGGGACCCAACCAATTTAGTTCAAACTTTCCCAGATTTTCTCTATCAGCTTGGTTCTTGGGGTTTTGCATAAGAACTAGGTTGCCAATGTCAAACTGTCTGGCCATAACTTTCTTATTGTAGCTGCAACAAAGATAGTTCTAATATGCTTGGAGATGGTTTAGTGAGTTTTTCCTTCTTTCTTCCAACATTTCCAGCTCATGCAAGTGTGATTGTCGATACTCCTCTTCATTAGTTAGACCCTTCAGGGACACTCGTAACGAAGGAATTTTGACCTCGATGGGTAAGATGGCCCCAGTGCCAAAGACTAGGGCAAATGGAGTGGCTCCTGTAGGTGTACGAATGCTAGTTCAGTAAGCCCACAGAGCAGGGTTGAGTTGTATGTGCCAGTCATGGCCAGCATCATTGACAGTCTTTTTGAGGATTTTGACAATGGTTTTATTGGACGCCTTAGCTTGACCATTTCCTTGTGGGTAATAGGGAGATGTAAAATGGTGTTGAATGTGAAATCGCTCACATAACTCCCGAACGTCTTGGTTTTTAAATAGACGCGCATTGTCAGTGATGATGGATTGCGGAAGGCCATACTAGAAAATGATGTAGTTGAGGATGAACTTCAATATTTGTTTGCCGATAATATATGTCAATCGGATGGCTTCAATCCACTTCATGAAATACTCAGTGACAGTGATAATGAATTTATGGTCGTTGGAGGAGGTTGGATGAATTTTACCCACAAGGTCGAGTCCCCATTGAGTGAAGGGCCAAGGAGAAGTGATTGGTCAAAGTTCTTGTGCTGAGGCATGAATCAAGTCACTATGAATCTGACATTTGCGACAAGTCCTCACATATTCAATTGCATCCGTTTCAATTGTTGGCCAATAATACCCAACTCTTGTTACTTTCTTAGCTAGAGTAGGACCACTTGAATGAGATCCGCATATATCGTCATGCACTTCGCATAAGGTCGTACATGCTTCGTCGGTGTCGAGACATATAAGAAGGGTGTCGTCAAAACTATAGCGGTACATGGTGTCACTGACAATGGCATACTTTGCAGATTTTTGGATGAAGGACTTCCTTTGGTTATTGGCCAGATTCAGTGGAAGGGTTTGAGATTTTAGGTAGTCATAAATGTTCTGATACTAGGGAGAGTGTGGACCAACAAGTTTGCAAACCATTTCTGATTTTGGGATATCATATGCCGAGATTAAAAATTGTTCTATTAAGAACTCAAATTGTGACACATTTTGAGGGATGTCCAAGAGAGAACCAATAGTAGCCATTGCATCAGCTGCCTTATTCTGCACCCTGGGGATTTCTTCAAAAGAAATCAATTGGAAGTATGTCAAGAAACTTCTCATCCTTTGTTTCATAGTCATCATTCACTTGGTTGATAATGAGCTGGGAATCCCTAAATACATGCAACGTTTGAATTTTCCATTTAATTGCCATTTTGAGCCCTGTGACTAGTGCTTCATATTCAGCAATGTTATTTGTACAAGGGAAAGTGATATGGAATGCCTTAGGAATTGAATCCCCTTGTGGTGTGATAAACAATATTCCAGTGCCTGAGCCATGACCAGTATGAGACCCATCAAAATATAGCTTCCATGGTACCGCCAGTTCCGCATGAAAAATGGACTCATCAGAAAAATCAGTTACTAATGGATGAGTGACTTGAATCGTTGCATCTACCAGTTGATCTGCTATTACCTGTCCTTTTATTGACTTACACTTGACATATTCTATGTCATACTCACTTAGTATCATAACCCATTTTGCCAACCGGCGTGTTAATGCCACCCGACTTAAGAGGTATTTCAGTGGATCAATCTTGGAAACCAACTATGTCTGGTGACTGAGCATATAGTGTCTTAATTTTTGGGATACGAAGACAACAGCAAGGCATGCATGTTCAATGTGTGTATAGTTCAACTCATACCCTATTAGTTTGCGGCTGATGTAATAGATGGCTCGTTATTTTCCTTCATGATCATTTTGTGCCAGTAATGCCCCTAGTGCTAAACTAGTAGTTGAGATATAAAGTATCAATGGATTTCCATGAATTGGAGGCATGAGGATTGGTGTTAACAGTAGGTAATCTTTGATTTGCTGAAGGCTTCTTGACATTTATCTATCCATACAAAGGGGATACCTTTGCGCAATAGATACTAGAATGGGTGACACTTATCTGTGAATTGGGCTATCAAACGCCGAATAGATTACACTCTACCTTGTAAAGTTCTTAGTTCACTGATTCCTCTAGGTGGAGGCATGTCTATGATGGCTTTGACCTTTGCTGGGTCAACCTCTATACCTCTTCGGGAAACTATGTATCCCAAGAGTTTTCCTAATGTGACCCCAAAAACACACTTCTTAGGATTTAGCCGGACTTTGTACTCTTCAAGTCTCTTGAAAATTGTGTCAAGTACCTTTAGATGATCTTTCCTAGTTTCTGATTTGGCCAATAGGTCATCTACATAATCTTCCATTATTTTTTGCATCATGTCATGGAAGATTGTGGTCATAGCCCTTTGGTATGTAGCGCCTACATTTTTGAGACCGAATGGCATGACATTCCAACAATATGTACCCCATGGGCAAGTAAATGTTATTTTGTGCTGGTCTTCAGGAGCAATATGAATCTAATTATAGCCAAAGAAACCATCCATGAGGGATAGCATCTCATATCCCGTAGTTAGGTCAACTATGATGTCAATGTTTGGCAAAGGAAAGTCATCCTTCGGGCATGCTTTATTTAGGTCTCAAAATTCTATACATACGTGGATCAGTCCATTTGGCTTTGTCATCGGCACTAGGTTGGAAATCCATTCAGCATAATCTATAGACCGTATGAATCCGGCGTCTAGTAATTTCTTTAACTCAGCCTTGACCAATAAAGCAACTTGAGGGTGCATTTTGCTCAACTTTTGCTTGACTGGTTTGGCATTAGGTAATAGCGGGAGATGGTGCAGAACTAATTATGGGTCCAATCCTGGCATGTCAGCATAGGACCATGCGAATTTGATTTTTTGCTCTATAAAGAATTTATGAAATTCTGATCTCTCATCTTCAGTTAATGATGCAGCAAAAGGGACCATCTTGGGATTTTCTATAGTTGATATGTTATCCTCTATTGTGTCTTCAATAAGCATGGCCGATTTCTCCTGTTGCACAAGGAGAAAGTCTAGTCCTCCATCTTTGGGTGCCTCAGAGAGTTTTTCACCCGTAGATACGTCCTTTATTTTTGCTTTTTTATTGTCAAGAGGTGCCTTTCGATTTTCACCTAGAGACATTTCACTTTTTGTTTTATTCTTATTTTTACTTTTGCGACTAGAGGACTAAACAGTTTCACAAAAGTATGACGTGCAGTCTAAATCAATGGAAAATCTTGATTTGTGGTCCCCACTGGGTATGCCTTCTTGTAATCCCATAAATTCAGCAATTGCCTCATCATTCTAAAATATATCTAGGGCTGGTGGTCCTTGTTGGTCCCAATCGACTAGCTCAGGATAAACTAAGGAAATGCCATCGTCGAAGTTGGTGAATTGGGGTGAGGATGCAGACAGCATGCAGATGTGATCAATGATGTTGTAGATGAGATTATCATCATCTAACTCGACATTGGACTCTATCCAATATTCTCCTTCACTAGTGTCATATTCATTGTCAAAATAAGGGGTGAAGGTTTTAGAGCCCTGATTGTCAATGTCGTTTGATACTTCGGATGGGTTGGACTGAGCAGGTTCAGATGATGGGTGTTGGATGTCATGGGAAGTGATAATGGGATGTTGACTATTTGGTGCCTGTTCAATTTTGAATGTTTTCCAAAATCGTTGTTCAGAGGTCAGTTCCCCTGGTTCAACAAATAAATCATCAAGACAACAGTCACTTAGGGATCGTTCTGAGCCAAATTCCCACTCTTGGGAGTCCATTTCAGTGAGGGTTCCCTAGTAGTCTCGACACTATCTGAAGCATGTATTCACTCATTTGAAAGTCTAGAGGTACGTCGATCATCATTGTCAGATGATCCAAACCCTAATCCAAGATATTTTAGAATTTGAAAAGTTTCTATGGGTTCCCTTCAGCCAGTTTTATTTCTTCCTAGGCCACTAGTACCATCATATCCTTTAGCCTTCATGATGTCAAAACCCTTGCCATACTTTTGAACTGGTAATGGGGGTAGTGTGATGGTATCCTTATAGATCCATCCTGTAATGTCAGTAAGGTCTTCCTTACTCATGTCTCCCCACTTGATAAAAATTATTTTCGGTGAAACTTTGAAAGTCTCATGAGGTTCCATTATGAAACATGGCCAACCATAGTCCTTTGGAGACCTGGGAATTGTTGTTATGCTGTATGCTATGTGCAGTTTGAATTCTCTATAGCCAAGGTCCTAGATTTTGATAGTGGATTCAGTCTTAGGATTAGTGGGAGGTGGTGGTATGGTGGAACACGTGGATGGAGCGGATGTGGAAGATGGAATGAGTGTGGATGGGTCGATATATGGATGGAATGACTTTTAAGGCATGAATCCATGGACGGCCTAATAAGATGTTATATGGTAGTTCCAAATCTAGGACCTGGCAGGTTGTGTCCACAATGACCGGTCCCACTCTAATAGGGAGAGAGATAACGCCCCATGAAGAGTGTTCCTCATCATCATATGCTTTGATCACTATACTCTTTGTTGGGTCTACGCATGCATCAGAGAACCCTAGAGCCTTAACCAGTTTGACAGAGCATATATTCAATCCTGCTCCGCCATCTACTAAAACCCGTCTAACTTTGTGCTTGTGGACAAAAGTTTCTATGTGCAATGCATCATTGTGGTTGGTTTTACGTGATGAGTAATCTTGATCCAAGAAGGTGACATGGTGAGGCATAGTGAGATATCCCACCATGGTTTCAAATTGATTGACATCGATGTCCTTGGGGACCGATGACTCAAGCAAGGTTTTATCCAGGATTTCTTCGTGTGCAGGGGATATTCAAGTAGCTCAAGTATAGAGATTTGTGTGAGAGTCTTTCCTAGCTGGTCAATGAGGTTGAACTGACTTTTGGGTTTCCATTGCTTTGTGGTCGAGATGAGTTCTGGCTATTTAGCAAATGGGCCAGGTATAGTTATTTTGGGTTGTCTAGTGGGAGGCGGACCAGCTATGGTAACCTTGCCACTACGAGTAGTAGCATTACATTGGGGTGCTCTCCTAACCGTAATGGTGTTGATGTATTCATTATCAGTTTGAACATTGTTTATAATAGGTCCACCAGAATAGTCGTACTTGACTCGGGTGAAGTTAGCTTGATTATTGTGCATCTATGTTCCTGACGTGGAAGCATTATGAGAACCATGGTCTTGCAGTGGATTCTTATGGATAGTATGATGTGAATTGGAGGAAAATTGAGATCCACCTACTTCAATGACGCAACTTTCGATAAGATCTTGTATTAGGTTTTTCAATTGTCGATAGTTAGAGGTTGTATGTCCTTTTCCTCGATGGTATTCACAAAATGCATTGTCATTCCACCATGCAGGTTTGAATTGTCCTAGTTCATACGGTTTTTGTTCTTGGAGTGTAATGACCCCATTCTGGATACATTTCTTAAGGACTTCTTCAATGGGTTCGCCCAAAGCAGTGTATGTGCGACCTTTAGGAAATTGTCTCGTCTAATGGTATTGTCCCTGGTTGTTTTGACTATTCTGATTGTTGAAAGGGACATTAGGAGGGGGTGTCGATGTCGTTGTTGGTTTATTTTGTTGTTGAACCCCTTTTAGGGCTAGTACAGGACCCACAATGTTTGCAGTCTTGGCATCAACAACATCGTCATTTGTAACGTGTTTATTTTTTACCCAGTATTTATTCTTGTCGATGGTTGGGTTGACATTTGTGTTTTTGGAACCATATCGTAATTCTCCCTTTGCGATAACGGCTTTCTCAATCTGGACCCCTTTTTTGACTAAATCTGTGAAGTTTGTGCAACAATGTATTTGCAATGCATATTTTAAAGGCCCCATAAGTGTTTGGACAAATATGTCGACTTTCTCCCTTTCGGGGATGTCAATGTGACATTGACTAGCAAGGCTTCTCCATTTTTGAAAAAATGGGATAAATGTCTCTCCAGCATCCTCTTGCGTGAGATTGCACAAGCTAGTGATGGAGGTGTCCATGTCGATGTTGTACGCGTAGTTTTTGATGAATTTTTGTTTAAGCTCGTCCCATGTCTGGATATCCTTTTGTGTGGAAAACCATTCAAGGGCTTGACCCGCCAGACTTTTAGAAAAAAGTCTCATCAAGTATGTTTGTTCATATGCAATGTCCATACAATTGGTTGTGAATTCACGAACATGTTCAATGGGGTTTGTCTTGCCTCTGTATTTTGTAAAATTTGGTGACACATATCCCAGAGGAAATGGAGGCATGTATATGCTCATGTCGAATGGGTATACATTTAGGTCATATGATATTTCCAATTTCTGGCCTAAAATGTAAAGGTTTTGAATAGTTTTTTCTAAGCCCATCATTCTTGTTTGGAGGGCGTCCACAACAGGGTCATTTATGTTTCCGTATGTTGGATTTCCTGGTACACCATAGGGTCCCATTTGATGTGCATGAATATTGGTGTGTTGTGGCGGTATGGATTGTTGTGATATGTAGGACATTTGCGGATTGCTATGTTGATATTGAAAGTTATGATTGGGTGCGTGTTGGTGAGTATGAATGTTAGATGAGTAGGTTGGGATGTGTCCCCCAGTCATGTGTGTCATTATTTGGGGAATGTGATGACCATGAAGGTTATGATGTGTTAATGGTGCCATGGGTTGTGTTCCTTGGCCACCTTGTGCGAATTGTTGGGTTTGCACAAGGGGAATGTTAGTATTGGTACCTTGGGAGGCAATGACATGTGACTGTGTTGTCGTGGTAACGTTTGGTTGTTGTCCATGGATAAAAATGCATCCCTTGCCCCCTCCCAAAGGATTTTTTGAAATACCACTGAGCAGATATGTCAAAGGTGTACTCATGGTAGTAGATGGGGCTATCAAGGGGGGATTGTTATGACTTGATGATGCCCCTGTGGCATTTACTGTCATGGCATTTACT
Organism: Sequoia sempervirens; assembly: GCA_007258455.2. NCBI lineage: Eukaryota > Viridiplantae > Streptophyta > Pinopsida > Cupressales > Cupressaceae > Sequoia > Sequoia sempervirens. The sequence continues at coordinate 416,206,434 of VDFB02047230.1, read as the reverse complement.
GTCATGGTATTTATGGTGTTGGAGGTGTTTGGGATGTTGGGGGTGGCATGCACTGTCGTTGTGGTGTCAACAGGAATATTGCTTATAGTGTTTGAAGGTTGACCATTGTGTACCATGTTTTGTGTGTTGGTGTTATTAGGATCAGGAAGTGTCTGATTTATCGTGTTAATGTCAAATCCTTGAGGTAATTTGGCTCCTTCACTCAAGAGTATAGCCAAGTATCTGTCTCTGTCGTGACGGACCATTGTTTCAATGAATTGAGAGGCCTCTGGGTCTTGTGCTATTGCCTCTAAGTTTTCCTCAAGTATTTGACCATTTTCATCTTTTTGCAAGAAAAGTTCAAATGCACTGTTTGATGAGGATTGTATTGTCACTGGAGATTGATTGTTTGAATTGGAAAATGGATCGTAAAAGGTCCAGTTCGTGTCATTTGTAGGATTATCAACAGTGGAAATGGGGTCTTGCTGAAAGTTTTCCATTTGTCGTTGTTGTTTTTGAAGTCTAGTTTCCACCATAAATGAGATTGCTCAAATGGGAATGACAACTAAATGTAGTGATGACGCTATGCAAGGTCTAAATTCTAAATGAAGACTAGGATGGCTAATGTTTTGGATTTTTGTGAATAGGATATGCAATGTGAAGACTTAAAATGCAATGTAAGATAAGGGTACCTAAGCACTTCTAAGCTCAAACTTTGTTTTCGATTTTGGTTACTAGAGGACTTTGTTGAAAATGACAAGGTGACAAGGTTGATATGACTAGTGAATTTTCCTAACTAGACTTTTGAGTTGGAAAATCCACAAAAGAGGACAATGACTGAAAAGGGGTTTGATAACTTAGTCCAAAAGAGCCTAGTTTTGAAAATAATGGTGTTGCGAGTTGTGCTAAGATTTACCTAATCCTAAGGATGCAAAAATGTGAACCTAGGGACAACCTAATGTCAAATGTATGCAAAAATAATGAAGGATGTAACCTATGGTAATGAATGCAAACTAGTGGTCAAGACTTTGAGCAATTTCAAGTTTGGTTTCTGACAGAATCTTCTTGGAAACAATGTTTGACAAGTTATTGACAGGATGAAGACCTCATATTTGACTTTGCATTCAGTTTTAAATAGTGACAGGAAAATGCATCATTTGAGGTGTCAGTTGCATCAGGATTTTGTGAATGCGGCTCAAGTTTAGCAAATGCAACTCGGAAACAGACAAATGTGACTCAGTTTATCAGATGTGACTCAATAATAGTCAGTTGCATTTTATTTTTGTATATGCAGCTCTACAATGTTCAGATGCATCGCGACGCATACAGATGCAGTATTTAAAATGTCAACTACAGTTTAATAGAGCAATTGTGGTTCAACTGATGCAACATAGTTTTGTGTAAAGTTGATTTGCTTGTCATTTTGATTGCAAGTTTTATATGTTTGGTGTTGAATGTTTTGTTTGGAGCTGTGATGAAACCAGAAAGCACTTGACAAACATAGTGTTTTGAAAAGTAACCAAACACACATCAGATAAGCACAATCCTAGGTTAGGCCATGACAATATTCGCTAGATTCCACGCGGGTTTCCCCAACCGCATATCTGTAGCATGTGAATTCAGAAGCTTGGCTGCATGGGCTCCCCCTTATAGTGCACTCTCTTCTCAGGCCAACCAAGCTTCCAACCCCCATGAAACTCCCATGGCGAACTAATCACCTCTACTACAAACTGTGAAAGTGTGGATGCCTTCACACCGACTAGTGTTGTGCTAGCAAATAGAAGGATTTTGGCTTTCTATACAAGAGTTTTTAGTTAGGGACCCCCATTCAAGTGGCCATACATGGGGCAAGAGATTAATCACCATTAAGTTGGCACTCCAGCTTGAAGAGGTTAAGCTCAACAAGGTTTAAGGGAGTACAACTCCGTCCGTATGACACATCTGCACAAGCAACCTTAGGTTTTCCCTTAAGGTTTACATTTATATATCAGTCAGGGGTAGCTTGGCTTTAGCTTCATTTCCGGTTTGAGTTGCGTTGGGGTGATGAAATCCCCAGGCAAGCCCAATTTCTAGAGTTGGTAACCGTTTCTCTTACACCCAAGATCACCCGAAAGAGCGAGGGGAGAGGATACTCTGATATACCAAGTCAGGGTAATAACAAATAAAAATGGGTCTATTTTTCTGATCATGAGGTTTTCACCAAGTGAGAGCATACTCACCTACCATCTTCCAAACACAATCAAGCAGAAACAAACACGCATCCATTTTAAAAGCACCAAAATAAAATGTTTTCTACACTATAAATCACAAACACCTTGTTTAAACAATGAGTCTTTGACAAGCGTAGCTGCAAAACCATAAGTTAGTAGTTTTATCCACCAGTCTTAGACCCACGAAAGGTAACCGCCACATGTTGTGAAACACAACTAGTAACACGATAGCCCCTACTAGGCAGAATGCAGAAAATAAACCAGAATGCTAAAAGAAAATAGAAGGAACAGAAAAACCTTAAAAATCCAAATGCAAATGAGAAGAAAACTTTACCAGGTGAATACATCGCGACAAAGCAAATGTGTCGCTTGGTTCATCAAATGCGGCTCTGTATTTCAACTGTAGCTTTTTGGACTATGATTGCAGCTTCACAGAGTGATTGTGGCTTTCCTGTATGCGAATGCATCACGACGCATCAAATGCATCATAATTTTTTTAAAAATGGTTGCATCGCTCTGTACCTATACCTTAAAAATAGTAGAAAACATAGAACTGTATGGAAATAATAGCAAAATAATAGAATCGTGTTCATGTCGGGTTCACCAAATGTATCTATGGAAATTTAGATGGTGGTTAGCTTATTAAATAATAAACATCAAAAATCCAAAGAGGCTATCAAGAACAATGGAAAATCAAAACAAAGAACGATTATACCTTCCTTTCCTTCCATGCTTCACCTTCATAGCACCTTCTAGTTTGCAACAAGTCAATGAGGCCCTTAGATTTCGAATTGAGCAACCTATAATAATGCCAAAGCCCTATGCAAATGTTGAAGGATTTGATAAAAATTATACCTATGTCTATAGCAATGTGCTAAATGGAAATAATGACTACCAATGCTAAAATGACTAAATACCTATATTAAAAAATGACGGGATCCCAAAATTATGAGCAAAATTGTCTTTTATAGAAAACACAATTTTGAGTGGACGGATGAGATTAAAGACCTAGAATGAAAGGTCCATATTAAATGCGAGAATCCCTAATTAGGGTTAGGGAAAATTCATTAATTGAACGGTCAAGATAAAACCTCAAATAAATGGATCGACAGTAGAGAATAAATGAGACAAATTAATTAGAAAATAAGGATTTTCGAAAATCAAGAAGATAAAGACTGATTTATGAGATTCAAAAATTAAGAAGATAAGAGTTGAACTGAAAAAAATTGAAAATCAAGAATCTGCCCGATTACTTGATTTTTGGAAGATTAGCTACTAATTTGAATTAAATTAATTCAAATTATGGATTTTATGAGACAATAAATAATCTTTTCAGATTATTTACCAAAATGGATTGACAGTTAAGATTGTGATGACATTTTAAATAATTGATTTATTTAAAATGAGAGGAATATTAAATTGGCAATTAAATAATTAAATTTAATTATTTAATTTAGAAGATAAGATTAATTAATTAAATAAATTAATCAATTCATTTAATTATGACAGTTAGTGACATATTAAATAAATAAATAAAATTTATTTATTTAATAATCATGAAGAATATAAAGACATGAATTAATTAAACAATTATAAATTATTTAATTAATAGTTGAATGTGGACCAAGGACATAATTAAATGTTTTAATTATGCTAGGACGAAAGTGGTAAAAATGAAGCTTGCAGGCCTAGATCATTTTTAGGTGTCTACAACTAGAGGTTTTCAATCCACATGATTGTAAATGATCACGTATCTTAAAGGCCTTTGCCTCGTAAAAATTAAACTGACACAAGAGTTCCACGTAAGATTTTTTGCATCATCTTTTCCTCTAATAGTGAGCCCACATAGAAACCTAGGTGTTCATAATTTGAACCCTAATTCACCATGATTACACCTTTATTCGAGAAATTAATGCATTTTTAATAGGTAATTAATGAAGGTGGTGAACAACACATGTACTTGGAAACACCTTGAGCATGTAGTTTCTTTTATAACACTCTACTTCACGTCATACTAAAAACTTGCAAATGACCTTGAATGAATAAGACTAATAGTGTGGCATGCAAGGAAAGGTAAATTTCAAGAAACTAAGAACATAACTACCAAGGGTTTCAATGTTGCATTCTAAAAAGATTGTCCTCATCAGCAAAACTAGGTATGTCTTGAATAATAGAAATCTATTAATCATTTTCACAAATAAAAGTCTCGAGAAAATGGTATCTCCCTTTTAAAAACTACAATGTTGATTATTTTGATTTGAATTTAACCAATAGGTGAATTGAAATTTTTATAAATTATAAAATATAAATGGTTAAATTTAACCCTAACTCATATGGGATGGTCTTCTGATGTCAAATTTCTCACACAAGCACGGTAATAAAATGATTATCAATGCACAAGGAATGTTATAGCAAGTGGGTTACTTTTAGCAGGAGGGTTTTCGCTAGCAATGGAGGCCCCTAAATTGGTCATGGAATGTTTAAACCATTACAACCCAAACAAAAGAGTCATTGACGAGGGAAGAACCTATGTAGATCTCTCTGAGAAAGGAATTATATATACATTTGGGCTTCCTACATTTACTCTAATGTACCATATTGATATGAAGGTGAAATCCAAGACCTACCTGAGTGCTGAAGAACACAACAGAGAAATTATGAACACACAATGGTGCCAGGAGAAGATTACAAAGTAGAAAAATCCAATTCTAAGGTCTATGTTAAACCCAGATGTTCAAGATATTATAACTATGCTAAGCAGGATAGTTGGATTGCAACATGCCAGTAAATTTGAATCATGGATGTTTATAATCATAGCTAAATTGGTGGAAGGTATTGTGCCAATGCATTGGGGAAGATTTATTAGTGACAGATTGTACAATCAGATAAAGGAATTTCCAAAGTCTATATTTTTTATGTCATCATATGTGATTTATTCATGCAACTTAAGGGAAAATAAACAAGGGTTGAAAAGAATTGGTACTTTGGGCAGAGAAGTAGGAAATAGTTTGATATATGCTCATTTAAACTAAATTACTCTTCATGGATACAAGGAGCATTATCGGAGGGTCAGTGATGTGTTTTCCATGAAGCTAGTTGGAATAATGGAAGGAAATAAAGCCAAAAGATTATCTTTGGAAGCACATTGATTTATTAGACAAATTGGAGGATGGTACATTCAATTTCCCACTTTCACTTACATTAGGGTGGAAGGGTTTGAAGGACATCCTTTCATGCTACCTAGGTACCCTATAGATAAAATGGTGTTACAAGAATTGGTAAGACAGTTGAAGTTGTCCCAAGCTCTTTATAGCATGGCTCATAAGAAGGCTTCTCTTAGATTTCCTATTGTAATAGGGAAGTAAAAATGCAGTGCAATTAGAGCAGCTAGTTTGTGTCAAGAGGAATTGAAAATGTATAATTTGGAGTACTTTCCACTCCAAAGAAAGTATTATGACCCAAAAGGGAATATTTCCAAGAATATAGCTAGTTATCATGCTCATTTCCAACATCTAGAAGACTATTGGCTAAATTGTGAGGATGATCACAAAGTAAGAAAAATAAAATATGAAATATTGTCATTGGAATATGCTTGAAATCCCAAGATTCATGATGTTCTAGATTAGATGGAATAGGATGATGGTGAAGTGTTGAACAAGGCTTACAATGAAAACAGAGTCTATGATGAACCTATTCTAGATTCATATTATGAAAGTAAGGAAATAACATCTATTGAAGAATTATTTTCACTAGTTCTATTATAGACTCAACATTGGATAGATGATTTTTTGTAAAGCTTTAAGAAAGGAAGGAATAAGGCCCACATACACACAAGAAATGAGAAAGAAACAAAGAGAATAAAATGAGCCTGAGCATGGGGGACCTGCTAAGAAAAAGAGAAAAGTTGGTAAAAAATTTGTTGGTATACATGTTGAAGAGAGAACCCCTAAGGATCCAAGCCAAAGAGTTTCATTAAAATCGGCTAGTAAGGATAATGATGTTGAATCAGGCAAAGTAAAATCAAAAGTAGCATCTTCTTCCATAGAAAAACTTAAAACTAGGCCTACTACTGATGAAGAGGCAGGGATGATAGAAAGTATTGGTACATAGACAAGGTTTGCATCTCAAAGAGCTATAGCATTATTCACTTCTCCCCCTTCAGTTAATATGGCTATTGTAAAACAAGCATTGGGAAAAACTCTTGTAGTTTTAGATGAAGTTTCTAAGATAGATGAAGTTAAGATTAAAGAAAAAATTAATAAGTGGGAAACCATGTGGGAACAATTAAAAGAAAATAAATATAAAGATAAACCCATGGTACAACCAATGGTGGAAGAAATTCTAGATACAGTGTCAATTTCCATAAATGTTGAAGAAGAAGAATTCATAAAAGGAACACTCGCTTCATGTGGGAACCCTGATGTTCTTGAAATAGAAACAGATGAAACTATAGGATAGATTCATACTAATGATATTGTTATTGAAGATACCTTTGATTCCCAGCCTTCACTAGGGAATGATCAAAATTATGATGAGCAACCATAGGTCTCTAAAAAATCAAAGCAGCACCAGGTTGAAATTGAAAATGAAGAACCTTCACAAATTTTAGGTGATAAGGTCAAAGATGAAGAAAATTTTGATGTGAGAGGATATGAAGAAGGTGATGTCCTAGGAACTGATATTGAACACCTAGCTAGATAGGAAAATGCAAGTCTTGAAACCGAAGAGACAGTGTTGAATCCCAATAATCCAAAATGCTAGAGAATATTAAGGATATTCCCATTTCAGAGAACGTAATAGATAAAATTGAAGATGTGATAGAAGAAGTTCCTAAGCATACTGAAAACTAGGAATAGAGAAGTGTTGCAGAGGTAGAATGCAATGAAGATATATTTGATTGGTTAATCAAATAATTAACTCCCCATTGGAAGTGGAATTGGTACCTCTGGATCTTAAAAGCTTTGTGTAAGAAGTAGATACTCCTAAGAATAGGCAAAGAGCTAAAACAAAACATGTCATACAGAGGAATGAAAATAAAGAAAAACATTCCATATAGCTACACCAGTAGTACATAAAAATATACATGAGATAATGCCTAAGGATTATAAGATAACAAGTATAAATATTGGTCACTCATCCTAGACGCAAGAACTAGAAAAAATGAAGATGAATTTAGAAAAAACTATTGCAAGGGTATAGAAAAGTAAACAAAAGAAAAGAGATTTGAAAGAATGGGTTTTTAGCTTGGATAATTTTGTAAAATAATTAACCCAATCTAGTCAAGTATAGACTAAATTGCCTTAGAATCCAATACTTATGTCACAAAAACAGGTGGATTCCATTGCAGAAATTTTCCATAGGATGAATGTATTTGAAGAATGGATTGAGAATTGGGAAAGTCAAGGAGAAGAACTCATTACAGATGCAATTGCAAAGTATAAGGAAGCACACCATTGGTTTGAAAATTCCAAAAGATTGGAAGGAGAATGCAGATTTCACCGGGAACAAGTTGATGTTGAGAGGCAGAATGTAGAAACTCTCATTCAAAAAGATGTCCAAGAATTGATAAGAGAAAGGATAATTTCAAAGCAAGAAGTTCCATTATGTGAAAAATGGAAGAAACAGTTAAGTTGGGAAGGTGACACTTTAGTACAATGTATAGAAGGATTTTAAAAGGTCACCGAGAAATGTAGTAAGTTGATTGATAAAGATCAAGATTTTATTGAAATGTTAGCACAGAAAGATTGTGATCCCCAGACACTAGGATGGGAGGGTAAAGAAGAAAAATCTTTCAAGGAATGGATTGAGAAAATAAATAAATACCTTGTTCAGTTGTTAACCTTGGAAGTTATTGATGAGATCATACATTGCAGAAACACTATAGTCAAGTATGGAACAGAGAGAGTGCAAAGGAATGCCAATATACTTTAGATATCACAAGAATACACCAGGCTCAAGTTTAGTTGGAAGGAAATACAAGGAATTTCAAAACAGTGCATGCATCATACATTAAATGCTTTACGAGAGTATCAACTCAAGAAAGATGACGAAGGGTTCCTAGAACCTGAGCTCTAAGTGATATAAGGAAGTGTCAGATATCAGATATCGGAAGCGTCACAAAGACATATTGTTGAAGTTAGTTTTGCAGGTTGTTCCCAATCCTGGTAGAAGTTTCCTATTTGGTATTATAAGGAATGTTGATAGCCTTGTTTTATGCAGAGTGTTACGTATCAAAGTTTGAAGCTAAAGGTTGTTGTTGTTGAAAAAGTCAAAGCTTTGACTTTATCTAGAAGATTCTGATGACAACTGGTTTATGCCACATGCTACATTTTGATTTTCTATTTTTGATTCTCTTGATAGACTTTAAGTTTGAACTCTTGAGGGCTTGTTCCTATAAAAGCTCATTTATTGCTTTACTTTTATTTTTAAGTTTAGAATTTGTGGATGTCGAAAGAGCCAAAACTTCTCTAAGTTTTGTTCTTTTTTCCTATTTTCTGAATCATTCCAGAATAAAAACTTGTATGCACAAAGAACTTAATCAATATCGAAGCCAATTTGATAGCTACCTATCTCATGTATCTTTTGTAGCTAGTTTTGTTAGTTTAGCCAAACAAGATTGTGTGATGCACCATTTAAGGGTGCATATAGAACCTAATTGGTGTCCAAACTAAACCCCCTTCTTTAAAAGCTTGCACTATTTTATACCTAGTTGTGAAGCAATCTAATGAATTATAAAGCAGTTTGCTTTGATTTGATTAAATCTTGGGGCATGCATGGAGAATAACTAGGAGAAAAAAATAGAATTTTGATGCTTTATTTTAGATTAGATGCTAAATTTCAAAAAATGTTCCAAAACATAGATGAATGGTTGGAAATTTATCAAAAATATTTTGTTTCTATGAAACGTTGAATGCTTAAAGCTAAATCTACTTAAGTGAGCAAAATTATTGATGTTCATGAAATATTATTGCAAATCTATTAATTTCATGAAATTATTTTATGATTGAATTAAAAATATTGTATTTGATGCTAATGATTCTTAATGAAACCAGAGATAATTGTAGACCCCTTGAGATTAATAGCAATATCACATCATACCTTGAAGCAAACCTAGTATGGTCAAGACCTAAATACCAGAGAATTGGGATTAAGCTAAGCCAACCTTTCCTTATTAACATGAACACCCTGGGTTTCCCTAGTTTAGTCTTTCAAGAAGATAGGTTCTTCATAGTTTTCCTATGAGGATTTTATCTTCACTATTGTTGCGAGTAACATCATCGTCAATAGTTCCCTCTGTCTAATAAGTTGTACTAGGGGCAGCACCTATCCATCATGATCATGTCTACCATCCCCATCATGTCTGTCATATGGTTGTTGTGGAACCTATCCAATCTAGGGTCCTCTAACTCATCCTATGCCCACTGCTAGCACAATCGGTAAAGTCAATCTAATAGGAGCATGGGCCTACCAATATGCATCATCTGCCTGTGTAGTTCCTGCATCTAGAAAACCATCAAAATTTACCCAAGGCTACATAACCAGCTATTTGAAGTCATCAATTGCAACCTGGGGCTAGACCCACTGCCCCTAGGCTATCTCCCGAGCTCATCATGCAAATATAGCTCTATGTGCCAAGTCAAGTGCATCTTGCACCTCTCCAAACTGTCAAGCAAAATTGTTAGGGAGATATTGCTTGATCATGTGGTGCTCTTGCCCCTGCATAAATTTGGTTTGGTAGCAATAGAAAAACTACTCATGGTCGCCATGCCACCTATGGTAATTAAGCCAAGGCCTCCATCAAAAAATTGTCATCTCATCAATAACCTGTCTCCAATGCAAGAGCCAGTGATACCTATGTAGTGGAGGGTGGTCATACCCCCATATCTATAGAATGTTGGATCATCACAATCCATCTGAACATATGCAATGGTAGGCCTCAATACAACTATATGCTCATAGGCCCAAATGTGAAGCAATGTCACTCCTCCAATGTTGTGTTCCCCACAATATACAACCTGGTGCATGTCGTGATATAATGAAGCTAGGAAAATTGGTCCCCAGGCGTAGACCATCATATCCTCTATCAGCTTGGAACAGACGATGCCATATCCAACACTGCAACCTTTGGCTCACCTATCAGGAACAAGAACTCCTGAGATTAGTGCATCAATGAATAATGTCAAATCTGGGGCAATCCCCACATATTGGTCAAGGTTGATCTGACCACTATCAACCTCATACTAGTTGACTCTGAACAACTAAAAAATGGCATGACCACCATCATCAACGTCATAAATAATCTTCCCACCATGTATGGGGATCTGTAGGATCTACCATACATCCTTCAAGGTCATTGTGGCCTCTCCCATCAGTAGATGGAAAGATGATTTCTCACTCTGCCATCTCTCCACCAATGCGGTCATCATGGCCAAGTGCATCCAAATTGTAGGCATTTGTGCCACAAATCCAAATCTGACCGAACCCAAAAAAATAATGCATCATCCAATAAGTGCCTCACTCAATGTAGTATCTGACCTCTTTGCTCCTTCAAGTGGAGCACTTGAAGGACCTCCTACATCCAAAATTCCCATGACATCAAATTTAATCAACCTGGCACATTGTTGAAAATTTAAAATCCCTAAAAAGAAAAGGCAAGTCAACTTTTACAAAGGTGACGCTCTGCGTTTTCACAAAAGTGACACTATATTCATAAGTGACGCTATATGGCAAAGGTGAATTGACATTTCTAGGCGATGTTGTACTCTTCTAGGCTTGTATGACGCTATCACACAAAGGTGGGTTGGCATTTTTTCCACAACCCTAAGACCTTCCAAAGTCACGCAATGATTTCCTACAAACGTGGGTCAGCATTGATAAAAGCAACACCGACCGTAAAATTTGCAACACCCTAGAGAGTTTCTTTTGGCAAACCTAATTGGACCCTAATAAATGCATCAAAAATGCAAAAAATGAGAAAATTTTTGAAATGTGTATCGGGGGTCCTATGTCCTGAGGCTACTAGAACTCTCAAACCCACTCCATCTAATGCCTAAGAAGCACATGAGCTGCCATTCCATCAACACCTCAAAGCAAAATCTCAAGGATTCTAGAAGCTCAAGTGCACAAATGATTTTAAAATGACCCCTACCCTTCTACTTATGTTGAATTTTTAGGGTTTTTTAGGGTAAAATTAGGGTTTTTGAGTCCATTAATCCATTTTTTGTTGAACAAAGCCCGTTTTGACCCGTTTTCATCATCATGATCCTATTTTCGTGTCTTGTGGGCTATTTTCAGCACTTGAATCCTTGTTGAATCTTTTTTGTGAGCTCGACCAAAAAAATATTTTTTTCACATGATTTCTTGACAAGGCGGTGTAGCAACATAATTTCTTCTACTAGGGTAGTAGTGGGGCATCCAAAAAAAATAGAATTTTTTTGAATTTTGATCGTAGAAGCGTTATTCTTTGAACCAACATAACAAACACCTCGCTTTAAAGAGGGGGAAAATGTAGACACTTAAATAAACCTGATTGATATTATACATTTGATTATAATAAATTAGCATCATTTCTTCCTAAATCACTTCAAACTAACCAATTAATTAAATAATCAACATTATTTAGTTAAATTCATCAAATTCAGCTATTAATCAAATAATTATTTTTATTAGATTAATTCATCTTTCTTCTGACTAATATTCATCTTATTTAATTAAATCAAATCATTTAATTAAATCCCCTTAAAATCCTTCATTTTATTAAATAAATCAAATCAAATGTCACAATCCCCTAACCCATCCAGGTTAATTTATTATGAATTAATTAACTCTAAATCACTTTCTAATCATCATTAACAAATCCCCTAGCTTTTAACTCCTATAGAGTTAAATCAACCCATGGTTAACTAACCAAGTTGCGCATGAAAATAATTTATTTAATTATCTAATTCCTCTATTTATCCTCACAATGGCATATTCCAAGGAATATTCCTCTCAGCTACCTCTCCTTTCAATTTCCCTCCAAAGGTTTCAAAAAGCCTCTTACACATTCATAAATACCTCTTACAAAGGCATTTATTTCTTCTTACATTCCATCTTCTCTCTTACAAGGGAATTCAATCCTCTTTCACTCTCAACAAAATTCACTTACATCTCAACCACATTCATTTACTTCTTCTCACATCCTTTCAAATCCTCAACCATTTTCATTTATTCCCCTTACACCTCCTCTCCTCTACACATTTCCCAAAATGTGATCCATCCTCATCCAATGGAATTGTGACAAGTATCACATTCCTATTGGTTCCTCTTTTATCCCAAATTCACCAATTTCTCTCATTCTTCAACCCTTGATCCTATAAATAGAGGCTTTCTCTTCACAATATGGATCCACAAGTTGAAGCATTCTTATTATAGGCATTTTCATCTATTTTCATCACATATTAGCTAGTTTTATCATCATTTGGACTCAACTCATGCACTTGGAATCAACAAAACCATTGGATCTTATCAAAGGGATTGGAAAAGGGCTTCTTTCCACATCAAAGGAGCACCAACCCCCCTATGGGATGAAGGTTTAGCTAGTTTTAGATGATTTCATGTTATCTTTGGTTTGTTATGATCTCATTTTCATGTTTTCATCTTGATTTAGTTAAAGAATATCATAGGGAATGCTTAATTTGTGTTTCTAACATGATTAACTATTGTTTGTTGGTCTTGTGTTAACTTATTTTAGATTTGGTGTTCACACAATCATAACATAGTATTTGTGTTGATCAAATAACATGAGATAAACAATATCAATTCGAGAAATATTGAACATTATGCAAATACAACATAAATAATTTGGGTATGAAAATGCTAAAGATACATTATTTTTATAGGTTCCTTACTAGGCTTATCATCAATTGTAGAAAGGACATAAGCTCTAGAACCATAAGTGGAGGTGATGATGTAAGGTCCTAACCAATTAGGGTTAAATTCCCCTTTAGCACTAACAAGTGTATTTATATTACATTGATTCTAATAAAAAACCAAATCACCTACCTTGCAAGAACGAGATAGAAAATATTGATTATAGTTTCAAGAAAGATATTTTTTATAAGATTGAATGTGTTCAATTGAATTAATACAATTCTCATCTAGAATTTCAAGCTAGTGAAATTTTTATTGACAATAAGTTGTTGTTGATGAGACCTTGGAGGAAAACTCATAAATAAGGAATTTCCAACTCCAAGGGCATAATGGCATAGACACCGTGCATGGGATTGTATAGGATATTACTAGTAGTCATATGAATACTTGTGCAATATGCTCATAATGCATATAACAATTGAGTATGCCAATTCTTATAGTGTTTATTAATTGTTTTGCAAATAATTTATTTGATTTTTTTATTAGAAGCCTTAGCTTTCCCATTAGACTAAGGATAGTAAGGAGTAGAAAAATGATGTTAAATATGAAATTTCTATAAGAATTATTTCACATGTTTGTTCTTAAATGGACTATTATCAGAAATAAGAGTGGAATGTAATTTAAAATGAGAAATTAGATTATCTAAGATGAATCTACTAATAATTTTAGTAGTAGCAAAATGGAGCAAAATAGCTTCAAACCACTTCATAAAATAATTGATAGTGGTGATAATGAAAATATGATCTTTAGAATAATATGGAGATATTTTTTTGATAATATCCAAACCCCATATGGAAAAAGGCCAAGGTGAAGCTTGGGCATAAATTTATTGGGTTAAATCTTGGATTAAGTTTCTGTGTTGCTAACATTGCAGGCATTTCTTGACAAAAGAAAAGGAACCTTGCTTCATTATTTTCCAATAATATCCCATTCACATGTTTTTGAACTAAGGATCTACCACCAAAATTTCCACCACTAGAGCCTACATGGGATTCATAGAGGGCAAGGGCTATTTCAAAATTAGTTAAGAAAGTAATAATATACCCTTATAGAAGCTTGTAAAGGATGTTAGAAAGTATGATGTAACACGTTGCAAGCTTTTGAATATGAATATGAGAAATTTTGGAAATATTATTAGGAAATGAACCATCATTAAATTGATTTTAATGTGTCAATACTATTCTCCAAAGTCTACATTAGCACCTAAGAGACTATCTAGAGAAGTTCTATTGATAATAGTTGGTGAAGAGAGAAAATGAATCACAAAGTGATAATCATCTAATACATTGTCAAAGGGTACAAGGAAAGTTGAGGTATTCATTGTATCCACATGAAAATTATGTTTACACGAGATAGTGTCAATAGTAAATGAAGAAAAATCATTGAGTAAAGATAAGGCTATATCATAATATTCAAAAAAATTATCATGTTTGGCCTAAGAAGAACTTGTAATTTGGTTTATGATTAACTAAGAATCACCATAAATTTGAATATGTTTTATGTATAATGACAAAGTGGCATGTAAGTCAGCAATGAGAGCATTATACTCAATGATTTTATTTATACATGGGAATTTTAAGTGAAAGGAGAGTGGAAGTTGCTTACCAAAGAGGGAAATTATATCACTCCTACTCTAAAGCTAGTTTGAATTCTCGATCCATCAAAGAAAAGTCCCCATGGGTGATCATTAGTTAAAGAAATAATGTGGTTGTTAGGAAAATAATCTAGATTAGAAAAAGAATACAGTGAAGGGGAATCAACTAACTAATTAGCCACAACTTGCCCCTTTATTTCTTTTTGAGAGATAAACTTGAGGTTGAACTTGGTTAACAACATAACCTATTTAGATAATATTATTAAAATATTAGTTTTAGAGAATAAATGTTTAATAGGATCGAATTTTACAATGATGTATGGGTTTTTGCATGAAGAAGATAGTGTCTTAGCTTCCACATTACAAATACGATAGTGTGACATTGTTTCTCCAATATAGAGTATTGAGTTTCATAATCAAGTAGAATACAATTAATATAGTACACGTCACATTATTTACCTTTATTATTATGTTGATCCAATAAGGTTGTTAAGGCATTAGATGAAGAAGATGTATAGAAAAGAAAATTTCATCCTTGTATGGTTGGTATCATAATATGAGAATTAGTCAAATAGCTTTTAATTCTATCAAAATAATTTTGTAAATTCACATCTCAATGAAAGTGAACATCCTTTTTGAGAAGATGTGTGAAAGAGAAGGTTATTGGAAACATGAGCATGACGGTATATGGAAACCCATTGTAGAAGTGATGGTGCATCTATATATACATATTTCGACGAAGTCCAGAGAAGACCAAGTGCTTTGGTGAAAATTTCCTAAGTCCCATACTAGAATAGTAAGTTATAAAGCAATAGTTTTATGGTCCACATTGCAACACTTTGTAGGATCTTGTCATTCAATTCTAAGACAATAATGGTATGTATTGAAGGTATTATATCTGAATTTTTAGGGTTGCATTCCTTTTGTAGCTAAGGATATTGATGATAGAGTATTGGGCTTAGTAGTGTTGGATGATGTGGTTGTCATTGATGTCAACACTGTTAGCATTATTGTATTGAAGACTATATATGTCGAGGATATTGAGAAAATTGTTAAAGGAAGAGTTGCAAGTTGCCAATGGAATAGTGAAGACCATGAAGGTGTCTTGTTCTATACATTGAAGATCAGTTGTTGTGGACTCAATGGTTTATTGTTGAGAGTATCTAGTTCATCTACCGAAAGTTTTAGAGGTCTGCATGAAGATTTGATCGTGCTATGAACAGTTGTGTTCTGACAATATTTATGTGGGTTATGTCAGTGTTCTTGATTGAATCTTATGTGATTCTAGTAATTTATGTTGTTTTGGATGATTCTCTATTAGTTCTTGTTGTTTTTGGATACTTCTAGACCATTCTCTATCCTTGTTGTACGTCTGTGTTAATTGGTGTGCTTGTGGTCAAATATTTTTCTCGGTATGTTTGGGTTTGCATGTTCTTGGTCAACATGATGGTTGTAACATGTTGTGGATCCTTAAATATTTAAATTTGAATATTTGGCATGCTCGAGGATATTTTTTTTAGGTCGCATCATAATATTAGCTGACGATGTTTGATTCGTATTAAAAATTTGGGTTGACATTGTAAATATGTTTTATATTTTTGGCTGACAAGGTTGCTGATGTAATTTCATGTTGTGGATATATAAGAGTGATTGTTTGAGTGAATTTCGTGTTTGTGTGAAGTGAAGAAAAGATAGAGAAGATAAAGTGTGTGAATATTTATCTATTCTTTTGATTGCAAAGCAGAGTGAGAAGAAGTTTGAGCGAAGTGTGAAGAAAGTTTTATGTTCTTAACTAGAACTGTAATCAAGCTTGTGTAGAAGCTATTTTCTCAATTCATACCCTACGAATCTAATCTGTATTGATGTGTATTTTTGGGAAGTGATCCCTTTTGTATTTAAGCAGTGAGCTCTAGGCAGTGTACCTAAATGCAAGTGTATTCACATTATTCTTCCATTATACTTTTAACAGGGTATAATATTATGGACTAACATCCATCATGGTTTTTCCCTTAACAGGGTTTCCACGTAAAAAATCTTGGTGTTCTTTGTGCTTCTGATGTGTTGAATTTTCATGGTTTATTGTTCATTCATTAGATCTGAGATTAAGTTAAGTAAAGTTTGAAAAGTTTGAATATACTGTGACAACTCAAGTGCAATTAACATATCAAAGAATCTGGTGCTACACTCTAAGACCAAGAATATATCAATCAAGTTTCACTTCTTGAGGGAGAAAGTGAATGAGAAACAAGTTAGAATGGATTTATAGAGAGGAAGAATAGGTTGCAGAAATTTTCATGAAGTTGTTGCCGAAGGATACTTTTGAGTATCTCAGAGGGATGTTAGGGGTGATTACCCCTCCTGATATGCACTATAGATGCATTTATTTGCATCAATTCATGTGCTTCATAGATATTTCCTAATCCGGATTGATGTTTTTGTGGCTGCTACTCAGGGGGAGTAGTCAGATGTGTAGATATGTGGTTCAGAGCTTCAGAGCTTGTATGTGGGAAGATAATTCTTATCTTTTCCATTGATGTCAAAGGGGGAGAAGATTCATGTGAAAAATTGTTGCTTATATTGGAGAAGACTCTTGTGGGGAGAAAATCATGTAGAAGAGGTTAAGGAAGAAGAGTTAGAATCTAAGGGGTAGTAAGTGTTGATTGAGCATTGTGTTAATGGTGTTTTTCACATCATGTGTTGCCATCAATGCCAAAGGGGGATATTATTGGATGTTGTGGTTGTGTTGTTGATATGTGGTTTTCATTGATGTCAACACTATTAGCATTATTGTATTGAAGACTGTATATGTCGAGGATATTGAGAAAATTGTTAAAGGAAGAGTTGAAGGTTGCTAGTGGAACAGTGAATATCATGAATGTGTCTTGTTATGTGTGTTGAAGATCAGTTGTTGTGGACTAAAGAGTTTATTTATGAGAGTATCTAGTTCATCTATCAGAAGTTTCAGAGGTCCATGTGAAGATTTGATCATGCTATGAATAGTTGTGTTCTGAGAGTATTTTTGTGGGTTCTGTCAGTGTTCCTGATTGAAGTTTATGTGATTCTAGTAATTTCTATTGTTGTAGATGATTCTCTATTAGTTCTTATTGTTTTTGGATGCTTCTAGATCATTCTCTATCCTTGTTGTGCGTCTGTGTTGATCGATGTGCTCGTGGTTGAAGATTTTTCTCAGTATGTTCGAGTTTTATGTTCTTGGTGACATGATAGTTGTAATGTGTTTTAGATCCTTAAAGATTTAAATTTTAATGTTTACCATGCTTGAGGATATTGTTTTAGGTCACATCATAATATTAGCCGATGGTGTTTGATTCACATTAAAAATTTATTTGTAAATTTGGGTCGACATTGTAAATATGTTTTATATTTTTTTCCAACAAGGTTGTTGATGTAATTTCATGTTGCGGATATATAAGAGTGATTGTTTGAGAAAATTTAGTGTTTGTATAAAGTGAAGAAAATCCATAGAAGAGAAAGTGTGAATATTGATCTATTCATTCGATTGCAGAGCAGAGTGAGAAGAAGTTTGAGCGAAGTGTGAAGAAAGTTTTGTGTGCTTAACTAGAACTGTAATCAGGCTTGTGTAGAAGCTATTTTCTTAGTTCATACCTTGTGTATCTAATCTGTATTGTTGTGTATTGTTGGGAAGTCGGCCCTTTTTTAGTTGAGTAGTGAGCTCTAGGCAATGTGCCTGAATGCAAGTGCATTCCCATTATTCTTCCAGTATACTTTTAATAGGGTATAATATTGTGGACTAACATCCACTGTGGTTTTTCCCCTAACAGGGTTTCCACATAAAAAAATCTTGGTGTTCTCTATGCTTTTGATGTGTTGATTGTTCATGGTTTACTGTTAATTCATCAGATCTGAGATTAAGTTAAGTTTGAAAAGTTTAAATATTTTGTGACAACTAATTCATCCCTACCCCTCTCAGTTGTCTATCCTTGTTTTTCCAACAAGTAGAAGCAAAGTTACGGGTGCAAAGTGTATATTAGAACTCTCTACATTCCACCATGAATGATTATTATGTTGTGTGGTTTTGAGGAAGTTTTTGAGGATGTCAAAAGTGTATGCACTCCAAGTGGCAAGTGATTTGGTGGTATGCATGTTGATTTGTGGATGAATAGTTGGTTGATTTAGTTGTTGCTTTACCATTTTTTTTGTTTGGTGTTGACCTAAGGGTTTTGGGGTTGTGTGAATTTAAATTATGAAAGGATAGGAATCATGGGAGTAATTATAGGTCATGTTGACCTATGTAACATGCTCATTTTTCTACACAATACAACTTTCTTATGTTTTAACCTCAAGTAAAAGTTTCAAGCATCTAACCATTATCAACAATAAAAATTATTCCTTTCATATAAAAAGATAACATGTACATTTGAAATAAACATCTTTCCAAACTTTACCCACTGCATTATATCAAAGTATTACAACTTTCCAATATTTTGATATCATAGTAAATAATTTATGATAGCATTTATCTTTTACAATCTTTCCATAGACATGGATACAAAATACACATACAAGGCTCCATTGAGCTTACTGGAAAAAGATGTATGAATGGTCCAGGTATCCTCCATCAAATTTTGGTCCCCAACTGATGAGGAGAAGCATCACTCAAGCACTTTTTCACCAACCTTGGACTAACTACAATCATCCACACATCTATCAAACTAATAGATGGCCCTACCCTTCGATGAAAAATATTGGTTTGGTAACCTCGTAATAACATGACCTTTTATGAGCTTGGTGGTGTGTCCTGAACATTTCTAGATCTTTCATACAATGACTACAATCTACACATATGACAATCCCTATCTAGTATGTAAATTTGGAACACAGTGAACTGACAGTGTAAACAGTGGCAACTTACACTACTTTTAATAAATTATTCATCACCCAAACTTATCGAGTGGATGTCACACACTCACCCACCTTCCTAGCTTGATTTGTATTTGACCATTCATAACCTATGCATAGACTATCCCCTTCACTGAATTATCCTAACCCCAAGAATAACCTATTACTTCTATGTTTAACTAAACACATCTACTAAGTAAATCTCAGGAACTCTAAGACTCAACTAGTTTATATATTAGTTATGTAAGTTATATCCCTAATATAGCATTTATTCCCACTATATCCACCCATTCCTTAATATAAAATATGTACAAACAATTCAAGCAATATAGATCTTTATACTAAGTACAACAAGCTTCCTTTCACTTTCACAAAAGAATAGAATAATCTTTCCCTTAGAAATTGAACTAACTTCCCAAAAAAAATAAACAATGTCACACAATCTTTCCAAATACATAAAACAAAGTATAAAAGAGTAGGAATCAACATGCCTATTTATGCAATGCTAGAATTTATTGGTATGGTTTCCCAACATAGCCTTCCCAGATCAGTAAGCAACTCCCAAATAACTTTCATCCACTTTACCAAAGACTCCCTCTCAAAATCCTCTCTTAATTCTCTCGAAAACTCTCTCACAACTCAAGAAATTAGAATATAATAACTCAAAAAATCACATCAAAATTGTAGATATGTGTCCCTATTGAGGGAGATAGCTCCTCTATTTATACACAAAGGTCAGTAACTAATGTCTAGGAATAGGGTATCAAGAATGACACTTCTTAGCTCAAATGATTCAACTCAACAAGGTTAAGAAAAGGTGGCAGCTAAAATTGATGCATAGTAAATGCATACATAGCCATGGTGAATGAGTCACCAAATTAAATGGACAACAAGAATGATAATAAAAAATGCAAGGTAATTGTCTTCTACAGGTTGAATTACTTGTCCAGTTGCACCCTTGACCATTTCCAATATTTCATAATTCTTCATAATCTAGAATTCATATTGCAAATCATACTTCAAATTGATTCATGCTTCTCACAAGTTGGTGCCAAATTGTTTCCTACATGCCCTATTCCTTTGGCTATTGTTTGCAATAACCTGGTAAAAGTTTCCTATGTGTGGATAATCATTTTTATCTTTCCATTGACTTGTTCTTTGGAAATTTACTTACACAATATTGGTTGGCATATGAAACCATGCACTTTACTCAGCACTGCCATATTTTATTAAACTCAACACTTTAAATGCTTAAAACATTACCAAAGTTTATGCGTTTCTTTATGTGTTATTCTCATATCTATTGTTGCATGCAATACTTAGCTTTTTCTATATTTAAAATGTTATGCGCTAGATAGATAATTCAATGCTATAAAAACCATTATTATATATATATATATATATATAATTTACAAGTTTATAGAGTTGTATTATTTGATATACAAATACACATATGTATTCTTATATTTCATATAAAATAATGTATGCTTATATATACATACATATATATATATGTAAGTATATATTTATGTATATTAATATACTTGTATGGACATTTCTATTGCACCGATACATACATGTATGTTAATATATATATGTATATACTCATATACTATATATTTCACACTTTGATATTTAAACACATATTTACACAATCATATTGATCAACATATATACATAGAATGTATATATATGTATGTATGTATATATTTCACATTTTTTTATTGATATTCCCATGCATATGGGTAATCTATCCATGAGCATACATAGATACGTCTATTTATGTATACTCATGTGTATGAGTTTATCATTGACACATACATATATACATATATATACATTTTTATGTATATAGATCCTATCAATTAAATAGAAACACATAAATATGAACTCGCACATCACAAAGAGACTCAACATTGAAACCCCCTAAACTATAATGTTCACAAATAAAACCACAAGCAATATTAAAGTTAACTCACTATTTCCCAAACTATTATCCCAACTTGACCAAACTAGAAGTGTGTGTGTGTGTGAAAGCTTAGTTTATGTCTTTATCAAAGGTTACAAGTCCAAGTTCTTCTCCTTGAGTGATAATTCTCCTCTCTTTAGGAGGCTTGATTAAATTCCTACATCCAACTTAGTACATTGCAATACTAGTCAGCTAAAAATAATAGATTCATTTGCATCAAATATTTCACAAACAGAATCATTTCATAACATCAAGTAAAATCAACATTTATTTCATTTGCATCCCCACCCTTGTGAATCAACATTCTCGATGATTTTAAGTAGTTGGCATAGATGTAAACTATAAGCATAGACATATAAGAATTTTTTTCAAGAACTCTTAAAAGCATGCAAGACATGAGGAAACTATTGTCACATAAAACTGCACCCTACTAAAGAGGAGTTAAGTGTTCTAATGACACAATGGAAACAACCTCGAGGTTGTGGTACCTTGCATGAATGAGGTTGAATCTCTGGAGAAGGTTAGCTTCCTCATCTAAACTAATTGCAAATGTTTTGGTCTAACCTAGCACATGAAACATATCACAACCCTAATCTAACAAATCACAGAGGAAAATGGGATAGAAGGAAAACATGAAAATGAAAGAAGGTGATGCACCAAGGTATAAATGTGTTTCTTCCTACTTCTAAATAGCATATACATCAACAAAAAATATAAAACATACATTTACATGAATGTACGATTATTTTACTCAAACATGCAAGAGATACAATGATAATAGCTGAATTTTATTAACATAAAAGCATAGAAGCAATCCTTATAATGAGAGAATGTAAAAATTATGATGTCTACAAGAGAAAAACCTAGAGAAGCTAGAGGAAGAACCCCCAAAAAATATACAATTTTTTCTTTTATAGATCAAGCATAACTCAAATGAATACACTCAAAACTAAACCCTAACCCTAACCAAGGTTAGCAATGAAGCTTGTGGTGTGAAAGAATGGAGCCCTCCATGAAAATCGCAACTAGGGAATGGATCAGAATGTAAAGTCAATAGGAGACAATGAATGAGCATGGGTGCCTATACATGTTGTGAAAATCATGCCAAGAAGAGCCTAGAGAGAGAAAAACCAGCATGCCATCACCTTGCTGTGAAGATTTTCCAAGAAAAAATGTCTAAAATCCTCCACAAAATCCATGATTTGGGTAAGGGATTGTCAGAAATACTAAAATAGTAGCAATGAATGGGAATGGGCGCATGAAAAATCACCTGGAGAAGTCATAGAAATTAATAAATTTGTCCTCAAACCCTAAAAATCATGCATGGTATTTGGGAATTATTGCACATTAATGGCACCCTTGAGCAAAAAATGCACCAATTCCTGGAATGTCGGGGTGTTGGGCCTAAAAAGAAAGCTCTGCAAGCCTTTAAAAATTTGGTCTAGAGCTATAAAAATAGCACATCCTAGACATCAGAAGTTAGGCTTTCATAGGTCGAGCATCAAGCATTCAACCTTCTTAATCCTTTCTTCAAACGAACTGGTGTTGGCGATCGGTAATCAAGCCATCGGAGGTCGGGCATCGACAGTACCGCTTACCGCATGCTAGGAAGAAAGAAAGAAGTGAAATAGTGAAGAAGAAAGGGGATGTCAAGGGTTGGACCTTGAACAATCAGAGGTTGGAGGTCAGAGGGAAGCCTTACCTCTTACCTCTATAGGTAAGAGTAAGATGTAAGGGTGAAGGCTAACATGTGAAAACTCAATACTTAGCCAAATTTGGAATCAAGGCATCGTCAGGAAGAAGAGATAGAAGGAGAAGGGTGAAAAGGAAGTATGGAAGGCTCAAAGAAGATGAGACTTCAGAGGTCATACTTCGAACCATCGAAGGTCATACATCAAACTAAAGGGAGTGGAAGAAGGTAAGAGGTAAGATATAAGTGCGGGGGCTGACACCTGAAGGTCGATAGAAGAAAGGCATAAAGGAAGAGGAAAGGGAAGAGGGAAGTGGGAGGACCGAAGGCTAAAGGCCAAAAGGAGAAATGTAAAATTGGAAAACCATAATACTTAGAAGAAAAAGGGGAAAGAAGGGAGCAATGGAGAATGCATGAAGGAAGTGGGTAAGTGATAGTTCAAAAACCCAAAATTATAGGACTTAGCCAATTTTTGGAAAACCTCAAGGAAATCTCATGCAAGATGGTCCATGTAGGATCTCTGAAATCAAATATCAGTGATGGTTCATCAAAGGGGGGCATGCAATTTCAACACTTTGGTGATTTCTATGGGATTATTTTCTACTAATCATGGAGTCTAGAAGCCTTATCAATCTATTGGGAATGAGGTCCTGAGGGTAAAACTTCAATAGCTGGGCCTTCTCAAAGAAAAACAAAACATGTTCATCTACATTTGGAGGAAAGCATGGAAATTAGAAACATACATTCCTTTAAGGAGAATGTAGGGTGCACAAATCACTTCAAGGAAAGAAAAACATTTACAATATATACATGAAAACTCAAAACTTATCAAAAATAAGGTTTGAGATGAATCTTGTTGACTGGTATTTGAAGAACCTCATCGTCCAACTTGGAAAGATTGAATACATTGGCCTCCCTATAGCTAGTAATGATGTATGGACCACTCCAAATGGCATCAAACTTAGAATTTTTTCTAGCTTTGGCTCTGTCTCCATCCCATTTCAACACTAAATCTCCCTCTTGGAACAATCTATGAAATATTTTTTTGTCAAAATTTCTTGACCTATGCTTGATGTGCTTCTATGACTTATATAGATTTGTTCATTGTCTCCTCCAGTTCTGAGAGTTCAACCATCATTACTATCATAGCATCATTTTCCTCTAACTCCAGCTGATGTGCCAACTCAAGGGAAGGAAACTCCAATGATAATGGTAAACTTTCTTCCCTTCCATAAACTAGCATGAAATGAGAATTATCAATCGCTCTTTTAGGAGTAATTCTATCAGCCCAAAGAGTTGTCTTCAACTTGCTATGTTAGACCCTTTAGATGTCTTCAATGGTTCTCTTGATAATTCTAATGATATTTTTATTTGAAGACTTAGCCAAGCCATTACCTTGAGGATAATAATTAGATGAAGTGTTCACGTAAATACCATGCTTCATTACCCAATCAAGGATCTAAGCACTAGTAAAAGCCTGGCATTATCTGAAATGATGGTGGAAGGAGTGCTAAATCTAGTAACAATTCCATCAAGGAATTCTAAAATTGAAGCATTAGTGGCATCCTTCAAAGCAACTACCTCTATCCACCTTTTAAAGTAACTTGTGGTTTTTAAAATCCACTTATGACCAGCACTTGATAGTTGATTTATCATGCTAATAAAATCTAAGCCCCATTGTGTAAATAGTTGATCAACTTGAATGAGGTGAAGAGGCAGGGCAGCCAACCTTTTCTTTCCAAAAAAGAAAGCACACTTTTTGCAATTTCTCACCCATTTGTGAGCGTCATTGAACAAAGTTGGCCAATAATAACTATCTTCATAATCTTTGCAGTAGTAGTCCTTGTAGAAAAATGTACAACTAAAGAGCCATCATGGAATTCATTTAGTATTTTGTTGACCTGATATGCCTTTATGCATCTTAATAGGACTCCATTGAAATCTTTTTTGAAGAGTATGCCATCCACAATGACATAGGGGATAGACTATAATCTACAATGTCTTCTTTTGGTCCTATCTAGACCAAAAAGATATATATCCTTCCTATAAAAAGATAGTCATATCATCCACCCAACTACCTTGTATGTTTTCATTTGGTGCTTTTTGTTCCTATAGCACAAGGATAGCCTCTGTAGAAGTCTCAAGTGTTGACACAAGTTGTTCACATAACCCCTTGCCTCTCACTAGCTTGGTGATCTTGTTGTCAATGTCATACTCCATCACCTTGGTGATCCATCCAACCCTTTTTTCATTGATATCTCCGTTCAAAAGGAACTCTTTAACACTAACATGGGGCATCATTAGTTGTATCTTGTTATTAAAAAACATATGTATTAATTTTTTCAATGCTCTAACAGAAGCAAGAGCTTTCTTTTCAACGTGGTTATACTTGACTTCATAATCTTTGAGTCCACTAAAGAAAGTAATGGGTTGCTCCAGATTTTCTTCATTTAGTTGAGTTAGAATAGTTGATATACTTTCCATAGTTAGGATTGACAAGGGTAGGAGCTTGAGCAATTTCTTGTTTGATAGCCTCAAAGCTATCTTTACCTTCTTTGGTCCACTTGAAGACCATATTTTTCTTAAGCATAGAGGTAAGAGGTTTTACCAAAGTAGGAAGATTTGGAATGAACCTCCTCACAAAGCTAATTGTGCCTAAGAAACTTTGTAATCTTTTCTTGTGACTGGGAAGTGGGATGGCCAAGATATATTTTACTCTTGCGGGATCAATGACCAAGTCATCCTTTGAAACAATGTTCCCAAGAAGCTTGCCATGATCAATAGCGAAGACACATTTATTTGGATTTAGGGAAAATACCATATTCCCTACATTTTTGAAATACTTGCTCAAGGTGACTAAAATGGTCTCTTGCATGCTTTGAAAAAACTGTGATATCATCCAAGTAGACCAAAACAAATTGTCTAAACACACCTTGAAATGACATATCCATGGCTCTCTGAAAAGTGGCACCTGCATTGGTTAGACCAAAAGGTATTTTACAATAAGCATAGGTGCCTCACTTTATAGTAAGCATTGTCTTATGTTGATCGAGTACTTGCACTAGAATTTGGTTATAGCCTGAGTAACCGTCTAAGAAAGAAAACCTTTTTGACCCACCAACTCTTTGTAAAATCTACTCCATGGAAGGGAAGGGATAATGATCCTTTAGGGACACTTTATTTGGATCCCTAAAATTCACACAAAGTCTTATCTCCCCATTCTTTTTTTCTGACGGGAACAAGATTTGCAACCCTTGAAGAATGCTTGATGGGAAAAATGTTTCTAGCCTCAATCAATTTGGACAACTCCTTTATCATCAAAGGCTCAATCTTAGGATTTATAGGCCTTTTTTTTTTCTTTACAAGTTTGGCATCAAGATCTAATTCAATAGTATGTTGGGAAAGGCCTAGGTCAAAACCTTTTAGGTCTTCATAATTCCAAGCAACTACATCATTGTATCTATTGCAAAGATCTTTGAAAACATCATGTTCAGTGGTAGAGCATACCTTTCCTAGGTTTAGAGACTTGCCCTCTAAAATTTATATTGTCTTGAATTCACCCTTTTTTGTAGCGAAACTCATATTTTTCTACTTTAACTGATCATCAGGGTTGAAAATACCTTCAAGGGTGATAAGACCATTTGGTAGCTTGTTTCTACTTAGCTACACAACCTAATCACCATACTAGTTTTGCAACTTGGACTAATTTCTTTTATAATATTCTTCCTCATCTTCCAGAAAATTTGCTATTTGTTGGTCACTATCAAGGACCTACTAGTGATCTTGATTATCTTGAACAACAAGCCTCACCACCAGTTCGATATGCTACTCCTTTTTGCATGCAATATTTTTTGGTATGTCAAACTAAGCACCAACTACTGCAAGTCTATAAATGTGTTTATTTTGATCTCTTGAAATTGTTTGGATGTTAAAATCTTCAAAATCCTCAATTAAATCCCAAACCCTATTCTTGTAGGATTTGAGGAAATTATTCTTGGTTGAGCTTTGTGTTTGTACTTGATGAAAAACCAATTCATTGTCACCAAACACCTATAAAAATTTGATATTTCTCTTTTATGCAAATTGGAGACCTTGGATGAGTGCTTTATACTTAGCCACATTGTTAGTACAACTAAATTGAAGCCTAAAATAGAAATAATACTTTTACCTTCTCGGAGATACTAGCATAACACCAGCACCAGCACCATTTATGTTCCTAGAACCATCAAAACATCTACCACAGACCCCCTACATCCTCTTGAGCTTTTATGAGATTGAGGATAGGAGCATTCTCCTCATGAATGTAATAAGTTCCAAGACCTGTCTCCTCTAATTCAGCAGCAATAAATGAATCAAAATGTAAAGCATTTCCCCATTCATCCAACAAAATATCAAGTACCTCCTCTAAAGGATTTGTAGGCTCATGACTAGAACATCCCTCTTTTTTATCATGCAATGTAAGTTTCATGTTTATTGGACTAGGAGTGTAAGGCTCTAGATGATCCTTTTCTATAGGATCATATTTTATGGTTGCTTTAGTGCCACATCTAGTTCTAAATAGCATGTCAAACCAATCAACAGATAAGTACCACCTATGTTAGCTATGAAATCCCTAGAAAAGAAAATGGAAAAATGAGTAGGGAGGTCTATGACTGAAATGTACTACAACACATCACAGCCGATATGTGCATGCAAGGAAAATTTTAAGTTTTTAATTACCCCCATGGTATTGATAGAAATTACATTCAATTGTAAAACTTGTCTAGTCACTAGTTCATACTTGATGCCAAGCATGTCAACAATCCCCTTAGGCATGACTAAACTACTTTCCCCTGAGTCTATCATACAATTATGCACTATATGATTCCCAATAATTAAAGAAAGATAGAAGGGAGGTGGCTTATTGATTTTGTTTAAATTTCATTCTTTTTGGGGCTGCACTAGGCTAATTGATTGAGTAAGCTACATTTTTTCTTGCACATCCTCCATTTTTTTATGTTCCTTCAAAGCTTGTTGTAGTAAATCCCTTGTGATGGGATAGATAGAGCCTCCCACATAGCAACATTCAGATTGTATTTCTTCATTTTCTCCACTATGTTGAAAGGAAGTTGACTAGCTTTAGAAGGAACCTTTAGAAAGACGTAAACTCTTGTTACTTGTGTGGTATTAGGCTGCTCCACCACTTATTTAGGCCTATTAACAGACTGATTTGATTGTGGAACCTCTACTATTCTACTTGTTATCCCAACATTTATAACATTTTGAGATGGTTGGGAAGATCATGGTTTCCCAACCATGGAAGATGCACTACCCTCCATTTCTCTTTTCTTTGATCTTGTATTGTGTGCTATTGCATCAGTATTTGCTTGATTTACACCACAAAAATCTTCTTGACCCCAAATGATAAATGAAGAGTCATCTTGTGCATGATTTTGATTATTAGTAGTTGTTTGATTCATGCTAATTTTCTGCTCCAAAGTAGAGGTCTCATTTTGAGCTACAAAATTTTGCACAAACTCACCATTTTGACAAGCATTTTGATTATGAGCTTGCTCAAACAGGTAACACCATTCTTGCTCTTGGGGTAGATCATTTTGTATTGGAACCAAAACCTTAGAGTTTTTTATAGTAGGCAGATGCATGTTATTCAAAGGCCTAGCATGATTCCACTAATTTTTTCCCTGATAAGGTGGCCTATTTTGTTGATAACCTTGATTTTAAGGCTAATTGGGCCAATTATTTTGAGCTTGTTGCCTATTCAATGCTATTAACTTGTTCATATTTTAGAGAAATATGCCCCAATCTTCTAAAAGCATAGAAAAAGTAGAAGCTTGGCTTTTGGAAACCACTGGAATAGGATCCAATGGGATAGGTACCACCATTGGCTATGAAGGAAGCTCTAGAAATAAAGGCATTGGTGCCCTAGGAGCTATCTTCCCAACCTAAATTAAACAATTTTCTGCCCTTATAGCAAGATCATATGCTCCAAGTAAAGTGAAACCACCCATTGACTGAATCATAATAGCTATGTCACTATTAAGAGCCTTCAATAAATACAAAAATTTATGCTTGGGTGAAGGCTTGACCATGGTAGGAATTCTATCCCAAGTCCAAGTCACCTTCATGAAATCTATAATCCTCAAAATGTCACTCATAAATGGTTCATGGAATTTTCTCTTTTGAAGTTAGTGTCAGTTGTTTCTATTAGGGATCAGATGGTAAAAGACACAAAAGGATAATTTCTAGCCATATGGAATAAATTTATGTTTTTATGAGCAGCAAGTGTCGTAGTTTGAAATAACCTATTCATAAGTGGCATAGATTGAGCTCTACGAGATGGACTTATACTCCTACTTCTTCTTATAGGTAAAAAATATTGTCTATTTCTTCTTCTAGAAGTGGAAAAAGTTACTTTTATGTATTAGAAATTACCTCTAGAAGACACTCTCGTTTGGATTCTTGACATGAATGTGCAAGTATATTCTTGAACCAAGAGTTCTAGGTAGCAGCAGGGTCACCAATTCGTATGTACATTCCTCCCTTTCTTGCAGAGTCACCAAGTACTTTTTTGAGAGCCTCTTCAAGGATAGAATGTTGAGAGTAGCACCATTCTCTCAACAAAATGAAATGAAATTTCTTTCTTGTCCCACAGGGCGTGCAAAAAACTATTGTCACATAAAATTATACCCTACTTAAGAGGAGTTAAATGTTCTATTGACACAATGGAAACAACCTAGAGGTTGTGGGACCTTGTACAAATGAGGTTGAATCTTCAAAGAAGGCCAACTTACTCTTCTAAACTAATTGAAAATGTGTTGGTCTAAACCAACACATGAAACCTATCACTACCTTAATCTAATAAATCATAGAGGAAAAGGGGATAGAAGGAAAACATGAAAATGAAAGAAGGTGTTGCACCAAGGTAGAAATGTGTTTCTTGCTTCTAAATAGTATAATACATCAAAAAAATAGCTATAACATACACTCAACCATGAAGGTAAGATGATTTTACTCAAACATGCAACAGATACAATGATAATAGCTAAATTTTATTAACATAAAAGCATAGAAGCAATCCTTAAAATGGAAGAATGTAAAAATTATAGTGTTTGCAAGAGAAAACCCTAGAGAAGCTAGAGGAAGAACCCCCAAAAAATATACAAGTGTTTCTTTTATAGATCAACCATAACTCAGATGAATACACTCAAAATTGAACTCTAACCCTAACCAGGGTCAGTAATGAAGCTTGTGGTATGAAAGAATGGAGCCCTCCATGAAAATCGTGACTAGGGCATAGATCAAAATGTAAAGTCAACAAGAGAAAATTAATAAGCATGTGCACCCATACCTGCTATGAAAATCATGCCAAGAAGAGCCTAGAGAGAGAAAAACTAGCATGCCATCACCTGTCATGAAGATTTTCTAGGAAAAAATGTCAAAAATCCTCCATGCAATTTGGGTAAGGGATTGTCAGAAATAGTGAAGTAGAAAAAATGAATGGGCATGGGTGCCTACCAAATCACCTAGAGAAGTCATGGAAAGCAATAAAAATTTTCCTCAAACCCTAAAGAGCATGCCTATTAGCTAGGAGTTGTGCATTAATGGCACCATTAAGCAAAAAAGTGACAGGTCATGGAACGTCGGGGTGTCGGGCCAAAAAAGAAAGATCTGCAAGCCTTTACAAAAAATGGTTAGTAGCCCCAAAAATAACACATTTCGGGCATCAGTGGTCGATCTTTTGAAGGTTAGGAATTGGGCATCCAGCTTGCTTAATGCTTGCTTCAAATGAATTGGCATCGGTGATCGAGTGTCAGGTTGTCGGAGGTCGGGTGTCGGGAGCACCACTTACCACATGTTGGGAAGAAATAAAGAAGTGAAATCATGAAGAAGAAAGGGGATTTTGGGGATCAAACCTTGGACCATTAAAGGTTGGAGGTCAGAGGGAATCCTTACCTCTTACCTCCATAGGTAAGAGGTAAGATGTAAGGGTGAAGGTCGGCGTGCAAAAACCTGATACAGCCAAATTTAGAGTCAAGACATCATATAGAAAAATAGATTGAAGGAGAAGTGTGAAAAGAAAGTGTGGAAGGCTCAAAGGAGATGATACTTTGAAGGTTGGACATCAAACTGAAGGGATCAGAAGAAGGTAAGAGGTAAGATGTAAGTGCAAGGGTCGACACCTAAAGGCCAATAGAAGAAAGGCATAAAGAGGAAAGGAAAGAGGGAAGAGGGAGGACTAAAGGCCAAAGGCCAAAATGAGAAAGGTTAAAATGGAAGAGGAGAGGGATTGGAAAGGGTTAAAGGGTAAGGCCAAAGTCTAACACCCAAAACACTTAGAAGAAAAATGGGAAGGAAGGGAGTGATGGAGAAGGCAAGAAGGAAGTGGGTAAGAGATAGTCTGAAAACCCAAAATTCTGGGACTTAGCTAATTTTAGGAAACCCTCAAGGAAAAATCATGCAATATGGCCCATATAGGATCTCTTAGATCAGATATTAGTGATGGGTTATCAAATGGGGGCATGAAATGTCAATAGAAACTTCTGCTTAATCTCAACATAGTCTTCCCAAATGGCAGAATCTTTTGCATATTGGTCCCACTAGATTTTGCATTATAGAACCTCTTTGTTACACAAGCAAAGCTTATGTGTTTTGAGAACTTTGAGAGGCTCAATTGTTACCACTCCTGGGTCTTGTACTTGTAAATTATTCCAATCAATAACATGGTTATCCCCTGGTATATACTTTTTAAGGTATGAGAAATGAAATACATTGTGCATCCTGACAAGAGCTGGTGGCAACACAATTTAATAAGAAATAGGGTTTATTTCCTCAAGAACCTCAAAATGACCTACATAGCACAAAGCTATTTTGGATGACTTTCCAAACTTGATGAAACTCTTATGAGGTTTCACTCTCAACAACATCTTTTCCCCTACTGCAAAATTTTTGGGTACCCACTTAGAATCTGCATAGATTTTCTACCTATCATTGGCTTCTTCTAACCTTTGCTTAATAATTCCTACTTTCTCCTCTATTTCTAATAACATCTCTGGCCCAACACTTATTCTATCCTCTAGCTTATTCTGGCTTATAGGATTTTGACATTTTATGCCATACAGTGCTTCGAATGGAGCCATCTTGATTGTAGAATGATAAGAATTGTTGTATGGAAACTCAACCAATGGTAGGTAATCTTCAAACTTGTATTATTGATCCATGCAATACATCCTTAATATATCTTCAATCATTTTGTTTACTCTT
This sequence comes from Sequoia sempervirens, assembly GCA_007258455.2. Taxonomy (NCBI): domain Eukaryota; kingdom Viridiplantae; phylum Streptophyta; class Pinopsida; order Cupressales; family Cupressaceae; genus Sequoia; species Sequoia sempervirens. The sequence goes on along the minus strand of VDFB02047230.1, from coordinate 416,173,942 downwards.
TTCTCTTGTCCATTATTTTTTGGGTGATAAGTTGAACTTATATTCAACTTAGTTCCAAGTGATGAGAACAAGGTTTTCCAAAACCTAGATGTCACACGAGCATCCCTATCCAAAATGATGTTCTCAAGAATCCCATGCAATATAAACACCTCTTGAATAAATTTATGAGCTATGATAGGAGCTCCATCAGTTAAATTCCCTAGAATAAAATGTGTCACCTTAGTTATCTTATCCACCACCACTAGAATGGAATTATGCTTATTCCTTGGCATATGTAGACCTTGCACAAAGTTCATGATAATTACTTGCCACTTACTTTCAAGTATATCATGTGGACACAAAAGACCCATATGGTGATGATGTTATATTTTTAATCTTTGACACTTTAAGCATCTTGCAACAAATCTTGTAGTATACCCTTTCATACCCTTCCAAAAATATAATGACTTCACATCAGCCAACATCTTCGTCACACAGGGATGTCTAGAGTATGGTGCATTATGAACTTATTTCCACACCAAGTTCCTTAACTCCTCTAAATTAGGTACATATACTCTCCCTTTAAACATTAATAATCCATTTGGTTCAAATTGAAAAAATTTGTACCTTGCATCTTGTGTATTATCCATGAGTGTTTGCTTAGTTTGCTCGTAGAATTTGTCACCATGAATTCTTGCAACACTCTTCCCTTAAAGTTGGTTTGAATTGTCACCATAGAGGTGATATTCCTTCTTTGACTTAGGGCGTCAACAACTTGATTCTCTTTTCCCTTAATGTAGCTGATGTTGAAGTCATAGTCTACTATCAACTTCAACCACTTTCTTTGTAGTGCATTCAAATTAGGTTGGGTAAATAAATGCTTCAAACTATGTTGACTAGTCTTTAGTTCAAAAGGCTTTCCCATTAGATATTGTCTCCACATCTGCAATGCATGGGAAACTTCTACTAACTTTAAATCATGTGAGGCATAAGTTTGTTTATAGGGCTTCAACTTTCTTGATTCATAAGAAATGACTTTTCCTTCTTGCATCAAAATCCCTCCTAATCCTTCACTCAATGCATCCATTATAACAGTAAAGTTTCCTTCTAAATCAGGTACCTTCAAAATTGGTGTGATAGTCAACTTCTCCTTGAGTAGGTCAAATACTACTTGACACTTTTTTTACCACTCAAACTTCTTACCCTTCCTCTGTAATGAATTAATTGGAAAAGCTATTCTAGAAAATTTTGCAACAAACTTCCTATAGTAACTAGCCAAACCCATAAAACTTCTAACCTTTGGTACACTTTTGGGCACTGGCCATCAAGTACTGCCTTTATCTTAGCTATATAAACTACAATCTATTTTTCCAAAATTATGTGACCCAATACTTCCTTTTGAAAGAATGTACGCTTAGAGAGTTTTCCATCTAGCTTGTGCTCTCTTAACCGTTGGAGAACTATCTCTAAATGTTTACATTTCTCCTCTTCATTCTTGGAATAGATTAAGATATCATCTAGGAATACTAATACAAAACTATCCAAGTAGTCTCTAAATATGTTGTTCATTAGGTTCATGAATGTTGAAGGTGCATGCGTAATTTCAAAGGGTAGGACTATGAACTTGTAATGAACGTATCTAGTCCAAAAAGTAGTTTTGAAACTATCCTCATCTTTGATCCTTAGTTGATGATAATTGGATCATAGATCAATCTTTGAAAACACTGTCACTCCTTGTATCTGATCGAAAATATCATCAATACATGGCAATGGGTACTTTATTGTATCTTTGTTAAGAATTTGATAATCCATACATAAGCACAATGTACCATCCTTATTTACAAAGATTAATGGTGCTCCCCAAGGTAAAATACTAGGTCTTATCAATCCTTTGGACAAAAATTCTTCCAACTATGCCTTAAGCTCCATTAGTTCCATTGTAGTCATCCTAAGGGTTTTTGGATATGGGTTTCAACCCTCGTACTAGGTTAATGGAGAAATCAAATACTCTCTTGGGAGGCAGTCCAGGTAGTTCTTCTAGAAAGACATCCACAAATTTTCATAAGATGGAATATTTTTCCATATCCATTTCTCTAGATTCCACCACTTCTCCTTCTTCAACCTCCTGAGAAACTTGAAATTCATGATACATGACATTATCTTGAGGAGTGACTTCCTTGAATTCCTCTAGTTTATCCATTTTGACTTCAAAGAGTTGGAAACCTTTCTTTTTCACCCTATACATTTGCACAGTCGAAATCTATCATAGTTTCACTTCTCTAGGTGTTCCTTGAAAAGACACTAGATTACCTAGATCATCTAGACATTCTACAATTTTAGCATGGAAATCCACTTTAGCTCTATGCTTCCATAGCCAATTCATACCTAAGATGACATCGTAAGAACATAAGGATGCTACGTACAAGTTTACTTCCATTGAGAAACTTGGAATTTTGACCCTTGCCTCAAATAAACATTGGTTCACCATTGCTCTTGCCTGGTTTGCATATTCTACAACCCAAGATTTTTCCATAATTCCAGCCTTCCTAGAAATTTGATTAGCTACTCAAGGTGAATTTTTTTTTGTGGATCTAGTATCAATAAGTATGGAAATAAGTAAACCAAACAAAGTACCTATATTTTCCCCTCAGGTGATCTAGTGTTCAGCTTGTTGATTATCCACTATTGCATGGATCCTCTATTGCACAGGTGGTTGTCATTGCACCAAAATATCGACCTGTTAATTCCCAATACAACCACTAGATTTATACAAGATCCAATATCAATAAGAGGTGGTTAAACCATGTCACAAAGCTTGAGCATTATGTTGGTTCATGCTGAGGAGACCAAGGCCAACACCTTGCAACAATCCCCCAATGTAAGCGAGGGTTCCGAACCTATGACCTCATCTCTGATACCAATTTTTGCATAGGCGATTGTCGTTGCACCAAAAGATCAACTTGTTAATGCCCAATACAGTCATTAGATTTATACAAGATCCAAGATCCATAGGAGGTAGTTAAACCATGTCACAAAGCTCGAGTGTCACATTGTCCCACACTGAGGAGACCAAGGGTGACACCTTGCAACATCCTTTGTTGAAACACAGCCCATTGAGGAGGAATTGAATTACCATATGGTTGCAAACTTGATGGTTTTTTGGGACATTTATTAGCAAAATGCTCCCCACCACATGTAAAGCATCCTTTACTAGTCCTTTCCTATTTACTATCCTTTCATAATTACCACCATTTCCTCTAGCTTTGTTATAGTTACCACTGTTGTAGTTTTTGAAGTTGTTTCCCTGTTGATCCTTCCTTGGCTTATTCCAATTATTGTGGGATCCTTTGTCCCCTTGCCTCTAAAATTCTTTCCCTTATTAAACTTCTTTAGAGCTTCATTAAATTAAGAGCCTCCAAAAATTTTTCGATTCCTCTCTTAATAATTCAAGATGGATTTAAGCTTCTTCTCTTGCTTGATTACCTTCTCATAAACTAGGTCCATAGTGGTCTGACCATGTACATCCACTTCTCCACCTATTTGGCCATGCAAAACCATAATGAACTTCCTAATATGAAATCTCTCATCTTTTTGCTACATTGGTAGATACCTCAAGACATGAGTGAACTCCAAGTATTCATTCACTGACATATCTCCTTGCTTAAGATTCTAGAAATCTATGAGATTTTGATCAAAAAAGAGTTGGGGTAACCACCTCTTCCAAAAATTCTCAACAAACTAATTCTAGGTCACTTTTAAGGAACTAATTCCAAGTTTCATTTTCTTGTACATCCACCAGTTAGAGGCTTCTCGCACTAACTGGAAAGCTCCCCACACAACTTTAGTGACTTCAGAATAGTTCATTATTTCAAGGTATTTCTCCATTTGAATTATCCAAGCCTCAACTTCTTCTCCACTATGCTTCCTTCACATTTAGGAGGGGTAATCTTTCTCATATCCCTAGATAGTTCAATTTCCAAATGCTTTCTCTTGGTTCCCTCAAAATATGATTGAGTTCCATCACTTTTTTGATCCTTAGATTTAGTGTGGTTTCTAGAATCCTCCCTTTCTTCCTCATTGTTGGGAATTTCTTCATCTTCTTCCACTCTTTCTTTTCCCCTCAGTTCTTGTTTAAGGTTTCCTATCCTTGCATTAGTTTCATCCATAATTTCTAGAAGTTTATCCAACTTGGCTTCGACATTATCTAGAACTTGTCCATTTCTTGAATCCCTCCAAGATTACTTCTTGCACTAACCATTGTCTTAAGTAATGTTATACCTGGAGGTTCATCTTTAATTAGATCCTATCGTGGTTTACTAAATGCATGGGAAAACATTTCAAAAGAGAAAATAATCACATATAAAAGTTCATTGAGGTTTTCATACACAAATTTTGATAAAAACACATTCTTTCATTTATTCATAAGGATTTCAATATCCTTCCTTATACATAGAATGACTATTTAAATAGTCAAGAGGAGAATATCCATCAGATTCACTCTCAAATGCATAACTACGTGGGATGTAACCCTTTGATTTTTGCTCATCTCTATCCTAAAAAGGATAGTAACCTTCAGATTTATTTTATGATACATAGTTTTGGGGTGTGTATCTCTTAGATACTCCACTAGAGACTATAACAATAACTTCAGCCATAGGTACTACATGAGGGTTCCTAAATATCAATGTTGGACTAACACTACATTCCAAGGACATATCCCTGTCAAGTGATAATGAGCTCGACCTGGTTGGAGAGATAGATGGTAAGTTGTCGAAATTGGCTCCATCTCTCATCCTTCTTTTCTCTTGACTAATTTGTGATAGAGTGTGACTCATTATCTTAGTATCACTTAGCTAGATGGAATTTTCATAGTTGATTCCCTTAATGGTACGAATAGGGGCTTCTTTTTCCTTCTTGGCCTGTACATAGCTCTTATTTTTTATCATTGACTTTCTTGTAGTTAACTTGAGGTGTACCATCCTAGCCCAATAATTTCCAAACATTAGTCTCATAATGTTGTAATGAAAAACATAGTGGGCACATGGTTTATAGAGTTGAACCCGGTAGCTCTGATACCATGTGTAACATGCCCATTGTTCTACACAGTAACTTTCTTATGTTTTAAACTCAAGTAAAATTTTCAAGCATCTAACCATTATGATCAATAATTTTTTTTCCTTTCATATAAAAAGATAACATGCACATTTGAAATAAACATCTTTCCAAACTTTCCCCATTATAGTATATCAAATTATTATAACTTTTCAATATATTGATATCATAGTAAATAATTTATGATAACAGTTCTCTTTTACAATCTTTCCATAGACATGGATATAAAATACACATACAAGGTTCCATTGAGCTTATTGGAAATAGATGTACGAATGGTCCAGGTATCGTCCATCAAATCTTGGTTGCCAACTAATGAGGAGAAGCATCACTCATGGAATTTTCCACCAACCTTGGACTAATTGTGGTCCCCCGCACATCTTCAAACTGATAGATGGCCCTACCCTTCAATGAAGAGATTGATTTGGTAACATCATAATAACATGACCTTTTTTGAGCTTGGTGTGTCCTAAACATTTCTAGATATTTCATACAATGGCTACTACCTACACATATGATAATTCCTATCTAGTATGTAAATTTGGAACATAGTGAACTGACAATGTAAACAGTGGTAAATTACACTACATTGGCCAAAGTATTCATCACCCAAAATTATGGAGTGGACATCACATGCTCACCCACCTTCCTAGCTTGATTTTTATTTGACCATTCATGACCTATGCATAGGTTATCCCCTTCATTGGATTATCCTAACCCCAAGAATAACCTATTATTGTTGAATACACTAAATACTGAGAGGGGAGTGAATCAGTATTCTTCTAACACAATTAATTGCTAACCATCCAATAATTAATGCATATTTAGCTGCAAATATAAAAAAAAAAATGAAATGAATCATAACATCTCATAACACATTGACACCAGTATTTTTAAGTGGAAACCCCAAAATGGGAAAAACCATAGTGAGGATTAACTAACAATATATTATAACCGGTTACAAGAAATTACAGGGCTCATTGCTAGGACACACTGTCCTTGAAAGGCTCATAGCCTCAATGCGAAAAGAAACAACTAACTACCAAGATACAAAAAATATGGCTCACTACCAAAAGATGAACTAAAGAAGTACACCTTCAAAGTGCTGAGATCGGTTATAGTTAAGCTCGATAAAACCAAAATCCTACTCTAGTTGTAGGATACAAAAGTTATCAACAACTTTGCACTATAACACTTGTCGCATAGCTTGCATCACTATTCACACACACTTTCTCCACTTACCTTCTTACTTACTTAAGTATGTTCCACATACATACATATATACGACTACATCTTCATACATCAATTAGGTCAGCCTAATTGGATGTAAACATACAAAATTCAAAGTGACTTGTCGACCCAATTCAAAAATATTTTTTTCATACCAAAAAAAATGTATGAAACACAACTTAGGTCAGCCCGGACCTAATAAGGAACACTTTAAATATTCATAAGACACATAGTTCTTAACCCTATTAGCCAAAAGAATGTTGAACTTCTGTCATTTAGATATCTCAGCTGGATCAACTAAAGTTACTAAAGACTCATTCATAGCTATAATTGACACTCGTGAGCAACATATAAAAAACTCATAGAATTATCTTTTACTGGGAGAATTTTCATATCAAAATACCGAATCAGTATAGATACGCAGTTTACTTATCAAGTTACCAAACAATGATGGAATCAATGACAACAAACTCGGAGGTCACCTTCTTCATTATTCCAACAATTATGTCTATGTTTAACTGAACACATCTACTAAGTAAATCATAGTAACTATAAGACTCAACTAGATTAAACATTAGCTATGTAAGCTATATCCCTAATATAGTATTTATTCCCACTATATCCACCCATTCCTTAATATGAAATATGTACAAACACTTCAAGCAATATAGATCTTTATACTAAGTACAACAAGGTTCATTTCACTTTCACAAAAGAATAGAATAGTTTTTCCCTAATAAGTAATTGAACTAACTTCCCAAACAAAAAAAATAATGTTGTACAATCTTTTCAAATACATAAAACAAAGTATAAAAGAGCAAGAATTAGCGTGCCTATTTATGCAATGCTCCAATTGATCGATCTGGTTTCCCAACACAACTTTCTCAAATCAGTAAGAAATTCCCAAATAACTTTCTCCCACTTTACCAAAGACTCCCTCTCAAAATCCTCTCTCAATTCTCTCAAAAACTCTCTACAACTCAGGAAATAAAAATATAATAACTCAAAAAGTCATAGCAAGACTGCAGATATGTGTCCCTATTGAGGTAGATAGCTCCTCTATTTATACACAAAGATCAACAACTAAAGGCTAGAAATAGGGTATCAAGAATGGTACTTCTCAACTTAAATGATTTGACTCATCAAGGTTAAGAAAAGGTAGTAGCTAAAATTGATGCACAGTAAACACATACACAGTCGTGGTGAATGAGTCACCCAATTAAATGGATAGCAAGAATGATAATCAGAAAGGAAACATAATTGTCTTCTATAGGTCAACTTACTTGGCCAGCTGTACTCTTGACTATTTCCCATATTTCATAATGCTTCATAATTTGGAATTCATATTGCAAATTAGACTTCTAATTGACTCATGCTTCTCACAAGTTGGTGCCACATTATTTCCTGTGCCCTATTGCTTTGTCTATTGTTTGCAATGACCTAGTCAAATTTTTAAGTGCGTGGATAATTATTTTTTCCTTTGCATTGACTTAGTCTTTGGTAGTTTAGTTACATGTTGTTTGGCATATGAAACCATGCACTTTACTTAGTGTTTCCATATTTCATTAAACTCGACACTTTAAATGCTTCAAACATTACCAATGTTTATGTATTGCTTTATGCGCTATTCGCATATCTATTGCTATACACAATACTTAGCTTTTGCTATGTTTAAAATGTTATGCACTATTCAGCACTATAGAAACCATTATATATATATATATATATATATATAATTTACAAGTTTATAGAATTGTATTATTTGATATACAAATACACATGTATTCTTATATTTCATATATAATAATGTATGTGTATATATACATATGTATATATATATATATATTAATATACTTGTATTGAAATTTCCATTACATCAATACATACATGTATGTTAATATATATGTATATACTCATATACTATATACCATAATTTGATATTTAAACACATGTTTACACAATCATATTGATCAACATATATACATGGAATGTATATGTGTGTGTGTGTGTGTGTGTGTGTATGTCACCTTTTTTGATCGATATTCCCATGTATATGGGTAATCCATTCATGATCATGTGTAGATACATCTATGTATGTATACTCATGCACGTAATTACTTATGTGTATGAGTTTATCATTGACACATACATATATAAATATATATACTTTTTTATGTATATATCATATCAATTAAATAGAAACATATAAAGATGAACTCACACATCACAAAGAGACTTGACATTGAAAACCCCTAAACAATAATTTTCACAAATAAAACTAGAAGCAAGACTAAAGGTAACTCACTATTTCCCAAACTATTATCCTGACTTGACAAAACTAGAAATGTGTGTGTGTGAAAGCTTAGTTTAGGTCTTTATCAAAGGTTACCAATCCAATTTCTTCTCCCTGAGTGATACTTCCACTTTCTTCAAGAGGCTTGATTCAATTCTTGTATCTAACTTAGTACATTGTAATAGTATTCATCTAAAAACAATACATCCATTTGCATCAAATATTTCACAATCAAAATTATTTCATAACATCAAATTAAATCAACATTTATTCTTCATATTTCAAAAATACATAAAACATAAATACACCCATTTAAAGCATTTTCACCCAACTACGTAAAATTAAATAAGTAGTAGCACAACGAGGTGTAACAAGCTATTTTGGTGAAGATCACATTTTGGTTTCTTCCACAAGGTATGCATGATGGAGTTTGGAGCCACTAGGTTATGGTGTCACATATTTCATCTAATTAGGCCAACCTAATTGATAATATGTTTGTTTGCAGAAGATTTATGTACATATAGAAGATATGGTGTAGAGATTGTTGATGCAGAGGTGGCAGCAAATTAAAATGTATTCAAACTCCCAAAAACATAGTTTTCCTCGAGAGAAACTTACTCCAACTAGCCAAACCACAAAACCTCATTTTAAGCCAATTTGAGGAGGGTTTAATGAAAATATGGGTTCCAAGACAAATCACAACATTCCAGTGCCTCACACCTTCATAAAATGACATTAGAAAACTCAAAACACTATCACATATATAGTTCCAATCATATTTTTCCAAAACCTTACTTTAGTTCCTCAATTTCTCATGGAAACTCATGAAAACACCCTAGGGCATCACCCTAAAACCATAAAAATTGCATTTCCTGTCTCCCAAACCATTGGTACATGTAAAATACCATGAAACAAGTCATTCCACCGAGTTACAGGGCTGGACAGTAGGTGGAATGGCTATAACATCACTTTTACACCAATCAAACCCTCAAATTAGTTAGAAACAGGCAGTCCCAGAAAAATGAAGAGATCTCCCTCAAAACTCAATATTAGAACCTCTAATTGGATTTAAATGAAATCTATTTCATGCCCCTACAATATTATATAAGTCTCAGAGCATATGGTGGTGGTACAGATCCGTACAATGCTTGCAAAGTTCAGGAAAACAGAAAAAACATGGGGTTTCAGACCACCCGGCAGTAAAATGAGGATATCTCACTCGATTCTCAATGAAATAACACCATTCAAACGCAAAAAGAAATATTATTCAATTATCTATCCATCCATTATAGGCTTGGAGTGTGGAACAATACGTACAGGTCGTACAATGCTCGTGATCAGCAATTTTCTTAATGGAAAACACAAAAAACAGCAAATTTCTTATTAGAAACTCATTCCAAACTTCTTCAACAGCCTCCCCTTCGAGATATTACAACAATATATCATGCTACCACCTGAAAACTACCTCTTGGGGCGTTCAACTTCCATAACCACCCTTTAATTAGATTCTAAAATGACAATTTTGCCAATTTTGCCCTTAATCACTATCCCATTACAACTTGATCAACTTGATTTTTGCAAATACCACCTAACTGACCTATTAAGCCCTCCAATACATTGAAAATGGTCATTGAGACCTTATTTAACATGGAATAAGACCCTACTCCCCATGTCCCTTAAAACTCATGATTTCACATGGCTTTTGCATTATGAGTCAAACTGACAAATTCAACTAAATGACTCAAAACCCTTTCAAATTACATTATGACTGGTCCTTTAGACCTTATTAAGCATAAAATAACAAAAGACACACCTAGGTATCAACTTATACTTCACAAGGTGTAGGTGCTCCTGCACCAATTGTGTGTGAGGTGTGATGTATATTGAAGTGTGAAAGGTGGTAGTTGTGAAGTATGAAGTGTGTAAAGTTAGTTTTTTTAGCTTAATTGGAACTGTATCTTCATGTTACAGATGTATTGTTAGCAGTTCAAAATTTGATAGTGATCCATTCTTCTATTCTATTTTTTTATTCTAGATAGTGAGTCCTTTGGATAGTGAGACCTTACTAGTCAGCATTTCTTTCTGGATAGTGATTCCTCCAATCTATAATCCATTGTAACCAATTATAATATGTTGTGAGATAATCCTCACCATGGTTTTTCCCTTCCTAGGGTTTTACATGTAAATTTGGTGTTCTTGTGTTTTTTGTTGTGATGCATGCTTCAATTTTTCTTTTCCATTTCTACAAGTTTGATGAGATTCTTTGGATGCATGTTTTAGTTGATGAAGTTAATGAATTTTAGTGAATATTGATTCACCTCCCCCTCTAAGTATTTTGGGTGTTCAACAATTAGTATCAAAGCTTGGTTCCTTCAATTCTCTTAATTGTTGAGGTAGGTCTTTAAGGTTGAACACATGGAAAACTGGAGGTATCATATCCCTCCAGAAGAAATTATCATGTAATGGTTTACTGAGGAAGACTATGAAGTTGATATGGAAGAACTTAAATCTACTCTTATGATATGGATAAAGAAGAATGTGAGAATAGAGATTTGAAAGAAAATGTTAAGGAAGCATGAGTGCATCAAGAAGTTGAGGGATCAAATCAATAAATTTAAAGAAAGATGCAAGAAAATAAATGAGCAACTCAAACAATCAAATGAGAGAATCACTAGTATAAAAGTTCAAGTTGAGGAAGGAAAAAGAGTTGAAGACTGCTTGAATTCTAAATTGAAAGACAAGTCCGCAAAATTTTCAAGACTTGAAGAAGAATTTGTGCCTCTCAGGAAAGATCTAGAGAAAGCAAAGAGTCAAGAGGACTAATTCAAGAAGAGCTCCACCTTGCTTGATAATATGCTTGCTAGTCAAAAAGATTCAAAGGACAAAGAAGGATTAGGGTTTGAAAAGGGAGAAAGCTTAAAATAAAATCAGACTCCAAGCAATGCTGAAAAAGAAGAATGATGAACAAAGGAAGACTTGAGATAAGAAGAGAAATATAAAACATGTTCAGAACTAGAAGAAAAATTTCAAGAGATGTCCTATCAGATAATCAGTTGCACTAAGGTATTCATCATTTAATGGTTAATTCTATTCTTGCAATAAATTTGGACATAGAGCTATAGAGTGCGTTGGGTGAAAATTATGTAATCACTTTTCAATAGATTACACAACCTTGATTTCAACCATAGCTATGTGAGATGTAATCTCTCCTCTCAAAAAGGGGAGGCACCCTTCTTACTGCTTACTGAAACTAAGTAAAACTAATTCAGTATTCACAAAATGTACACTACAATTACGAGATGGGGGTGTGTCACATTCATACTTCTCTCTTTTTTTAGAGAATATGTTTTACAATGCTTCATGGTTGGTAGTTCTAATTTGATATAAATTCAAACTAAAAAAAAAGTAGTAATTCCAATATCTCTATCTTGTCAAAGCAAAGCTTAGAGATGTCAGCATGATAATAATAAACAATAAAATAAGAAAGAAAATCTCATGAAGGCACAAATTCATTCCGTAGCTTTTCACCAATGGATCCTTGAGATGCATAACAAGTGTCGTATTAGAAGCACAAAGTCTTCTAGATACAACATAGCAATTCCATGAACAACATGAACAATTACAAGCACAAAGTCTTGTAGATAATCCACCAATAGTTATCCAAATAGTATCACAAATCTGAATAAAGAGTGCAACACAAAGTTTACATAGATTTATTCAAAGCCCTTATATCCCACACACTAATCGCTTCCAATCTTGATCAAATCCAAAAGACAACTGATCCAACACAAAGTCTAGTATGCAACTTTCTTCTTTATTGATCAAAATAGATACACAAAGATGAACACAAAGTTTCATGTATTTGCTTCTCAAAATGGGCAGCACTTCATTGCAAAAGATAAAAGATAAAGATTACAAAAGAATTCCCTCTTATTTATAAAAGAGATGGAAGAGAAAATATAGGAAACTAGATGAGCTAATCTAGGAAAATCTCACCTAACTTTGACTTAGTCAAAAAATTTGTCCATCTTTTTGGGAAAACATCTTTGTTTTTACATGTAATTACATTTGTTGAAATGACATATAAGTTGTCAAAAAATATTTACAAAATGTGTAAAGGAAAGCATAAAAATATTCAACACTGGAGATAAGAAGCCTTCATGGTTCCTTTCTTTGGGTGCAGAAGTCTTCATATTTCTTCTTGGTCTCTTGTATGAATGTATCATCTAGACTGACAGTGTAATCGACAAGGGTATGAACTCTTGTGATTGACCTTCTAGCAAATGAATGAATCTTCTTGCACTTGTCAAGATGCATCTTGACATTATCAAGAGAAAGTCATATGTCACAAATTGCATGCATGGAGGTCTTTGAAAGTCATGCATCCTCCACTTGCTTCATGATGGCTTCCTTGTAGATTTGTGAAAGTTCATTGGCTGGGAGGAAAATATGATCTTCATCAAGGAGCTTACCCAGTAACTCCTTAACTCCATTTTCAAGGATAACATGATGTCCTTCGACATCTTCTTGTACTTAGTGGATATCATCAATAAGAGACTTGATCACTTGAATGTGGTGCTTGAGGGATTCTCTTACCTCCACATATTTCTCTTTGTCGGGAATTACCCCAACTTCCACCTACTTAGCTTTGCCTCTTTCATTCATGACCAAACGAGAGGCATTTCTCCATTTCTTTTTTCTCTTGGGAAAGAATGCTTTCTTCCTTATCAAGCTTTGATTTTAGCTTGGCTATCTGAGTGGCCTTCTCATCTGCAGCAACTATGACTTGAGAGCCATATTCTATTATTTCATCAATGAAATCATACAACACTTTACCTTTAGAAGAAAATTTCTCCACCTTTTTCACTACTAGTCCTCAAGGCTTACCATAGTCAAAGGTTGTACATTTCTTGAAGAGCCTGCAAGGTTCCTCAGAATAGCTACATAACTCTCAACCTTGTCCTTGAACATGTTTTGGGCTTGTTCCATTTTTTCAAGCCTTCCACCCAACACATCTAGGACTACTTGTGCATCTGCCTTGGCACTTTCATTTGTCACTTTGTTGAGCTAGACTCTCATGACAATGTAGTCCTTCCATGTTTACATCTCCTTCCTCTTGTGGGTGTAGACCAATCTCTACAAACCTATGACCAGTCTTGTCAACCTAAAGCCTTGAATGTACCTTTTCCTTTTTCTTCCCCTTGGATTTTGGAGAAGCTATCTCTTCAAGATTGAGCTCTTCTGAAGAGATCATTTTTTTCATTCACTATAATACTTGAGAGACCAACCAAGGAGGAAGGGAGGAAGTTTGTGCTTCTTGACTCACCATAAACTCTTGTGTTGCAGCTACCTCTATAGAAATGATTGGTATGGTAACAATCAAGGTAGTATCTATCATGATTGCTCCAATAGACTGCATACCAAGTTGACACTGCAAAGATTCATTCATAAATTTATTGAATTTAGCTTTAGATGAAACATAAAAAGATGAGGATGACAAAATTGGGATGGATGAAGGAGAGATTGAAAATATATGAATAGTTTGTAGATTTAAAACTGTAGGAGAAGTGACAAGGATGTTTGATGTTGCAGGGGGATGAGAAACATCCATTGCATGTATGGTAGATGTGGGACGAGGTGATGTAGGAATAGGAGGTGGAGGAGTGTTAGGATTAGGAGGTGTATGAGGAACATTTGAAGTTACAGGTGATGACATTTGGGGAAGATCTTCAATAATGTTCTCATGAGGAGATATTTTTTGTTCATCGTCATTCCCAAGTTCCTCTTCATTACCTTCTTTTTCTCCATATTTTTTAGATTCCTCTTCTTCTGTAGACTCTTCTTCTAATGAAAACTCTTTGCTTTTGTTTCCTTCTTCTTCAAAAGTTTTTCCTTCATAAGCAACCTCTTTTCCTTCTGCATGTGTAGGTTTAGACTCTATTTCCTCTTGTTCTTCAACAACCTATGTAACTTTCTTACCAACAGTGAACTTGATTCTAGGACCTCGTCAGGAAAAAGAGGGAATAGACACTTTTTTGTTCTTTGAGTGGAGTTCTAGTTGTTGACTTGTTTCTACTCTTGATACTTCTCCTTCTGATTCATTCTTGAAAGCTTTCTTTTGGAAACTATGTTTTTGCAACCATTTTGTTGGGTTGTACAAGATGGGAGCAAGCCTTTCCCTGATAGAGATACTTTCCTTTTTTGACCATTGAATCAGAGGGACATTTTAGCAAGCTCATCTTCTTTATAGGTAGAGTTTAGGATGTCGCTAGGATCTTGGAAATCCTCTGGTAGATCAGCCACACCTAGCTCTCTAATTTTGTCTACTATTAACTTACAAAAGTCCATTTTGTGGATGTCTTCTTCATCCCTGCAATTAGCCCATATGTCTTCAAAACAATAAACATGCCTGTGATCCTTTTTCAATTTTATCTTCACATCCCGGTAATCAAAATCAATATGTGTATGTCTTGATAGTTACAATCTGCATTTCTACATAGACTGATTTTTCCTTTTATACACTGTGAATAGTATACCTCCCAATTGTTAGTGGGAACTTGAAACCCGATTTGTGAATTATCATGCATTCCTTGTGAACTGATATCAGTTTTCTGCACAGCTCCATGAGTATCCATTTATCTGAGGGATATCTAGGAAACATGTAAGGGCACCTAGTCTAGCAGCCCACCCTCATATAAGTGAAAGTCAGAAATTGCAAAATGATACAACCAACCTTACTCACCACTTTTTATGCCTCATCCAACAACCCCTTCTTTTCAAGAGTTGGATCAAAACTAAATAGTAGAGGTGCAAAGAATGCATCTATGACCCTCCTGAAATGATGAAGATTTTCTTTTAGTTTAAACTAATAAAAAAAGAATGTCAGTTTCCCTTTCTAGATAACCTTGGGAATTGCCTCATCACAATGGTAGCATACACCAAATAAGAAGTCATGTAGAACTTTAGAGTGGTTGGAACATTTATCAATTTCTCATGAATTTCATCACTAATTTGGGTTCCCCAATCAATATGATATTTCTTTCTCTTGATGATTTGAATGTATTCATACATCCATTCCTAGAAATGAGATGACTCAGGAAATCCTTTAACCCTATTGTTGGTGTTTTTTCTAGCTGAGCCTTGAAATTCTCTAAAGGGTAGCCAATCCTTATGTTCAAGAGCTACCTCAGGCTAGTGGAAAACACAATGAATAGAGAATTCTAAGGTCTCTACTCCTGCACTTTAGGCTCTATGGGACCAAGGAGGGTATTCCTTCTTTTGTTCATCTGATGTATCAATTCGTCAAGAACACTTCAACACAAGTTCATTCCTACTTGAGGAAAATATACAAAATTCACAAAGGATTTGGTATTTCTTTGTGTAAATAAATGTCTATTTGCTAGGAATGTGGACATATTTCAAACTTACATTTTAGAATTGGTAAAATTTTAATAACTGTTGTCCTTATTTTGAATCCATGGCTAGGCATACCCATTATTCACTTAGTTGCATGAATTCTTGATAAACAAGCCAATGCCTCATCAATTGGGTAAATGGAGTCAAACATGAAACAAATAGTAATACATTGATTATTTAATTCTGACATATATGGACTATCTTTGTAATGCCTTGCAATATAAAAACTTAAATTATCCAAAACATCACTTCTTATCAAATCCTTGTAAATTCTCATAGGCCCATGACTTTTCTCAAGCATTCCAATCAACCCTTTGAGTTAAAGAAAAGAAATAAATCCATACATTCAATTGAACTATTGATGAAAAATGAAAAGATCTTTGATAATTTCATTTATGATCTATAAAAGTGTACAAAAGGAGAGTATATGTTTCAAAATTTATATTTGTTTCAATATTAGTAGTCTATGTAAAACCATTTAAGACTAGTACATCTATAACCTATACCCAAGACAAATTTCAAGAAAACTCATCAAGCATTCTGCAATTTCATTTCGTTTCCTATGCTCTAATCCTGCCTAGAACATACTGGACTCAAAATTTCTATTGGAACCCCATACATTGAGCCATAAAATCCCTTTTATAATACAAGGGAGCAACAAGCATCCAGCTCAAATGTAATTATATTTTTTGATAATTTCACAACTCATTTCATTTCATTAGGGGAAATTCCCAGAGTGTTATATCTCTAATCATTCCACCACCACAAGAAATCAAAAAGGAAAAAAGAACATCAGGCCATTTGTCAAAGCCGCCACACAAGCCTTCCAAAAAGAATCACCAGAATCAACACGTTCACCAATATCAAAGTATCCACCATTGCCATCAATAGCACAAACCCATGAACCATCCACCTAGAAATCCAATCACCACAGTGCCCAAAAACCAAACACAATTAGAAGAGGACATGGGTGTTACCTAGCCTTGTCAGCCGCAAAGTAAACACCCTCACTGGGCCTTTTTATAGAGAGTGGAGTTACAATAAAAATATCATCATTAGAGTTGGTATAAGGCACAAGAGAAGTAGGGCCAAGGCCAGCTCCTCCCTCTTTGCTTGAGGAATTATCATAAATTAAAATAGGGGCAATGGGCTTCTTTGAACAAACCCTAGGACCTGCACCAGGCCCTATTAATTCTTTTGCAAACACAGGCCTCTTCTCATCAACTCCAACCAATTCTTGTGACACATTCTTATTTCTCAGGGAATAGGTGCTCTTAACAAAAACCTTCTCACTTCTCTTATGTACACACCATTTTCCTTTAGGGACAATTGGTACCCCTGTTGGGAGAGGTTTCGCTTCAAGTATGTATGCAACTGGTTCCTACATACTCAGTCTCCTAGACCTTCAGACTGGTGTGACAAGAGTATTCAGCTCACTCATCTTATTAGGATATATTAACAACCAAGGCCAATTATTCAGAAGGCTACAAACCACAATTTCCAAGATATTCTCATGTATAAGCAATGGAAACCCCCACAAATACCAGACATAGAAAACAACTGAACCATAATAGCAATGCAAAAAGCACATACACTTACACACCAGGAGACACCATGCAGCCACCTTTGCACTACCTCATTGCAAAATTTGAAATTACTTCTCTACTCCTCATAGCAATCAACTTTGTGCCATGGTGATTTAAGAATGATTTAACAAGTTGTTAAGAATCCTCATCAAATAGAGGAATTTGAGGTTAGTAGCAATTAATGGCCATCCTGGCTTGCTCACATGAGCAAAAGGATCAATTACTGCATGCTGCATCTCAACCTTCAATTTCCCTAGATTTAAAACTCGATCAATGAAGCTCATTAAGGATGACTACTTGCTTTATTGATCATAGTTAGAAATAGCAAAGAAGTGCTTTAAAGATGCGACATACTAATCCACATCCTTGCTCTATCATCCTCAACTCATCTATCGTCAGTCCTGATGATCATGGGAAAAGCTTGGCCACATCCTAAAACACATCGCCCATCGCTAGTTCACATTCCATTTTGGAACCTCATCAAGAGATGGCTTCAGAGCTAGTGATGAGATACTAGCCACTGATTTGATTATGGGAAGATCTGAGCTGGAGATCCTTACTTTACATCACTCATCACAAGTTCCCTCTCTGTCAAGCAACTTCAACCGATGATAAACCAAGCCCACATGATGGGGAAAAATCCACCCATGGGTGGTCATCGTTCTCCTTTGAATGACATGAGACAACCAACAATAGAGAAAGGGTCAATGATGGGTTAAGGAATTAGTTGCATTGCTCATCGTGGGTTGTCTTTCAATTGTGAGATTGAAACCTGCTATTGGTGATGGGCCTCAAGGTGGTAAAGAAGATGAAGCATCACTCATTACTGGTTACTCTCCATTGGTGAGAACATAATGCGCAATAGGCAATGAACATGGGTGGTTCAAAAAGAAAAGTATCACTCATCGCGAGATGACCACAAGTGATTTAAAAAGAATGTGCGATGGGCGATGAATTGTTAACGATGAACTTAAAGGGTGCTTAAAATCACATGGGTGAAGGTTTTTCTTAAAAGAGAATCCTCCTAGGCATAGTGGGTGACTTGAACAATGGGGCCAGTCAAAATGATGATGGTAGAGGCCATAAAATTCTAATTGATTTAAACAATGACCTAGTGCATACAATCAATGAGCAAACACAAGCCATTAAATGGATTAAGGGTATAAATGAATGGAGCGATAAAACCCTAAATCCTAATGACAATGAGGAATAAAAGATCACAGGCTTGACTATGGAATTAGTGGAACAATGAAATTTTAGGGTTCCACCACCTGATTAGGAGACTAATCATATCCCTGACATCCTCTTTGAAGTCACTTCGAGGAATCCCCTTTGGCCATCTTGAGATAGTGTTCCTAGGTGTTTTCAACCATTGGTTGTTAATCAAATTTTTAGCCTTAGTTGGATCTGCATCATAAACCTCCTATTCCTGTTGTATTCGAATCTTTTTGTATTGTTCCATGTGGGGAACTTAGAAAACAATGTCAAAAAATTCAGGATCCAGTCTCATCATGACTTGTCTTAAGGAGTCTATTACACTTCTACTATCTCTAATGTAGTGAGATGCAACCTAGAGAACAAACTTCGTATTATGATCAGAAGTCAAGAATGTGGACACCAAATGCAAATTGTTGTGGAAAATGGCTCTCAAGCTATCTTCCAAGGGATTTTTCTCAATTCTCTTTACAAATTCTTTGAGGTTTTGATGAAAAAACTTTGGTGTCCTTGATTTCGTTTACCTTCGAGATCACCACGGTAGGCGGAAAGACACCTTGGTACTTATATTTCATTTTTCCATCTTTCTTAGAAGATAATGGAGGATTCTTTTTTGTCATCTAGAAGAATCAGGATCAAAGGATATCACCTTCAGGATCACTTGATGAGATCTGGGGAGGAACTGGAAAATGCGTTGAAACTCTAGCTTGAAAGCTGAAAGATCTTCCAATGTGAGTTGTAGGAGGTTGGAGAGTGTCCAACATGCAGAAGAGGAGGAAATGAAAATTAAAATGGAGTTATATTAACTCAAAAACACTTAATAATTCACTTTACAGAAGAGAATAAATGCAAATTAAATTGCATTAATGATGGCAAGAAAATTTGTGAAGCATATGCATGAGCGCTGAGAATTAGTGCTTGTGCATATCAAAGACTTGGAAAAACATAAAGTGCACAAGTGTTTATTTTTAGCACTTGTACATATTAAAAATTGAAAAAAGTGTAGGAGCATTGATTTTCAGCAGTCCAACACTTGGAGTAAAAATTGGCTAAGGCACATGTAGGAGCGATGATTTTTAGCACTCCAACATGTTTCACAATTTTACCAACTCCCAAAGGTTGAAAGTTGTCGAAGATACTTGTTTCAAAGCTCTCTGAAAGATAGAAAAAGGGAAACACTCAAATGAACTATTTGATACTTTGGACCATGCATCAAGGTGAATTGAAATTTGCCTCATTTTGCGTGATTGAATATCACAAAACTATGAAAAGGACAATTCATAGGGGGGTTATCTGTGAATGGAGTGCTACTAGATTCCATGATAATAATTTGCTCCAACTAGGGATCTTCCTTCTTCCATTCTTTGAAATGAATGAAGGGAGAAGAACTCTAAAATTCAAGTTCCTTTATCCATCCATTGGGCATAGAGTCGGGCGACAATAACAAAAAGACTCAAAAACAAAGACATAAGGACTAAAATTAAAATATTTAAATTGGAATGCCTGTCACCTTACTGTGTAAAGTGTTTGAGATATTTCCCACTGAGGAAGAGAAAATGGTGTTTCATCCTTGTATTCCAAGAGGAAACTACTTTCACCATGTAGCTAATGAACTTTGAATGGTCTTGTCCACAGTGAATCAAACTTCTTGTGCATACCCTTTGACTCTCTTCACTTGTCCCATAAGAGAACAAGATCACCAATTTGAAAATCACGAGACTTGGAATTCTTGTCAAAAAGATTCTTGACTTGGTTTTGATGCTTCAATATGTGGTTAGCCACCTGAATTTTATTCTCTTTCAATTTGGAGAGATACATTATCTGCTTGTCGACCGAATTATCAAAAGTCTCATCCTCAATGGCCTTAGCCAGTTTGAGGGCTAGAAGTTCTAAGGTTATGGGAATTTTTGCATTCAACACATACAAGAGTTGGAAGGGAGGCATACCAATCACCTGCTTTGGAGTTATTTTATCCACCCACAAAGTTTCATACAAAGCTTTGTGCCACAAATGTTGATTCTCATCCAAAAGCTTGCAGATTATAGTCACCAATTTTTTGTTGCTTGATTCAACCTGACCATTACCTTGTGGGTAATAGTCAGATGAATGAGACAAAGTTATGCCATGTTCAAAATAGAACTTGGTGGTCTTGCTTGATGAGAAGGTAGAATCATTGTCAACAACAATTTTGTTCGGCACACCGAATCTGGAAATTATGTTTTCTTTTAAGAAACTACATACCACTTCAGAAGTGGCATGCTTAGTTGGAATTGCTTCCACCCACTTGGTGAAGTATTCAGTTGTAGTTAGGACATATGTGTGTCCCACACTTGGCAGTGGATTCACTACATCAATGAAATCAATTCCCCACTATTGGAAAGGTTCTTCAATAACAACTAGTTTTAGAGGAAAAGCTACCAACTTTGGCTTACCTGTAAATTGTTGAAACAATTCACATTTGTGCACCCAAGAGTACGCTTCCTGGAAGAGTGTGGGATAGTAGTACTTTTCTCTTAGGTTTTTGTGAGTGGTAATCAGCACTAAAAAGTTTCCTCCGCATGCTAAGTCATGATATTACTTCAACAATTTTTCTTGTTGTTCTTCATCCACACATCACAAGAAAGTTCCATCCAATGCACGTTTGTACAAACCATTGTCCCATAAGAAAAATTTTATTGAATTTATATTGATGGTCCTTTTTCCTTTGGATTCAAATGATTAGGATATTCCCCATAAGTGATAAAATGGGAAATGTTGGAATACCACTAATTAGTTGTACTGACGAACAACACCATTGGAAGTTCACTTGGATTTGACTCCTCAGTCTCTGAAACTTCTTCCTCAAGATTATTTGTAGTGATGAGTTGACACAGTCCTCACCCATTTATCAACTTGGTAATCTTTATTTCCATGTCATATTCTTGAATCTTGGAAATCCAATTGCCTCTTTTTTTTCCAAACTCATGTTGTGTTAAGATGGACTTAATAGTTGAATCTAAAACTAGGATTTTGACATGGCTATTAAGAATGTAGAACTAGAAATGTTTAATAGCTTTGACCATAGCAAAAGCATGTTTTTCCATCTGGTATTATTTCAATTCATAATTTTTAGAGGGTAGCTCATGAATGCAATCAAAGATTCAAAACCCTCACTATTTTCTTGCACCAGAATCGTCGAAAGTGTATGCTTGAAAGCATAACTATGCATGATGAATTCTTTGGTATAGTTTGGGAAGACTAACACTGGAACATGAGAAATGGCCTCCTTGATATCATCGAATGTAGTTTTTCCTTCTATCATCCAATGAAAAGTGGTATTACCTTTCATCATATTAATAATATGACGAGTCTTTTCTGCAATGTCTAGAAGGAATCTTAATAGAAAGTTTACTTTTCCAAAGAAGGAATGGACAACCTTCTTGCTTGATGGTGGAGTGAGTGATTTGATACTTTTAAGTCTTTTTGAGTCAATCTTGATTCCTTCTATAGACACCATGTGACCAAGAAGTTTACCTTTTGTAACCCCAAAAATTGACTTTTTGGGGTTCAAGGAAATACCATGTTGTCAACATCTCTCCAATATTTTCCTTAGATGGTAAAAATGTTCATGATGCTTTTCAGAAAAAATTGTAAGATCATCAAAATACACCACAATGAACTTACTCATCACATCACGAAAAGCCAAGTTCATAGCTCGTTGAAACATGGCACCAACATTGATCATGCCAAAAGGAATTATATGATATGCAAAGGTACCCCATGGCATTGTAAAATCCATCTTATGTTGATCACTTGAATTGACTTCAATTTTCTTGTAACCAAAAAAACCATCCAGCATGGAGAGCATTTCAGATCCAATCATGTTTTTAAGAACTTGGTCCATCACTAGAAGAGGATAATTATCCTTGAGTGATAGCTGGTTCAGATTGAAATCCACACAAATACGGATCTCACCATTTTTCTTACAAATAGGAACAATATTTGTTATCCATGTTGAATGATGGATAGGGAATATTATTCATGCGTTCAACATTTTTTGAACTTCCACAAGGATTGTTCCAAAACTCTTTAGGTTGCATTTCCTTTTCTTTTTTTTATAAGGAAATGCTCCAACCTTAAGGGGAATGTCGTGTTGCACCTCCTTTGGCTGGAAGGATTTCAGATCTTTGTATGAATATGCTAAGACATCCATATATTCTTGTAACAACTTAGCAAACTGCTTCCTCTCTTAGACCATGCAACACTTACCAATGTTTACCATCTTAGGATTTTCTTCAATTCCTAAGTTGATTTGTTCAACCTCATTCGACGAATCGAATTCTAAGAGTTGTTTCTTGACATAGCAATCATGCTTATCAAAAAAAATCTCTAGAGATACCAACCCCTTGGGAATTTTATTCCCTTTGAACTACAAGAACTCTTCACCCATAACTAGATCCATATTAGACATAGATTCTTGATGTGGAGAATCACTTCCTTCAAAGTACAATTCATAAAAAAATTGCCTTCTCCAAAAAGGCAACAATTTTATGATCGTCATTGAAAATCTATCAGTTCTTTGAATTATCATAAACACTCGGGTGGAAAACCAACTCGATGGTATAGATGGAACCTTGAAATATTTTATGTGGTATCAAAAGCATGGCTAAAACTACTAAGGAATCAGCTCTATCATTATATTCCCTTGGAACTGCAGATATATCAAAAGTCTCAAACTCCTCAATGCAATCCCAAACAAGATTGTGATAATGCTTAAGTCTGTCATTTTTTGCCTGGTACAAATTCCTTAATTGAAATACTATCAACTTGGCTCACCTTGAGTATGAATATTTTTTATACCTTTCTTTCATGGAACTTGCATTCCTAACAACAAAGTTTCATATTCAACAGTTTTATTAGTGTTGCCGAACTATAATTTGAAAGAGAATGGGAAAAAAATTCTTGTAGGGGAAATGAAAATTGTTCCCACTCTAGAACTGGTGGATGAGCAACTACCATCAAACTTGAGTAACCAAACACTATTTGGGTCACCAAGATTGATAGTATTAAAATGTCAGAATCAAGGAACACTAAGAGGGGGGTGAATCAGTGTTCTACAAAATTTAACTTTATTAACTTGATCTTTAAACCACTTATAGCATTGAACCAAAAGAAAGATGCAATAACACAAGGCAATCAACCACAACACCATAACACAAGTATTTTTTACATGGAAACCCTATTAGGGGAAAAACCACGATGGACATTAATCCACAAGATTATATTCTGTTAAAATTATTACAAATGGGAAATGCACATCCATTTAGGCACACTGCCTATAGCTCACTGCTCAAATACAAAAGGCTTACTTCCCAAAAGAAGACTCATTGTCTTACAGTCACATTCATAGACAACTAGAGTGGATTAACTATGAGATATCATCTACTAATTCATGATTATAGTTTTCGTTAAGCACATTGACCACATTCTTCACATTCTATCTGATTCTGCTCTTGAAACTCTATCTACTTTAATCCAAATCACCAATCTTTGTTCTGCTTAAGTGAAACTGTGCACAATCAATCTATAATCCTTCTAACTCTCACATCATCATATGTCAAAATGATATGAATAATCAATTATATATATCCACAACTGGAGATTACATCAACTGGATGTTAGCTTTAACAAAATATGAAACATGTACAAATTGTAAGCCCAGTCCATAAACAATTATCAATGAAAACAAACAATGTCAGCCAAAACATAGTAAGGACCCAAAACAACATGTCTCAAACATGAAACACCTTAAACAATTATGCCCTGAAGATCTACGACATGCTATACTCATCTAGTCAGCCTTTTTGCACTATTAGACTAAAAATCAATAAACTGAATCTTCTAACTTGCACACCAATCAATGTGAAGCCATATGATTCAAAGATAAGATATTTCATACATCAAAATACCTTCCCTAATATCCACAACACAAAATGATAACACAAAATTACATATGATTCGATGTACACAACTTTGTCGAATGCCCTATTTTAGCTTTGATAGTTAACACATATCTTCAATCTGACTTTCAGTATAAGAAAATACTGAGGTGTGAATGGGATTACTGACTAGGGTTGCCATCAATGAAAATACCAAATGAATTGTCCAGTGTCTCTTGCCAACAATCTCCCCCTTTGGAATTGATGGCAACACTTAGTGAAAAATGACTAAGTGTCAGAATCAATACCAACATGAATACACTACAATCCTCAAAACTTCAAAAAAAAAATTAATCACAACTCCCCCTTAGATGAATATGAAATTTTTCACTATCCTACACTCCCCCTTTGACATCAATGGAAAAGATGGGAATCCACATACAAAATTTCTATCAAAAAATTGTATATGTACAAACATGCTTTTCTAACTTACATGGACTTGAATATGTCTGGAAAATTGTTCTTCAACACACTTAAACTAGTGTCCCAACCTTTTTTGAGACTCTCCAAAATATTCATGTGACCACAAAATAGGTAGGATTGCATCTCTGTTGACTCAATATTTTTCGGGTCACTGATAGCCATAACATCATGTGCTTCCTTCAATGCACTAAGCATTGTCTCCATTTTAGGACCAATTTGTCCTCTGAGCTCACATACCCTTTCAAAAATTATGTTTTTTTCATGCTTCAAACTTTTAATCTTGTCAAGCAGGGATATGACTTGACCTTCTTGCTTACCCACAAAAATGGTTAGAGGATCAAAGGTTTGAGAAATATCTACTAACTATTTCTCATATTCCTTAATTTTATTCTCAGTGACCTCAGTGAATTTTGACAAGGATAAGCATGACTTGTAGATATTTCCACCCTTAGATAATGCACCTTGAATGTTCTTTTCATAGGTAGATAATAAGGATTTATCATTAGCAATCATACACTTCAATCTACTGAACCTATTTGCATCAAATTCTTTTTGGACCTTATCATGAGTTGACTTTTCAAGAGACTCAAAGTGAGTACTTATAGAGTTTATAAGTTTCTTCAACTAATCGGAGGGATAATCGGATGAGTTCTTGACATGTGTGGTAATGTTCTTCTCCAAGATATTGTATGCAAGACTTAGTAGCTCACTGTCCTCAATGTGAGATTTCAATATCTCCTCCCTTTCCTAGTCTTGAGCAAATGATGCTACCTTCAGCTTTTGAATAGGAGATAGAGTGGCCAAGTTGATAGGACTTTCAACCAATTTAGGTTCAAACACCTCTTGTTGTTGTTCTAAAAACTTCTTTATTGCCTTTACAGTGTCTCTTGCTTCCATAGCAACCTCCTTTTCCTCAGCCTTCTTTTCTTCAATCATAGATTCTTGCTTGGCTTTGGGAATCTCTATTTCTTCAATTGACATATCTTTAGGAGCTTCAATCTCCATGGGAATTTTAGTATATTTCATATCTAGAGGATTCTAAGTATCCTCAATTGTTTCTTCTTGCTTGTCCTTAGAGACTTTGGATGCCTTTGTTCCCTTATGCTTGATTTCTCTTACTTCTTCATCTGATTCAGTTTCTTCATCATCTTCAATAGCAACATAGACTCTTGTGATTTTATCCTTCTTCCTCTTTCCTTCTCTTTAGGATACCCTATTTTCATAGTTTGTGAAAGAAAATTCTTCTGTGGACCTTCAATTTTGCATAAATTTCCTCCACAAGTGTTCCCAAAACATCTATAGATCATTAATACAATTGTTGCAATTTTCTATATTTCGGTACCAACTACCAATAGGGAGTAAAATATTTTCTTGAGAGCTCCCCCTAGGCCAGAGGCCTTAAACTAATTCCTAGAGGAATTTCTAGCACCAGATTCTGGTGCAGATTCATTTCCTACATCAGAAACACTCTTCTTCACCCATGTCTTCTTCATTTGATTCATGATCTCATTCGCAGTAACTTTTCCTTTTCCCTTATCATCCTTCTGCATATTTTTCCCTTTGTTTACTAGACCCTTCCTGCTTCCACAGAATCTTGCAATGTGACCGGATTTGTTACAATTATAGCACATGACATTTGTTTGTCCAAACTAGTTATTCCATTGATTTTCTCTTGATCTGCATTGATTAGGAATATGGCCAAATATATTACAGGAATAACATCTAAAATTTCTATTAAAAAATTTGTCATATTTTTGCATTCAATTGACTTATGACCATACTTATTGCAATTGAAACACAGACTGGAGAATGATGGACCACTTGGATTCATTCTACTTCTACATTGAGCAAACATATGACCAAATTTATTGCAAACAAAACAATATCCATTGAACTTTTGAGCATTGTGTTGTCTTACCAGATACCTTCTAGCTTTGCTCATCTGATTTCTTGGCCTAAATTTCCTTTGACCAGATCCGAAGCTTTCTCCTATCTCATATCCAAGACCTTTCTTGTCACTTCCAATTTTCTGACTTTGAATCAATTCATCAAGCTTAGCTGAGCTAATCTTGAACTTATCCTTGTATTCATTTGTAGTAGCAAGTTCATCCTTGAGAATAACAAACTATCTTTCAAGCTCTTCTTCATTGTTTCTAGATTGTTTCAAATCAATCTCCTACTGATTGAATCCACCATTAATTTTGTTGCATTCATCAAATCTTTCTTTCAAGGACTAAGTAATATTCTCTTCGTTCTTCTTTTTCTCTTCAATCTCCTTGGTCATCCTCATCACAATAGATTCCATCTCATGCTTTAGGATAGCATTATCTCTAGTGAGCTTTTCACATTCTTCTATCTTTTCCTTCAAAGCTTGACTTAGGTGATCATATTCCATGCTTTTACTCTCTCTGCTTGAGTTGATCATAGAGATCCTTTCTCTTTTCCTTGGACTTATTGATTTGATTTTTTAATGATTGAAGGAATTTCTCAGCATTCATGAGGCTTGCTTGCAATTCCCAAACTTCAGATTTGGACTGATCAAGATCATCTAGTTCCACCAAAACTTGTTGATGAAGACTACTAGAATCCATTGAATCACCTTCTTGGATCTTCCCCAAGCTATTAAACTTCTTCCGAGGAACTAGGCTGTGATACCAATTGTTGGAATCAAGGAACACTGAGGGGGAGTGAATCAGTGTTCTATAAAATTTAACTTTATTAACTTGATCTTTAAACCACTTATAGTTGTTACCAATTTTGACTACAGCTCAATTGGTGGAGCTGATTAGTTTGTTATATCTTAAAGTGGAAGTTCAATTATTTTGCATGTGCATTAAAGGTTGTTTGCACTATATTTATCAAGTATCATTTGTGCAAGTGTTTTCAGTAAAAAGAGTTTCAGAAGTATTGCTCAATGTTTTGTAGAAAAAATGAAGTACATAACTGAATATACAAATGATTAAGCATAACAAGTTCTTTCATTTATTTCATGATGTTATTCACATTACATATTTCATTTTTTTGCAAGAATACAAATGATTGTACAAATTTTCATTTTGATGCATTTCTTTTAGAATGGAAATGAAAGGATAAATTTAAAGAATCCACACAAGCCATGGTGATAGCTGATTCCATTCATTGTGAAAAATAAATTCTACAACTAAAGGTGGAAAAGAAATAAGAAGCAAATAGCATAAGACATCCATCATTTTCCTAATTCTTGATCTTCAATTAAGACGCTTGTTGCTTGCTCCATTTTGCTTTCGATCCTGAGTATACCTACAAAATTGGGAAAGTCCTGTTAGAGCTCTGGATATGAGTTATACTACATCTCTACCAACAAAAATATAATTCATTCCTCGAAATGCATGGAATCAACTAAAGAAAAGTGCAGAAACAAGAGCTAAAAATGGAATGTCACATCATAATAATATATTTTTTATGCTAACATTTTTTGTTTCCTTGTGCAGGTATAGGAAAATCCTTGTAGTTGATCATCTTATGAAGACATAAAAGCATGTGAAGTAAAACGGGCTCCCACAAGGGTAGAGCTTGGCATGCTACCCCCTTAAACTTACAAGTGGGCTGGGAAATCAAGTACAATTATTATGCTCATCTAAGCTATTCAACTAAAGGAGTAAAACATAATTTCAATCATCAAAGAAATTAAGTTTATTGTTCACTCGTAACGAGGTGGAAAATAAACTTAATAGATTCAATTAAGCTGAAATGCATCTTAAGTATTGTCAAATCAATTACATATTTGCTGCTATATAGTGTTTTGGCCACTTTTATTCATGTTGTTCAAGCATTTGTCTCATGCTCATAATGTGATAGTGAATAGGCATACATAATGCCTCATCAACAAAACATTAAGAAATAATGGAAGCAATCATAAAGGAAATTGTGTAGTTTCATTCAATTTAAAATAGCAATGAACTTTGAAGAAGCTTGCAGAACATCATTCAACTATGATAGTTTCATATTTTCATGTTGTTGTTTGAAGAACAAGAAGTGTTACTAGTAAATGTGTCTAGAAAATGTAGACCATTGAACTATAATGACTGAGTGCAAATGTTGCATTAAATGGAGTAGATGCATCAATTTTAGATGTTTTGAAGGAGAAAAAGTGCATGGAGCAACCACTTCTTAATGGGAACATAAAAATGAATGAAGAGTGCCAAGATAAAGAAAA